>CM033736.1:27941666-28327918 GCA_019671005.1 Hibiscus mutabilis | reverse complement strand
GGGTCCATCTTTATCTAGTTGTACCCTGAGAAGCCGTCCATGAAGGAAAACCATGAGTGTCTGCAGGTGTTGTCAACCAGCGTGTCAATATGTGGTAAAGGGAAGTTGTCTTTAGGGCTGGCTCGGTTCAGATCCCTATAATCTACACACATACAAACTTTCCCGTCTTTCTTTGGTACTGGTACAATGTTTGCAACCCATTCGGGGTATTTGGCTACTTCCAAGAATCCAGCATCAAACTGCTTTTTCACTTCCTCTCGGATCTTTAACAACATATCTGGTCTCATTCTCCGAAGTTTTTGTTGTATTGGTTTGCATTCTGATTTTGTTGGCAATTTGTAACCCTGGCATATCTTGATAAGTCCAGGCGAAGACATCCTTGAATTCCTGAAGTAGGGCTATCAGTTCGTGCTTGGTTTTTGAGGAAATCGTCGTTCCTACTTTTATTTCTTTTCTCTTTTCTTCAGTCCCCAAGTTTACAACTTTTGTTTCTTCTTGATGGGGCATGATCTGCCTTTCTTCGTTATCCACCATTCTCTTTAACTCTTCCGGGACCTCACTTTCTATCTCACCATATCCTTCCTCAATTCCCTCCGAGACCTCAGGGCATTCAAAATTTACTCTTGGATTGGATCCGGTATCATTCATATTGTCAATCATGAGCGACCTGCATTAAATGAGAATGAATTGTATTGGGAAATAGATGGCTTTATATGAAGGGAATGAACATGAAGAATGCATGAATGAAATAAATGAAACTTTGGTCATTTTAGGAAAGTGGGGATATTTTCATTTCAATCAAAAAGTTAACATAGGTGCCCCGTACAAGAGATCCCCATTGTTTACGGGCAAAAACAAAAGGTTGATTCGGAGCATTACTCTGATCTATTCCTAAAAACTACAGGTAGATCAATGCAGCTCCAATTATCGAGTGTTTCCCCGGGATGGCAAGGGCGGATGTTGGTCAACATTTTGCTGCCTCGGTCCTTTTCAGCTATCATGTTGATGTACATCCCTTCAAATGATTCACTGAGTATCTCCTCCTGGTTGAGTACCTCATTTTTCTTCATTGCCTCTCCAACATCTTGACCTGGCTGGTAGAACCCTCCGAAGACAAAAGTGGTTTTCAAACTAGGAAAGGACATCGGTCTCCATGGAATGTCTTCTCCTTTAGATCTGGCTTTTCTTTGCTCCTCCTTCCTTTTATATTCCTCTTTCTTCTGTTGGGCACTTGGTTGGTAACCCAGCCCGAAACGATCCTTCTTGGTTATCATATTCTTGGGTCTTAGGTTTCCTTGTAATTTCTTCCCCAGCCCTTTTCCTATTTTGGCTCCTCGGCCCAGAGTTTTCTGCGACGGTCATCTTGGTACAATTAGATAACCTGGGGTATGGGATCCGACTTCCCTCCGAAACGAATGTGGCATTTACTAGTTCCAATGCTCGGAACGAGCATTCTGCAGCATCTTCATCATTTTGAATGTAGGGGGCGTCTGATGTCACTAAAGCAACAAATTCCTGCTCTGCCTCTACTGTGACCAATTTGCCTTCGACTACAAATTTTAATTTTTGATGCAATAATGATGGGACAACTCCTGCGGAGTGGATCCATGGTCTTCCCAACAAGCAGCTGTAAGATGGTTTTTGTCCATCACCACAAAATCGATCACATATTCAGTTGGTCCGATCAATAGGGGCACCTCAATTTTCCCCATTGTTCCTCTTTGCGTACCATCAAAGGCTCTTACCAAATTGTGGCAGGGCTTTAGGTGCGAACCATCTATTGGCAGTTTTTGCAGGGTCACCATGGGCAAGACATTCATTGCTGACCCGTTGTCAATCAGTACGCCTGGTACTACATACCCTTTGCAGTGGGTAGTGATGTTAAGGGCTTTGGTAGACCCCATTCCTCCCTCAGGGATCTCATCATCACTGAACGTTATATGATTATAGGCAGTGATATGCCCCACTATCATGTCCAGTTTGTTACAGAAATGTCCTGGGGCACAAAAGTTTGATTCAGCACTTTTAGTAAAGTCTCCCGGTGCTTTTCTGAACTCAAGAGTAATTCCAGCACTGTGATCCTGGCCGGTTGCTTTCGTAGTTGTTCCACTACGCTGTACTCGCTATGTCTCAAGAACTTTAGAAATTCTTTGGCCTGGGCCTCAGTTACCGGCTGATTTATCTTTGGGGGAGGTTCTTCTCCAAATATCTGCGTAGGGCTAACTGCTGTACTGTTCCCCTTATCTTTTTTTGCTGCTTTCAAAGCCTCGGAGAAATAACATCTGCCGCTCCTTGTGAAATGGCCTGCCTCACCAACGTTCACATCATTCTGGCTTTGTTGGTCTTTCAGCGTAGGCTCTTTTACCTGACCATGTTCAGGTTTTTCTGGCGTGGTCACATTTACAGCATAATTCCAGGGGGTTTGCCTCATATCTTTGAATGGGAATGGAGATGGTGCTGAAATAATGATCTTGGGGCTCATCTTGCTGGTTTCTCCTTGGGAGGCACCTGCATTCACTGGCCTAGGAGAGATGATAAAAGGTCTATCATTCCCGTATTTAGATTTGGGGCTATCCGTCATGTGTACGTCTGACCCCTTCTTTCCCATGGGCTCCTCGAAGAATTCTATTTGTTTTTCATTCATTAATTGCTGTACCAACCTCTTGAACTCATCGCACTCTTGGATATCATGCCCTTCAGTCTGGTGGAATTCGCAATACTCTCCGCATCCCTTCTGCCTTGTTATCATGCCTTTGTTGATCACACGAGCCATGCATAACTGTTGAAATACCCACCGTAAAGGAGACTTGATTTCTGATACATCATCCTTAATCCTCCTGGTAAAGTATTCTTCAATAACATTTACCCCTCTGCTCCCATGATTAGGCAGCGGGTTGTTGGCTACACTCGGCTCTTCAAACTTCAATATCCCAGAATCGATTAAGTTCTGCACAAGTTTTTTGAAAGCAAGGCAGTTCTTAGTGGGATGTCCAGGGGTACCGCCGTGATAGTCACAATGCGCGTTCGGATTATACCAAGACGGGAAGGGCGGATTGACAGGAGTAACGATGTATGGACGGACCAGGTCTGCTTCATACAACTGGGAGTAAAGTTCTGAGTACGAAACAGGTAGGGGAGTGAAAGTTCTTCTCTCTTTCTCTTTTCTGGTGACTCTCTCATCTCTTTGATTCGAGTTTTGTGTTTTTCCCACAGGTGCTTGTGGCTGTGAGACTGTGAAGTTCTTTGGGGCGGTATAACTGCTGGTAGTGTTTACTTCATTTCTCTTGTTATACTTTCGAGACCCTTCCCGCCATCAATTCTACCACTCTTGATTGCCAGTTCAAGGGACTCCCCAGTCCTGATTAAGTCAGCAAAGCACTACGTTGTGTTATTAATGAGACGATCAAAGAGTGCCCCTTTCAGAGTATTGACAAATAACGACGTAATTTCATGCTCCGGGATAGGTGGCTGAATTTGGGCGGCCACTTCTCTCCACCTTTGGGCGTATTGCCACAGGCTTTCGTTGGACTTCTGCCCCATATTTTCCAAAATAATTCTGCTGGGGGTCATATCTGTTACATGCTTGTATTGCTCAGTAAATGCTCTTGACAGATCTTTCCATGTCTTAACATTTGCCTTGCTCAACTGGGTGTACCAACGTAACGCCGCTCCAGTTAGGCTGTCTTGGGAACAATGGATCAGTAGCTTTTCGTCCTTATGGTAGGCCGCCATCCTTCTACAGTACATTGTTATGTGTGCAGAAGGACATGTGGTTCCATCGTATTTGTCGAACTCTGGCGTTTTAAATTTTGGCGGTAGGACAAGATCGGACACCAGACTTAAGTCGCTAGCGTCATTTCCTGATTCTTCATTTGATTGTAACGCTTTAAATTTTTCCTCCGTGAGGCGAAATCTTTCCTCCAACTTTTTCTCTACCTCATTCCTGATTTTTTCAACCATGTTCAGGTCCGGCACTTCTTCTTCATAAAGTGCTTCAGCATTGAGGGGTTGAGTTTCAGGTGCCCCCACTTGAAAACTAGATGACATTCCTGCAGGGTCGATATACACTTTCCTAGCCGAGTTTGGTGCAGTTGGTTGAACCTTGTAGTGAGCCGGGGTACCTTCTGGATCATGAATGGTTTCTCCTTCGACTCTTTTTCCCAGACTTTTAGCCAATAATGCGGTTATGTCGGATACTATAGATGCTTGCGACTGCGCAATCTGATCACTGAGGCTTCTCTGGGCCTCTTCAAGCCTTGTCTCGAGCTCTTTTTGCCCTCTTTCTAGACTGATTATCCTGTCTTCCATGAGCTTTCTTTGTAACCGGGTAAAGTATGGGTGATGAATGATTGCGGGTTAACTACACACAACGCCACAATATTCATAATGTTAATATGGTTGCAAGAAATAAATGCATGTATAATGATGCGAATGTCATGATGCAAATGCAAGAATGTATGCAGATAAGGTACTGATTCCGCTGGTAATCACCCTTTTGAACTACTTCCATGGGAATTAAAGGGTCTAGATTACAACAAAGTTCGTGTTACAAAATAAAGATCCCTAACACAAAAGATCTAATTACAACACAGAGTCCTATAGATAGGCTCTAGCTCTATCTCCTAATTTTCCAATTGCCCTGAGCAGCTTGAGGAACCTGGGAGCTTCTTCTATTCCCGGGGCTATGAAAGCTCGGAGTGACTCAGCCTCGACAGCTAAATCATTCACATGCCTGGCGACTCGCTGTATATCCACCATTAGGTTTGCGTAATACTGGTCCCTGTCCTGTACCATTCGGGCAGCGTCGCGTAGTCTCTTCTGCCAATAGGTGTCCCCTCCGGCTGCAGCCTCCTCGAACACACTAATTCTTTCCTTGTAATCCTCAATAGTTGCTTCGAGGGACTCAATTCGTGCTCGTAACACACCCACTTCGCGCTCTCTTTCTTGCAGCTCAGCGAAGCTATTCCTGCTGCAGTACATTCGAAGTGAGTGTTCAACTTCCGCCACCTTTCCTTTTAACTTGCCATTCTGACTTTGGGTTTGCTCCAGACTTTGAATAGTGTCATCGTACAGGTTTTGCATCTTTAACAGTCTATTTTGGCTACTCATGGACTTTCTTTTCCATACGGCGACGCTTTCTTTCTCATGATGGATAGCTTGTTTTCCCTTGCTGATTTCTTGCCTGAGTCTTTCCTTTTCCTGATCAATGGCCTTCTTGGAGGACCGTTTTTCTTCTTCCATAGCCAACCGGCAGCTTTCTATCTCTTTCTCGATTGTCCTTTTGCTGATTTCTCGTTCTTCTTCCACCAAACGGATGCCGTTCATCCTTTCTCTTTCCACGGCTATGAATTGACTCCGGCTGGCCTTCTGTATTTTTGCTTGTAGTAGAAGGGCGTCTTTTTGATAAAGAGTGTTCTTGTCACTCAAATCTGCATTTAATTTCTTCAACTGCCTAATGATCTCGTCCCGCTCGTCAACCTCTAAGCTTGCCTTATAGAGCTCGCTCGCATGTTGAGTCTGTTGGATGTCCATTTTCCTTTTAACTTCTTCGAGTTCATTCCTTAAGATGTCAGCATCAGACGGTACCACCCTTGTAAGCTCTTCGAGTGACACTACTGGTCCTTGATCAGATTCGGGAACCACATTATTAACCCTCAAACGTCTCCAAAGATCGTAATCCGGGGTAGTCATGTGCTCGGTATCTCCTTCCACCCTGATCCGATAGCAATGGTCCCAGGCCCTCATGATGGTCTGAATTTTTCCTTTGAACTCCCCTTTGAAAAGAAATTCAGTTTGGCTTAATCCGGCGGTATTGGGAATGAACTGTCGTGATCCGAACTGTCGAGACACTAAAAGCGGAGCACAGGCGATCCCTCCATGCAATCCCAACATCATCAGCCAGTTGAAGTCACCATAACTGTATAGAAAATAATTAACTTTACCGAGCCATGGGACCCTTCATGCTATGTCTTCATCTTGAATGTTCCTGAAGAAACTGGTCCACATTTTTGTTTTCAAATCCTCTCGCCATTCCTTTGCTAAGTACTCCCGTAGAGGCGAAAAACCTTGGAAGGATATCCCCGGCAGGACCCTCGTCGGTGTTTTCCACATGTGACTCTGAATCCATACTTGTAACAGTTGTGCGCATCCTCGAAAACGTCCTTCTTCATGTTTCCGGCTAGCATTTAAGGAAATAAAAGTCTCGACCAAGATTGCTGGTACTGGGTTTGCTTTCCGTTTCACCCGCTCAAACAAATCCAGAATGGCTATGTCAATGTTCCCGAGTACTCTTGGAAAGATCACCAAGCCATATATTCCTAAAGCGAACAAGTCCATTTTCTTTGCCTCGTCTGGATGTGTCGGTATGATGTCCCGAATACTTTCCCATGCAAAGACTGTATTGTCTCCTCGGATCTGAAGGAGGCCATTAACCCAATCATCACTCATTCCCGCAAAGGTTTTGAGTTTCGCAGTGTAATTCTGATTTCTCGGAGGCTTCGCGTAGATCCAATCTTCCTGAATATTTTTCTGGTTAAGTAAAGCAGTGTATTCTTCTACCGTAGGCATCATGTCCTGCCCATTGAAGGTGAAGCAGAAAAAAAAGCCGGATTCCGAATCGGACTATAGCTCGGAGTAGGGGTTGGTTAACCCGAACATATAACAATTGTGCAATGTCGCCATAACTATCGCAGAACAAATCTTGTAGTCTTCGGTCCCATCTTTCCCAAATGCTTTGAAGATCCCATAGGTCGTTCTGTTGGAGACTCACATAGGTGTACCCTGCTATTACGCGCTCGCTCGCAAACTGTCCCTTGGATTTTCTGGTTGACCTCTGACCAATGTCCGATCGACAAATTAAGCTCTTCTTTCCTAAGACACCTTTTTTTCCATGGTGAAAGACTTTCTCATCAGGCAAACCACTTGATCCAAGACCTTTATGTGATGCAAATGCATGATGTATGAAAAAAAAAAAGCGAAAAGAAAACAAGTCAAGATTACAGATAAAATTAATAAATATGTAAATAAATGGACAAAATTAAATGTAATAAACACACAAAACAACCCTATTTATCCCGTCTAAAACACCTAAGGTTATCCGCATGGCTCTAACAGGGTGGGTTTCTATGTTCTCTACATGCAGTGTTGGTGCTAGGAGGTACCCGAATTGTCCTTGCTGTCCCCTACTAAGGGTAGCAAGGCCCCGATCATCACCCATTATAGGCTCCTTTCAACCGGTTTAATTCGGGGGACCCATTCGCTATGCCCGTCATTTAAGGAATGATATCCTTACGAAAGCATAAGGTACTCGAGCCCCGAAGGTACTTGCTAGGCCCATACGGGAGAACGATATCTCCACGAAAGCATTAGCGTTTCCCCCCCAATTAGAAAGACGGGTTTATATGCCATATTTTAAATGCGTTAAAATAAACGCGGAATTATGACCGAATGTTAATTTAATATTCACTTTAATCCGGAACTTCCAATGTTAGTAAAGCGGTAACTATTTTAAAAGCTTGACTCTCATTTGTTTTTGAAAACAAAAAAAAAAGAGATCCCCAGCGGAGTCGCCATCTGTAGCGATGTCCCTCTTCTTTCTCATCGCTAAATAAAAACGAGGATTTTTGAAGGTGTTTTGAAAGGTGTTCGTGATTTTTTTGGATATAAAATATTTATTCCGTGGGGTTTTAAAAAACGCATTTTTTAAAAAATGGAGTCGCCACCGGCCACTTAGGTAGGCCGGACACCATAAAACCAGAGATTCAAAAAATATTGGGTTCGGGAGTCGGTTACGGATGGGGAAGGATTAGCACCCCCACACTGCCCAAAATTGGTACTTTAATAATTACCGCTTTATTAATATTGGATTTTCCGGATTAAAGTGACGATTATTTTAAAATTCGGTCATAATTGCAAGTAAATTTTAAGGGCCCCGTTATCCGAGAATAAACGCCCAACCACTATCACTACGCCTGATACTGGCCCCGTTTACGCTCGGATAAAAGGGCACCGCATTAACAATTTATATACCGTAACAAAAATATGAGACATAGCAGATAATTTAAGAACAATAAATATTCACATAATAGAATACTAATCTAACATATATGAAATACGTAATTAAAATACACATATACACACCTAGCTTAATATAAGATATAAGCAAACTTAACATACCACAATAACAAGGTAGGAATAAGTACATATATAGACGAACATATATTTCAAAAAGACATACATACTAGTAATAAAACATATTTCAACATATATGGGACAATATATCATACAAAAAAGAAAATACACTAACATGTAACCTAAGAAAAAAACCAAGAGAACATACACATATAAAAATATATAAAACATGTTGTGTACGAACCAACTAGAACATAACATACTTTAATACGAATGACCGGATAAAAAAATACATAACTATCATAAGCTTAATACACATATACATGTAAACATAAAATACGAAGCATATACGAGGGATATAAAATAAAACAATAGAATACGTCAACATATATGATTATAATACGAACATGAGTATTTACAAAGAAACAGGACTGAAATGAAAGAAAAATAAAAGTCAGAGGCAGAAATTAAAGAACAATAATATGTAATTTAGGGACGAAAATGCGAAACAAACAGAACCTAAAAGGATCAAACTGTAATTAGACCAAGGGGCAGACCCAAAATGAAAAGTTCAAAAACGCGGGATGGTTAAAGGCGTAATTTTACCATTTAAAAACTGATTCGGTGTAATTTAGGGACTGGATTGCAAGATTTTGAAATACAAGAGGGACCAGAATTGTAAATATACCATGCGGCAAGACAAAAATGAAAATATTGGAAACGCGGGGGGATTTAGTGTGTGATTCCCCATTTAACGAAATAATAACAACTATATAAACCCTATTTTTAGACCGAAACCAAATTTTCCTTCATTTGCTTCATTTTCAATTTTTATAACCAGCCCTCTGTTCTTATTTTCTCTCAACTGTCCCCCATGAAACCCAGAATCCGGTGGCCGACCGCCGTGTTCTTCGCCGCCGGCCGCCGCTAACCGGCGCTTGCGAGCCTCAATCACCTACCAAAATAACCCTCGTCTCACCCTCGACACGAATCCGAGGTTGGATTCAGAGGATACACCTCTATTTGCCCTAGATCTAGGAAATACGAAATGAAAAAAACATTTTTAAACCCAAAACGAAACTACAAGGGGTCTTCCCCTCCCTTCAGTTCACCGTCTTTGGCTTGGGGAAGCCGAAAGGCTTGTCACTGAGGAAGGGAGACCTACAGACGGCGACGGTAAGATCTCTGACTCTCTTTCTTTTTTCTTTTGTTTACCTCTTTGTATATGCATGCAAAAAAATAAGAAAGGGAAACAAGTAATTACCACTGGACTGACTTTCGATTATAACTTGACTGGTTACAACTTTCTTTTTTTTTGTTACAATCTTCTTTGTTACAACTCTCTCATTTTTTTTTGTTACCACCTCTCTGTTCTTGTCTCTCCTTTTTTGTTACAAAATACTTGTTTCCTATATATGCTTGTCTTTGTTTTGGTGCAAGTTGCATGTTATTTGCCTTTTTTCAGATCTGGACTGACAAACTTTTCTTGCTGTGTTTGACATGTTCTGAGCGCGGTGGTTGAAGATCGGCATGGTGGCGGTGTGGGGGTTCTGCCAGCGGCCAGACGCGTTCTAAGCCGTTAGATCAGATCTGATCTAACGGTCGAGATGGCTTGAAGGACGAACGGCCCAGATGGAGCCTCGATTTGGTGAAACGGCTCCAGATCTTGCCACGTGGAGCTCAGCAGTTGAGGAGTCAGAGCGCGTTGGGCTCACGCACGCGTGGGATATCAAAGCGTCCGCACGCGTGCGTGGCACTCGAACGGTCCATACGTGTGGAACACGCGGCTGGCAGATATTTTGGCTCCTTGGTTGGATCGTGGTCGTTGGATCAGATCTTGATCCAACGACCCACAGTCACCTGCACACACAGTTGTAATTAGATAAGGTTTGGGCCAACCGGGCCTTGTAACTATTTGTAACTGGACTTGGACTTTAATTTACTTATTTGGTTTAATATATAATTTTTTTGGATT
Source organism: Hibiscus mutabilis (assembly GCA_019671005.1). Taxonomy (NCBI): domain Eukaryota; kingdom Viridiplantae; phylum Streptophyta; class Magnoliopsida; order Malvales; family Malvaceae; genus Hibiscus; species Hibiscus mutabilis. Next base: position 28,317,813 of record CM033736.1, on the reverse strand, counting down.
TCATTTCATATCAGCCAAATAATATTAATAATAGTATAATTATAGCAGCAATACACATACATAATACAAACGTATACTTATACAATTATAACATACTGGCATACGTATATATAATCATACACATAATTAACATAACATCTATATACATTAAACAAATACGCTCGTACTCTAGATACATACGCGACACACATACACCATTAATACGTATACATACATAGCTTATAATATACATGCACACCACACCTTATATATATTAGTAATACTCATGCAAACAATAAACATATAATATAATATGTATACATGCAATACTAATATGTATTTACATGATAAAAATGAGTGATTACACCTAAGAAATGGTTTAATAATGAAATGAATTGTGTAAAATAGCATGTAAGATAAAGGAATGGTATGCACAGAATTATTAAATAACAAACTGATATATGTGAATTAATGTGTGTAAAAGTGTGGTAGGATATGTTATTTTTGGATGACATGGCTAGTAATCAATAAGACTGTTTTGTAAGTCGGATGAATTGAATTATTAGTAATGACTTGTTGTTTTTATTTGAGGTATATATCATGATAAGAGAGAGTAAAAGAAAAAAGAGTTGGTTGGAGGCTAATTGTAATTAAGGATTTAGGTATCCCTTAACTTCGTGATAAGATGTGAGTGTAGTTGTAAATTGTCTCGGGTGACACGGCGTCATTCTGATTTTTTTTTCTATGATATAATATACATAATTCATGAGCATTTGTATATGGCTCACATAAAGCCTGATGTATGAATACATTCATAGCACGACATCTTTAATAAGTCTCTCGGTTATATTTGCATTATATATGCATCTGGTTTCTTGATATGCTATGTTGGAAATGAAAGACTTTGTATACTTTGATAATAAAGCTTTGAAGCTAACTTCTGACTTAGAATACCATAAGATTTTAATAAAGGAATTCAATTCCAATGTCATAATTTATGAACTCTAAAGCCTTAAGGAGCTAAAAGCTCATTTCTTGTTATAAAATATTGAGTAAAGAAACAAGTAAGATTACTTGTATCATAAGATACCTCTCCCAACTTCAAGTATAAAATATTTAAGTTGCCTATTCAATGGAAGCCCTTGGACACATTTGCATGATACATGGTATACTTTGGGACTACGGTCCATGAGCTACGGCTCGGGTGACGACCCATTATATATGATATATTAGCGACAATTTGGCAACAATTTGGTTGGATAGTGAGAAGTTAATATTATTATGTTCAGACACTAGCCATTGCTTAGTGCTTTGTGCTATGTGTAATTCGGAACAATGGAACTTATGTCCAAATGTGATCCAAGGCAAATGATTTAAAAGATTTGAAAATGGGTACTAAGATTTGAAATGATCTATGTAAATACATTGTTGATTGAATGAAGCAAGTGAATAACTTATGATGTACTGAAAAATATGCCTTGGTGGCAAAGTTAATAAGGATATGGAGCAATGCTCATCCATAAGGAGAAATTCACATGCGGTGAACATATGCCTAATATGAAAGGCAACAAACTTTGATATGAAACTCAATTAAAAGCCGTAAAGATAATCAGTTAAGTTTTGAAGATTATGAACCCCAATAAAGCTTTGTTTAAGTTAAGGTTAAAACATAAGAATCAAATACTAACCTAAGCTTGTATTCTTTGAATTCTTCCAATATCATTGACATTATGCTTTGATAATTTGGTGTCACTACCTCACTTAGGCTATTTAAGCCTAATGCATTCATTATTCATGCATTTGCAGGTTGGTTAAAGCTTGTGTATTACAATCGTGATCAAGTGTTGCAAGTCATTGTCTAAAGTCCCCAGTAGAACCTATATGTCCTTTTTATATCTTTGGAACTCCATAGTTGGTGGCATAGTGTTTATAAAGATGTTTATCAAATAAGTTGTAATATTAAGATTATACCCCATGAAATTTGTAATTAACTTACCTATTCTCCTAAATTGTTTAAGTAACTATTAGTTGGGTGATTTCTTGATTAACTAACGAGTGAAATTCAAGGAAGCATGTATATTAGCAAAATGGTATGAAAGTAACCTTGATATGGGCCTAAATGCTTATTGATTATGAGTTTGATCGACTGTATACTTAATAGAACGTTGAGATATGTTCTCTTGCAATAGTTTGTATAACATGAGATAGATGTAAAACGCACTCCTTGAATATTCCTTGGAAGAAGTCATATACATGCTTAGTTAATAGCTTAGAATATGGATGTTTAAATAGATGGTATATAAAAATACCCGATTGAAATATATTCATGAGTACATGTATATAATTGTTTTGAATAATTAATGTTTTGTCTATCAAGTAAACTATGTTACGAGATGTCAAGTTAGTGAACTTGTGTTAACTATTTCATATATTGATGATCTATGATAAAGGAAAATCAAGAAAGTCATTATCTAGTAAAGGAATTATAGCAAAAATCTTGTATAGCAAGTAAGGTCCTTTCCTGTTATTGATTGATGAATATCTAATTAAGTGAATAGATAGATTTAACCAAATACTCATGTATAATAAGTATGTATATTGGTTGAACAATTTTATGTATATGCTTGATTAAGTACTCACATATGTTATGACTAAGCCTCAATTGAATACCTATGAGCACATATATGTAAACGTAAGTCTAATCCTATGAAAAAAATTTATAAGCTTGTTTTTGTAAAACTTGAAAGTTTCAGAAGTTGGTACTTGTTTTGTGAAATTTCTTGCTCTAACATCTTTGATTCCAGTTTTCTTCTAAACTGGGTTGAGGGTGTTACAAATACCTACAAGAACTTACAAAACTAACGAACTAATTAATCCAACATCAACCTCTAAAGCTTACCACAACACTTATCTAACAAGAACTGAAAGCATTATACGAATGAGAGATCAAATTTCCATAAATAAAATAACTAAAAACCAAAACAGAATATAGGTACCTGACATATCATTGGTAACAAATATGTCCTCTTTGGCATGAATGGTAGACTGTCTAGCAATAGCTCGATCATCGACTCTAATGGTGGATCTTACAGGACCTCTACCCTGATACCCAGATGACACCGTAACACCGCTTCTCGTAGAACCCTAACCATGCTAGAAAGATGTCAACCTCTGAGACTGAACATGTGTACCATCATCCATCACTGGGCAATTTTTCACCATATGACCTGGTGCCCGGTACCTATAGCAAACCCTCCAAAGCAAGAAGCACTCCCTAAGGTGATATTGACCATAATGCTCACAAGTCGGTAGAAGCGTTACTCCTACTGAACCATTAATACTTCCTTCTAGAGTAAAAATAAATAAACCTCGATAAACCCTCAATTTGGATCTCTAATCATCCCTTGGAAACCGATCTGAAGTAACTCTCTTCGTATCCCTCGAAGTAAAAAACCTCCTAGACAGAGTCTGAGAAAAACCTATGATTTTCAGGGTCTACATAACATGGCCTCTAGAGTTCTCAAACTGACTCGGTGTCAAACCCTGAAGTCGTTTAAGTGCCTTCGCACTATTAGCTAGCTTAGAAATATCCCAAGTGGACCGTTGTCACGTGCATCTAAAGGTTAACCTTCAATCCATGTCTGAAACTCTTACATCTCAACTCCTCGGTGGCAACTAACTTTGGGAAATAATGGTTCAACCATAGGAAATCTTGTTCGTACTCAAACATTGTCATGTCCCCCTAAACCAGATGTAGGAACTAATCTCGCATCTTATCCATATGTACCTCACTGATGTACTTCTTCTTGAACTCATCCAAGAAAATATCCCATGTTAGAAGTACATGCTGTAACCCCAACTCAATATCTCCCACCACTCATGTGTCTTACCTTTAAAAAGGGAGACAATGTAATCGAGGTTATCGTCTAGACTCCCTCTTATCTGTCTCAGAATCCTCTTACTGTCTCTTAACCACTGGTCAGCTTTGATCAGGTCATCTTCACCCAAACCTTTGAAATCATGATTCCAGTCTTAGAAGAGTACTACTTAACTTTAGGGGCTTGTATTCACTACACACCTTACCACGACCTTTAAACCATCCCAAGGTTTCCTAGAACCATCTAAACCTAAGCTCTGATACCACTGTTGTAACACCTGATCCAAAATTGAATCCAAAATACTATATTCAGGTTACCCAAAAATTGACAAATCAAATTTTCATTTAAAATAATAAGTTTAACCATCATTTAGAAGCATTAAACATCCATAAATTAATGTAATTAAATAAGCATTTAAATAAGTTTATAAAATAGGAGCTCTAAGTTTAAAATACCGTATACCAAAATAATATTTCAAATAGAGCTACAGACTCAACAGTGGTAATATCCTATGAATATATTAGCCCAAACTAAAATAACAAGTACTGTGGCTAATCTATCAGTACTTTCCTCTAGAATAATGTCGACCACAATGCTCACAAGCCAGTAGAAGCGTCACTCTGGCTAATCTACCAGTACTTTCCTCTAGAGTAGAATTCAATAAACCTTGACAAACCCTTAGTCTAGACCTCTGACCGTCTCTTGGCAGATGATTTAAAGCAACTCTCTTTGTATCCCTTGAAGTAGAAAACCTCATAGATGGAGCCTAAGAAGAACCTGTGATATCCCAAGTCCACATAACATGTCCTCTAGAGTCCTCAAACTGACTTGATGTTAAACCCTAAAGTCATTCAAATGCCTTCATACCATTGGCTAGCTTAGAGAATATCCCAAACGGACCCACCGTCATATGTATCTGAAGGTCAACCTTCAATCCTTGTTTGAACCTCTTACATCTCAACTCTTCGGTTATAACTAACTCTGGGGCATAACGGCTCAACCGTAGAAAATCTTGTTTGTACTCAAACACTGTCCTATCTCTCTAAACCAGATATAGGAACTGATCTCTCATCTCATCTATATGAACCTCACTAATGTACTTCTTCCTGAACTCGTCCAAGAAAACATTATATGTTAGAAGTGCAGGCTGTAGCCCAAACTTAATAGTCTCTCACCACTCATGTGCATTGCCCTTAAGAAGAGAGACAATGTAATCGAAGTCATTCTCTAGACTCACTCTTATCTGTCTTAAAATCCCCTGAGTATCTCTTAACCACTGGACAGCTTTGATCGAGTTATCTTTACCCAAACCTTCAAAATCATTTGGCCCAAAACTATAAAGCCTCTCAACATGGGTCTTGTGAAGTATCTTAGATTGCCTCAAGATAGCTTGCACCACTTGTAAGAGAACAGAGTTAAAATCATAGATGTGGTTCGCCCTTCTACATCTGGTACCTCTCGAAAGACTCGTGTCCTCAATATCTGAGACAAATTCCTCACCAGAGTATTCAGCTTAATAGACATAGCTCTCCTCATGACTTTCCTGATCGCGTTTGGTATCACTCGCCATCGAACTTTTTTTAAAACACAAGGAAATAAGGCAGCATCATCAGGATTCCTAGTCTTGGAAGAGTAAAACTTAACTTTATGAGCTTGTATTCACTAGACACCTTACCACGACCTCTAAACCACCTTGGGGTTTCCTAAAACTAGCTAAACCTAAGCTCTGATACCACTGTGGTAACATCCTAATCCTAAACCGAATCCAAAATAATATATTCGATTCACCCAAAAATTGACCCATCAAATTTTCATTTAAAATAATAAGGTTAACCATCATTTGAAAGCATTAAACATCTATAAATTCATGTAATTAAATAAGCAATTAAATAAGTTTACAAAATAGGAGCTCCAAGTTTAAAACATCTTATACCAAAATAATATTTCAAATAGAGTTACAGACTTAACAGTGGTAAGGTCCTATGAATACATTAGCCCAAACAAAAATAAAAATTATTGTACTCTGAAGCGAACACGGCGCTGGGAAGTCCTCATCGATGAGCTCCTCTAAAGAGTGATCATCATCCTACGCACGAAAAAACCACACATCCTCATGCTTAGCTAACAAAGCTCAGTGGTACATTTCTACTATACCACAATTCGTGATTATCATAAAATAAGTATGCAAGGTAATATAGTTTAGAGAGTATAGATAAGGCTTTACTATCTACGAGATATCATCTAGCCTACACTAACTAGAGTTACCAGATAACCTATCTCAAGGCATCAACAAGTCTATAAGAAGTCTTACAAGATCTGCCATACTTTACCATACTCGAGGTCATATAGCCTATCGAGTTACTCAAGCTCATACAACCCATCGAGTTAATACGTACCGTACCCTGATCACTCAACCATTGGGTATGTATGCCATCATCTATAATCATCCACACAATATACATAAATACATCTATATATCATCTATATAATGGCCAACAAAGCCTTACTTTACCCATGCTCACACAGTCGTCGAGTTACCCATGTTTACATAGCCGTCGGGTTAAATAGACCATACCCATATCACCATAGCCACAGATACGTCCTAGACATACTTGGATCACATTAGCCAAAAGTAGTCTTTACCTGAGGTCACTCAGCTAATTAGGTTACTCGAGCTCATTCAGCCTATTGAATAAATTACCTTATATGGATCACTATAGCCACTATAGCCACATATAGGTTCTAACTGTACCCAGATCACTTAGCCTATGGGTACGTCAGATGTACTTGATCACTTAGCCTAGAGTACACATCCCCTTATATAAGTACCGTAGTACCAACTCTAGGATATCTAGATTCCTTTACCATAACATAACATAACACATGCTCTACGAGCATTTGTACACCTCACTAAGAGGTAAGTGGCATCAAGCCAAACAATCAACAAAGGCCCCAAGTCATAACGCTAACCATCACATTTATCTCGATTTATCACTTACCAAATTATTACTCATTATTCTCATTCATGAGGGTTAAAACTTAGTTTCATAGTTTTAGTATTCATTTTACCATATTGGAAGCCTATTGGGCCTTAGTCCTCAAATTATAAGTTATTTGAACTCAAAACGTAATTTTTGGGTAGACTACCTAGTGGGTATCGATACCCAACATTGCATATCGATACGCCTCTCTAGGTACCTATACCCACACCAGGCATATCGATACTCGGCTTTGCGTGAAGGATTGAACGTTAACCCCGTATCGCTACACTGATCTCGCGTACTGATACCCCGTCACTACCTCTTCATTACCGATACGCTTCCATGCGTACCGATACCCATTTTCACTACTAGAATTCTATTGAAACAGGGGGTACTGATATTGGCTAAGCCTGTACCGATACACCCTTCAAATGTCATATATGTTCATCATAAAAACATATGGTACCAATATAAAATCCTTGTGTATCGGTGCTGAAGCCTAGAAATGGCTTCTAAGGCTCGGGAAATCACCTCCCAAGCCCCCAAAATGTAACCTTAAACCCCTTAACCCAACCCTACATCTTATAGGAGTTAATTAGTACGGTTTGCTACCATTTTTACACCTTATTAACCTTTAATCTGAGATTTACCATTAATAAGGCTTTAAACTACTTTAACACCAAAACTAACAATCTTAACCACCAAAATCAAGCAAGGCAATTATTTTATGATATTCAAAAATCAAATGAATCAGAGATTTACTGACCTTAGCAACAATCTCGAATTTAAGCTCTTCAAGCAAAGACTCTTCAACTTCTCTCTCCACTCAAGCTTAGAAGAACCCCAAAATACCTCATTTCTACCTGACAACCATGGAAAAAGAATCAAGACTTCAATAAACATTTAAAGGAAGACCTAACTACGAATTTACACATTTAAATCCAAAAGAAAAATCTTAAAGCCTTAAACTTCCAAAAACCCATAAATGAAATTTTCACCTTTCCACCACAATACTATGCTTTTCTTGAAGCTTATGGAGAGAAGATTAATATACTAAAATCTTGGACCTTGATTGAAAGAAATGATGCATAAAGGTGGAATTTTTAGATTTGAAACCAAGCTTGAAAAATGGTGGAATGAGTGGGAGAAGAAAGATGAAGGGAAAAAGGGTGGTCTTGCTTTTCCCCAAATCCCACGTGGAGAACAAGGAAATAAAGGGGAGATCAGCCCACTTTATTTAAAAGTGGTATATTCAGCCTACAAACTCTCTCTCAACTTCTATCCTTGCTACTATTTGGTCACCACCCAAGCCCATGTAGCTTAATTCTCATCTAAAAGGGGCCAAACTTGGCCCAAGGGTTCCAATTACCCAATCCAACACAAGGGTCCATGACCCGGGTCAACACCCAATTGTTAACTCGAAAGTTTGGGTCTTTACAGAAACAAAATTGGGTTAAGTTCAATTTCAAGTAAACCCTTCATTTGGAATGGGTCATCTATTTATGAATATGGATAAACTAAAAAGAGTATCCAATACTTTCTCTGCTCCACTAAGACTATCACATGTTTACATTTTTTGGTCAATAATTTTCAATTTTAACTATATATTTTCAAAAATATTTTAATTAATTAAAATTTATAAAAAAATATATTTAAACATTCTTAAAGTTTTTAAAATATATTTTTTTCATATTTTTATCAATAATAAATTTTAAATAATGGGAAGTCAAAGTTAAAAAATTAACCCAAAAAATATCAACATGTAACACTTTTAGTTGAACATAAATTTTTTTTAATATTCTTAAAGTTGTCTCATGACATCTGACCTTCTACAAGGCAAACTATTACTAATTTTTTTTAACATTTTTAAAGTTGTATCATGACCGGTATTTTTTCAATTTTAAACTTTAATAAAACTTATGCACAATTTACAGATAAAACTGTATGAATCTGAATCTCTTAAGAAGATCAACTTTTCTCTCTTCTAGTGAGATCATTCAACTATTACTAACAAAATATAATGTGTGGAGCCTTTAGCTTGTTGATATAAAGAATACAATTAATTAGTTTCATCGAAGTGTTATCATTTTATAATGAGCAAACTTTGTTTTGTAAATTGATTATGCAAAGTTTCCAAGACAGATATAGAATGTCCTACCTAATACACATGCCAATAAATGCTTTTTTCATAAAATAAAAAAGATACTCTAACGTTTGATTAAATAGTCACTTTAGCACTATTTTTTTGAGCAATTCAACCCTCAACGTTTTATTTTGGGTTAAAATGACCCCTCTGCGGATGAAAATTATTGAAAAACTAACGATAAACAGTTTGAAATGACTTGACAGAATGATAAGTCAGCAGAAAAATTATCTTATATTTTATATATTTTATAAAATTATTTTTTGACTGATGTAACATTTTTTCGAGTCAACAGATTTATCTATATTATATTGCTATGTCAACGTGTACTGTTATATAGGTTTGTCACGTCTTTTCAAGTTATTTAACGTCAGTTGATTGAAAGTTTTCTTCCGTAGATGAGCTATTTTCACAGAAAATAAAACATTAAAGGTTGAACTACTCTAAAAAATAGTGGCCAAAAGAATTACTCAGTCAAACGTTGAAAGTATTTTTTGGCTTTATGTATTTTTTTCTTTTTCTCTTTTGGCGTGGTTGATTTTTTGTACTGCGAAACAATAAGATTTACCTATGTATTTATCTTTCAGCAAAGTTATATATTTGTTGCCACCGACAGGTCAACTTGACATTTAGTTCTGGCTTTGATAAACTTAAAGGGTTAACTTTTTGGTCATATTGATTAAACATTATGATAATAAAATATTACTAAGTATGTAAATCGATAGAACGGATTCGGAATTCAAATATTTTCAAAGTCAAATCATTTAAATTTATAAAGCTATAATGCAAAACATATAAAAGCTGCCACAATCACTCTAGATATTTCTTAAAGAAAAATAACTTTGAAGTTAAAATGTATTTTTTGGAGCTATCAACATTATTAAACAGATAATTTTAAAAAAAGTACACTTGAAAATCAATTTTCAACTGTTAAAAATTTCAGATTTTATATTTGAAAAATAAAATTAGAGTCAAAATTATAGTTATAACATTCATTTTTTATTTTATGGTGTATTTATTTTATAATTTATAAATTTAAAATCTAAATTTCAAATCCTAGCACCCTAAAACCTAAACTTTAAATTCTAAAGTTTAACAATAAACCTTAAATTTTACACCCTACATACTAAACCCTTAAACTCTAGATCTTAAAATTAAAAGGCTTATATAAACTAAAATTTATATAAACTTGTGTATCAAAATATTTTTTAAACAATATAAGTTACATTAAAAAGCTAACAAACAATAAGGGTAAAAAGTGTAATTATGCTTAAAATACAAGCTCAAAACTGGAAGTGCAAACCAGATAGGATTAGATGTGAGCAAAAGAAGAAGAAAAAGTATTCATCACAGGCCCTTACCGACAAAAGAAGAAGGTGAACGGTGACTGCAGCGTAGACGTGGCAGAATGGATCTAAGCCTAAAAATAACTTGGAAAAAAATCAATTTTTTAGATTTTATTTAATGAGAAAAAATTAGACTTAAATGGACGAGAATTATAATTTCATAAATTTGACTAGACTCAAAATTTTTTTAATGAAATTTGAGTTATAAATTAAGAATTCAAATAATTCAAAATTTTTAGTAATTAACAGATAAGTTTTTAAGTTCGAATTGAGTCTCTCAATTTTTCTTAATATATGTATATCACATATGAAAAAATATGAAGGAATTTATGTGTATATCATATGTGGTTATAGAAATAGAACTGCTTAGTATTATAATATTATAAATATTTACAATTAAATTTGAACATAAACTCGAACAACTCGACTCGACTCAAATTTTTTAAACTAGACTCAACTCGAAAATATTTCAAAAAAAAATTTACGTTATAAAATAAAACTCGTCAACTCAACTAACTCGAAATATTTTGACTCGACTAGACTCGAGTCGGTGAAATACTCACCCTACTATTTAGTTGGAATCAATTTTAAGTCTTAATTTTTTAAAAATTGAAAATTGAATTTTTTAAATGTTAAATAGAAAAGTTTAAATTTGAAAAAAAATTCTAAGGCATTGTTCGGTAAATAGCGGTTTGAGCTAAAATTAGAGATTTGAGCTAATATTAGAGGTTTGACAAGTCAAATCAACTAATTTGAATGTTTAGTGAAAAGCGTATTGGGGTGAAACCTCTTGTAATATCCCAATTTTTGGCTAGTGACCAAAATATAACTTTTGAAAGTTTTGTGGCTAAAGTATAAACTTTGGAAAAGTTTAAGGATCAAAGTGTAAGTTTCAAAAGTTATGTATTTCAACGCCTTAAATGAATAGTTTACCCCAAGAATGACGTTTCTGTGTTACCCAGATTTTTCGTACGGAGTTTGTATTAATGTCTATAAAGCGATAAAGTTTGAAAAAAATATTTTAATAATCGGATCGAGCTAAAATTTCAGAGATAGTTCCATGGACCTTAGAAGAGTCATAAAATATCATTTTATGAATATTTGGACGTTAAAAAGATCAGGAAAAATTTAAATCGATTGAAATGTCATAGAATAGCAATTTTGTGAATAAATTGATCGGTAAAGGGCATTTTGGTCATTTTTCTCAAAAGGGACATGGAAGCAATTTTGAGATTTATTTATTTGATGAATAGTGGCTGATTAGAATCCAAATAAGTCTAGTTAGAATGTTACAAAATGGCAAATTAGAAATATAGATCCAGTTGGAGGGTATTTTTGGAAAGTGAAATTTATTGAATTAAAAATTTATTTTTTCATAATACAAGTGTCTTAAATACATGAAATATGAAGGAATTATCAGCCAAATACCCTCCAAAACCGTGGTGAAGAGAAAAAGAAGAGGAAAAATTTTACAAGCTTGATTTAAGCCACGAATCTCGGTTTTCATAATCTTTCGAACTACAAAGTTGTTCTACTCTTCGATTATATCGACAAGCAACCATCATCCGACTGGGGATCTAACTTTCTATGACCACTGATAGAATCATAATAAGAAGCTAGCGCTTTTAAAATCTCTGTGCGAGCACCAAACGCTAAGGTATGCTGAAATCATGTCAAAACGACAGATGAAACGAAACCACAAAGGCAGAGAAAAAAGTGTGCCACAAAGAAAGAGATTCTTATTAAAAGTATAAAAAACTAGAAAATATTAAACCCAGTGGTCGACAGCCAATACTAAGACTGATAGCCTACCACCGGCTAAAAAAAAGAACAAAAGAGGGTCGTGGTGCTCTCTAATTTACAGAGAAAAAGAAAAGTTATTATGGTGCAAATAATATTATAGATCTAAATTATATAAACTAGGAATTAAATTATTCTTGTAAACCTATGTTCCAATAATAAGAAACTAAAGTAATGTGAATGAAATGTAATGCAAAAAAAATGAGAAATAACTAATAATTAGGTATTAAATTCGGACATATATTCAACGAAGAATTAGGCCATGTTTGGCAATTAGCGGATAGAGATAGCATATTACATTAGCTGATAGTTGATTGCATTAGTCGATTTGACTAGTAGATTGTATTAGTTGATTGTATAAAAATGTTTGGTAAAATTAACTGATAGCTGATAGCTGTTTGATTAATTAAACATGTAAAATGACATATAAGAATATGATTATATTCGATACTTGTTTAATTAATTTTTTCATGAAAAATATTTTTTTTAATTTAATATTACTAAGCATATTTGCAATTTATATATTAATTTATTATTTATATCATTATTTTAATACAATTTAACTAATTATTAAATTTAAATACAAATATAAATGTGTGAGAATAAAAAGAAAAAAACAAAAAGTATTAGTTTACAAATATCACAATGTAAATACGTGAGGGTGAAGAATTAAAATAAAAAGGTTAAAATTTGGGTTATTTATAATTATTAAGGTAAAATGGTCTTTATAACTCTTATGTCAAAACCTCTAATTTCAAAAAGCTTTTATTAGTAGCTTTTTCAAAATTGGAGGTGTAACACCCTTAACGTATACTCGTAGTACGAATACACATTAAGGATGTCACAATATTATTTAACATAGTTCTAGACTTGTAACTTTTTTTTAAAACATCTAACATAAAACTAGTTTATAAAATAACTCTTTCTCGACTTTCGAGGAATTCATAGCCTATTTGCAGATTGCTAGTTTTGACCCAAAATTGGTTTATAAAACATGTTAGCCAGCTATTAAAATAAGTATATAACACAAGGTGAAAACTAGGTACACTGCCTGTGCCCTTTATTGAATATAAAATCGTTACGCTATAAACGATAAATAAAATGTTACCCTATTAAATATCATCACCGGTAATTCTTTAACCATACAAATAATTCATATTTATTTGACTATTAATCAAACTTATACCTTTAAAACAACTAACCAACAAATTGATACATGTCCACTGGGGAATATCATAAATTAGAATGTCTTACTAATGTTTGGCAGATTGCAACTTGATCAACATGCTTGACTCCTCTTTCGGTAAGTTTCCATTAACCTACGTGTGAAACAAGACACGCTAAGTATTCACTTAGTGAGGCAAAGCATATAAGGTTATCAAATAACTGACATGAACATAATTCAAGGCTTATTTTTATATCTAGCTTATCTAAGTATAACAGATAAATTACTTGTATTAAGTTCATCATGTTTACTTGACATACTTCAACATGCTTCTCATAGCATAATATAACAAGTTTCTATGGCATTTCATGGCAACTTTATCATAATTCTAATTCTTTGCCTAACATATCATCTCGGAAATCTGAAGTGTAATTAAGATAAGTTGGTTATCTGTGCACAAGGTAGAAGTGATTATAAGAAGAAACGTTTAAATTTTTTAAAAGAAATTAGTTCCTTAATGAATTCAAAGGAAGTGTGTTTAGTTGAGGATTGTTTCGACTAATAGAAATTTTCCTAGAAGTGCTTATAGACAAGAATAAGAGTATCAGATCACAAGGATTATAAAGATACCCGTAACAGTAATAATGAAATGAAGTATGAATTTAATCCGATTTCTATTTTGATTGAGCTATTGGTGCAGTAAGGAGCTTAAATACAAGAACAAAAAGTACCTAAGAGGTTGTAACCTTCGGCATCTGTATATTATAAAACATTGGTTGTTTAAATGTTTAAATTGTTGAGAGCCTTAAATGTCAGAGGAAAAAAGAAGTTATGATTGTTTATTTGAAGATGAAGGATGATAAAACTCCTATAGAAGAAGTAATATTGATACAAAGGAAGTAGTTTGGAAAACTTCCTAGAAAGGTGTTAGAAATTGGAGTCAGTGATTAGTTCATAAGGAAATGATTTCACTGATTTTTGAGCTTTGATAAAGTACTCACATTGTTTATGAGAAAAAGTGTGAGATCAGTGGGTTAAGCCGGTATGACAAGGAATAATTTTATTTGGAGAATTATAGTATGACTGCTAATAAATGATTTGAAGCATAGCACAAGAATTATAATAAATTCTAAGAACTGTCTGTTAGCAAAGCTGAAAATAAAGCCAGCAATTTGAGAACTCTAAGACCAATTTTAAGATAAATTGGTTATTTATATAAAATATAGAAGTAAGATGTAAAAAGAAAGTTGATCTTTGGACAAGATGTTATCAATTAAAGCTAAAAGAAAAGAAAATGAAGAAAAGTATCAATTCGAGGAAGGATGATTTGTATAGGTCAAAAAGGAAAAAACTTGGTTTCAGAACTGTTATACCTCAAGGAATCGTGAAAGATTTGGACCAAGAGTATATTAATGGGTCGTATCTTTAGAAGTGAGCAAAACTATATAGTATATGTACTTATGTTTTAGGGGCTTTAACTGAATTATTTATATGTCATCATTCCTGAATAAATTGAGATGCAATTAGATTTGATATAGGAAGAGGGGTTAGTAGAAATATTGGTTTATGGAATTAAAGAATTAAGGAATAAGAAATTTCATTGATTGAAGTTTCGAGGAAAAATCACAAGGTCAAAAAAGCCAATTGGGAGGCTGAGAAGAAAATAGGGAAGTAATATCCGTAAACATTTGGAACAGGTACACATTGAAAATTCGAGGACGAATTTTCTTAAGGGGGAATTGTAATAGCCCAAATTTTGGCCAGTGACCAAAATGTAAATTTTGAAAGTTTAGGGGTTAAAGTATAAACTTTGGAAAAGTTTAGGGATTAAAGTGTAAATTTCCCCAATAAGTAAATTTTATTCAGTATAAGAGTGAATTGGATCGAAATAAGTACCTTGATATCGGTTTTAAGAATTAAGATGCAGTAAAAGGTACTGAATTTGGATCGAATAAAATTATTAAGCGTGCTCAAGCCAAGGAAATGTTAGGATGGGTGACCTCCGAGAAGGTCTCATAAAAGTGTTTCTGATCGATATTTTGGACTCGGTAAGAGTAGAGAAAATACGTATGGATTATCCTAAAGGATTTGTAAGAGAAATTTTATTCTATGAAAATTTTCGATAATTATTAGAATAGTAGACTGAGTTAGGAAAATTCAGTCTAAGTCATTGGGAAAGGAAATTTTTATGAGATGGTAGTGTGGATTTCCCGAATATGGAAATATATAATTTTCAGAATAAATTTGATACCTCGTTAAAGGTAAAATCGCAGTAGAGATATTTTATGAATATCGGGATATCGGATCGAACTAGAATTTCAGAGGCTGTTCCATAAGCCATGGAAAAGTCATAAATTAATATTTATGGAATAATGACCGGTTGGGAATGAACTATTTTAGTTGGATTGTAATGGAATGACATTTTTGAAACAAGCTAGTAAACAAAAACTAGTTGGAGGGCAAATTGGTCATTTTTCCCCAATGGCATTTTTGAAATATTTAAAAAGTTACAAGGAAAATTTTGGAAGAAGACAATGGAATATTAAACCTTGTCCCTTGATTAATGATAAGATCAATATCAATCGTTGGATCAAAAGGGCATTTTAGTAATTTCACTACTAAATGAATTTAAAATTCATTTATTCAAGACAAGTGGCCAAATTGGATGAAAAATAAAAGATGAAGACGATTATTCATCCTAAAATTTCGAAATATGAGGGGGAGAAAGAAAGAAAAATGAAGAAAAATTTTCCAAGTTCGATTCAAGCCCCGAAACTCGATTTTCAGGTAATATTTTCAACTACAAAGTTGTTCTACTCTTCAAGCTCTATCTTTTGATGTCAATAATTCATGGAATACATGCTTGATTGATGAGAATTTTGATGAGAAAGAAATTAGGGTTTATGGACTAAATTGGGGGTTTTGAGATTTTATGATTCTATGTTGAAATTTAAGTTGAAATTAAGTTGTTATGATGATAAAATCATGTTTTTGAGTTGAGATATAAACCCCACATATTTTAGTTTGTATGAAGATGATTAGGGTTTATGGATTCAAGTTTGAATTAGGATTTGTGATGTTTGATAAATGATCTAGTAAGCTTGAATTTGTTATTTGGAAGCAAAACCCTAAATTAAAGGTACATGGACCATTTTGGAAATCCTGAAAGTTAGAGGACTAATATGATTTTTTATGATTTTGAAGTGTATTTATGTTATTATTGATGTTGGAGATGTGAAATTGAAGTTAGAATGCAAAACCGACGTTAAATCGAGTTAGTGACCATTTTGACAAATTGTCAAAGTTAAGTGACCAATTCGGAAATGAGGATTTAGAGAAGGATTAAATCTGATTTTTGTTTGAAATAATATAATTCAAGTGGTAATGTTAATTTGAGGACTAAATTGCAAAGTTAAGAAGTTTGAATCCTCATCTTTGCATTTTAGTGACTAATTCGGAAAGAAGGAAAAATTAAAGGGGATCAATGTTGAATAATTATTTGATGAAAAAGGGTGATAACTTGATGGTTTGAATCAAGTATTAGGACTAAATTGAAAAGTAGAGAAGTAAGGAGAAGTTAGTATAAAGTTTGAAGTTATTTATGGAAGCAGTGTAGAAAACTGATTTTTGGCAGTAAGTTTAAAAATTCACCATAAATTATACAAAAATGGTTAGAAGATGAATTTTATACCAATGTAAAGATTTGTTCATCTAGTTTTTCCTCCAATAAACGGAAACTGATTTCGAGTTCCGAGTAAAAAGATATTAATTTTTAAGTGGTGAAAGGTCAGAAAACAGTATGGCAGTCTATTCTGAAATCAGCATTAGAAATTGACTTTGAAAATTCGCCATAAATCGTACAAGTTGAATTTGGGCTATTAATTTATATGGTTGAAAATCTTATTGAATCTAGTTTCTTTCAGAACAAAGGGAATCAAATTCCGAGTTGTAGATTATTTTATAGAAATATTTCTTTGAAGGTAGTGCAATCTGCCAAAAAATGAGAATTGATACATTTTGTATCTAAGGTTAATTAGTAAGCTTGAAAAAGGTTAATAGAAGTTCTAGATGGTTATTAAGGACCAAAATGAGTTTTGGACAGTATAAGGAAGGAAAGAGGAAATTCATATATTCGAATATTAGATTTGATAGCATGTTTGAAAAATTGTTAGATTTGAATCTAACAAATGTTGTTTATATTCATGTGATTAATGAAGTTTGGATACGAATCAAAGAGGATTCGAGATACTATAAAGGAAAGGATCGAGTAGAATTTAGTGAGGCATACTATTACATGGCCCAGGTGAGTGCATTTCTAAATGTTTGCATTACATCGAAAATGGCATTGCATTTCTTTATAATTCATGATATGATACAATGCTCGACATGAAAGCTTGATGGAATACCAGGTATGAATTATTGTTTGCATAAATGATGATGCATTATGCATACATGAAATATGGATAATGACAAGATTAAAATGAAACAAGATACACTTTGAGGATCCAAGCCCATAGTGCAAAATGCACTAACGAGGTGTTTAATATAAGGAGCAAAGAGCGTCCTTATATGAGGAGCAAAGAGCGTCCTCTCGAGTACGTACTCTACAAGGCACTACGGTGCAGATAGGCTACGGGGTTTCTATGGGCCTCTAGCCAGACATGATAATAATAACAAGATGTTACATGATACATGATACAAATGTTACATGATACATGATACAGATGTTACATGATCATGATACAGATGTTACATGATTACGTGATACATGAAAAAGATGTTACATGATTTCATGATACATGAAAAAGAAGTTACATGTTACATGACAGAGAAATACATGACATACATGATAAAAATGTTATTCATATATGATAGACATGTTACATGATACATGATAGAATACATGATATGCAAATGATTGCATAATGAAAACATGACCATGAAAGAATACATGACATATGTACATTGTGATATACTTGCCTTGTTATAGAGAAAACGAAATGCACTTATATATATAACATACTGCATTACATTATTTCAGGATTTTAAAATAAATAAGTTTAACTGCCTCACTAAGTTCATACTTAGCGTGTGTCTTATGTCACACGTAGGTTTCCTGGAAATCGTCTATCGAGGAGGAGTAGAAACTTGGAAAAAATCAAGTTACTACAATAAGTTCAGTAAGTACGTCTTTATCATAATTTGATAGACTAGTAGGCATGTAAGTATTTTAAAATTGAATTGTCTACAACATAAGTTTACAACATAACATCTTTAATGTATATTCGGTCTACGAGTATACGTTAAGGGTGTTACATATATAGAGATATACAAAGAGTACAGAGAACCTATTATTTCTCGTACTTAGTACCAAAACTTTGCAGAAAACTTAGTACATAACGGAATTTGCCAAGCTCACTAGCTCGATTACCTGTACTTTATTAGTCTTTTAAATTTGCCCAAAGTATACTTTATGAGACCTTAGGTAAGCGAGTCACATGAATAAGACACCAGAGTGTCTAACGTGAACATGTAAATGAGGACGTACTCGAGGACACTCTTTGCTCCTCATTAAAGCACCTCGTTAGTGCCATTAGCACTATGGGCTTGGATCCCCAGGGTGCATACCAAGGGCTTGGGTCCCCAAGGTGTATGTGACACCATCGTAGTCACAAAAACATGAAATCATATAATAACTTGAGTGATGCAGCTGCTAAGACTCTATGGCACTCACCTTGGCCACTTAACACAATGCCTCACTAAGTCCTAGTTCGATCTTTTCTTTCATAGTACCTCGAACCTTCTTTGATTAGGACTTGACTTCATTAATCACATGTATACAATAAAATATTTGTTAGATTCAAATCTAACAATACCTTAAACATGATGTTTAATGTAATCATTCGAATATAAAATTTTCAATTATTTTCCTGAAATTTGATGGTTTACTATTCTCTATGGAAGTATTCACTTTTCTTTTCACTTTTAGGTTTGCAAGGAATTTTGATGGATTAACCCCCATTATTCTCCCCTCTGAATGCATTGTATTTATCACATCTTCTATAGTTTTTTAATAAAAATTTAGTGGCCATTATAAAAAAAAAATCTATGAATTGAATGCAGATCTCACTTCACCATTACCTCTCCTCTCGTATAGGTTTTGTTTTCTCTAGCTCTGCTATATCACTTTTGAAATTAGTAAGACAGTGTTCAGTCCAATAGGAAATTTTCTGTAATTATAACACTTTCTCTCTATCAGTCCAAGAATTTATATGACATTAAACATTCAATATGATTATACTATTTCAAAAACTCTCTTCACTTTCTGTTTCTTGTTGAAACATTTGTTACTGCTTTTTTCATAGTAAAAATCACATCCAAACAATTTTTAAGCTCAACTCAAATGATTTATCTAGTATTTCTTAAGAGATTAACATTTAAAAATTTTGATAACTACAACCCTTTTTCTTATCTCAAATTAGATTTTAAAACTTAACCCTAAATTTTAAATTTTAAACCTTAAAAAATTATACCATACTAATTTCTTAAACCCTAACTATAAACCTTACTCCTAAACTCTAAGATAAAGGGTTTCTATTCATCTCAAACTGTAATCTTATTTGTAAATAAAAAAAAATCATATATCGTAAAATAACAAGGAAGATTAATTTGTAAAACAAAAACAAAAGAAATCAACAAATCCCCTTAATATTATGGAAAAAAGGGGCAAACGGAATCGTGTAGAAAGAAGCAAATAAAGCCTAATTAAACCACACTTGTATAATCTTTCTTCAAACTATGAATGAGGCCTTTGTATGAATAGTCAAAGATTTCAACCAAGTGGGGCCTAAATACATTTATGAGTTCATAAAAAATTGCAAATCAAGCCTAACAACTCCAAAATCTATTGAACCAAATGAAATTTTGACACCTACACTCCCAACAAGCCTCATTTTCCACTATAAAAACACCTCCTTCCCATTGTACCGTCGGAACACACAGTCGAATGATGGGTTTTACAAATTTGCTAGTTTTGCTCCTTGGAGTGGTGGCTCTCACCGCTCCATCCTTTGCCACCTACGAGTCGCCCGATTATGGGAAACCATCGGCACCGGCTTACAAACCACCGGAGCTTAAGCCACCACCAATTTACAAACCACCGAAAAAAGAGAAGCCTGAGCCTAAGCCACCCAACCCTCCTGTTTATAAACCTCCAATGAAAGATAAGCCTGAACCCAAGCCACCAGTCTATGAACCTCCCAAGAAACCACCAGTGTATGAACCAAAACCACCAAAGCCACCGGTTTATAAACCTCCGAAGAAAGAGAAGCCTGAACCCAAACCACCGGTATATGAACCACCAAAGAAGCCTCCAGTGTATGAACCAAAGCCACCAGTTCATGAACCTCCAAAGAAAGAGAAACCAAAGCCCAAGCCACCGGTCTATGAACCTCCAAAGAAGCCTCCAGTGTATGAACCTAAGCCACCAAAACCTCCAGTGTACGAACCTCCAAAAAAAGAAAAGCCCGAACCCAAACCACCGGTTTATGAACCTCCAAAGAAGTCTCCAGTGTATGAACCTAAACCACCAAAACCTCCCGTGTACAAACCTCCAAAGAAAGAGAAGCCCGAACCTAAACCACCAGTCTATGAACCTCCGAAGAAACCTCCGGTCTACGAACCTCCAAAGAAAGAGAAGCCCAGACCCAAACCACCAGTCTATGAACCTCCGAAAAAACCTCCAGTGTATGGACCTAAGCCACCAAAGCCGCCTGTCTATGAACCTCCAAAGAAACCTCCAGTATATGAACCTAAGCCACCGAAGCCGCCGGTGTACGAACCTCCGAAGAAAGAGAAGCCAGAACCTAAGCCACCAGTGTATGAACCACCTTATGGCCAGTATCCAGGCCACCCTCCATTGGAGAAGCCCCCATCACCTAGCCATCCATAGAACTGAGCCACTATGAGTATATTGATTGGTAGATCAGTATTCAGTAGCTAAATAAGAGCACTTGTCGGCTCATGTTCTGTTTTTCTTTTATGTCATTGTTATTATGTAATGCTTTCTCTGTAATTCAATCTTCTTGTTGTTCAATGAAACTATGTGGTTTTTTAGTCATGCAAAATAGCTTAGCCTCTCTCTTATTTTCCACTACGTAACATGTAGTAAAATGGTGGCAGAACTATACAAGCACTGATTAAAGGTATTCTAAAAAGAAAATAGTCCATGATTTCTAGAATATGCACGACTTCACGAACATGAATATCATTATTTTATACTGCAAAAATATGACAATATCGACAATGAGTTACGTGCTTAAAAGAAAATGATAGCTTGCAAGTTTAACATTTTTTATCATAAAAAATGGGTTAAGTTCGACTTCAAGTAATGATAATTTAAAGAAATAAAATTGGGTTAAGTTCAATTTCAAGTAAGCCCTTCATTTGGAATGGGCCATTTATTATGAATATGGATAAACTAAAAAAGCATCCAATGCTATAAAACGTCATCGTTTCTGGAATAATCCGAAACAAGCATTTAAAATGTGTAATACTTTCTCTGTTCTGTTAAGACACATGACATATTTTTTTGTCATTTTCTTTTCAATTTTAACTATATATTTTAAAAAATATTTTAATTAATTAAATTTATAAAAAATATATTTAAACATTCTTAAAGTTTTTAAATTTTTTTTTCAGATTTTTAATAATAAAAAAATTTTAAATAAAAAAAAGTCAAAATTAAAAAAATTGTCAAAAAAATATTAACATGTAACACTTTTAATGAAACAGAAAGTATTTTTTTAATATTCTTAAAGTTATCTGACCTTTTACATGGCAAATTATTACTAATTTTTTAAATATTTTTAAAGTTGTCTCATTTCTATTTTTTAACAATTTTAAAATTGTATCATGATCGCTATTTTTTTTAATTTTAAACTTTAATAAAACTCGTGCACAATGTTTGAATTTAAACCTACTAAGAAGATCAACTTTTCTCTCTTCTACTGAAATCATTCAACTATTACTAACAAAATATAATGTGCGGAGCCTTTAGCTTGTTGACATAAAGAATACAATTAATTAGTTTCATCGAAGTGTTATCATTTTATAAATGAGCAAACTTTGTTTTGTAAATTGATTATGCAAAGTTTCCAAGACAGATATAGAATGTCCTACCTAATACACATGACAATAAATGCTTTTTTTCATAAAATCAAAAATATACCCCAACATTTGACTGAATAGTCACTTTAGTCCTATTTTTTTGAGCAATTCAAACCTCAACGTTTTATTTTGGGTTAAAATGACCCATCTACGGATGAAAATTATTGGAAAACTAACGATAAACAATTTGAAATGACTTGACAAAATGATAAGTCAGCAGAAAATTTATCTTATATTTTATATAATTTTATAAAATTATTTTTGACTGATGTAACGTTTTTTTAGTCAACACATTTGTCTATATGATATTCTTATGTCAGCGTGCACTGTTATATATGTTTGTCACGTCTTTTCAAGCTTTTTATTGTCAGTTGATTAACAGTTTTCATCTCATTTTAACTCAAAATAAAACGTTGAGAGTTGAATTATTCCAAAAAAGAATAATAGCCAAAACAATAATTTAATCAAACGTTAGGGATATTTTTTATTTTATGTTATTTTTGGCACGGTTGATTTTTGGTACTGCGAAACAATAAGATTTACCTCTCTATATATATTTCAGTAAAGTTATATATTTGTTGCCACCGACAGGTCAACTTGACATTTAGTTCTGGCTTTGATAAACTTAAAGGGTTAACTTTTTGATATAAATAATAAATTAGTATATAAATCCTTCAAATATATTTAGTAATGTTATATTAAAAAATTATTTTTCATGAACAAAGTAATTAAACAAGTATCGAATATAATCATGTCCTTATATGTTATTTTGCTTGTTTAATTAATCAAACAACTATCAACTTTCAGTTAATTTTATCAAATATTTTTATGCAATCAGCTAATACAATCCGCTAGTCAAATCAGCTAATGCAATCAACTATCCGCTAATTGCCAAACATGCCTAAATCTAAGTTGAATCTAGGTCCGAATTTAATACCTAATTATTAGTTATTTCTCGTTTTTTTGCATTACATTTCATTTACATTACTTTAGTTTCTTATTATTGGAACATAGGTTTACAAGAAAATTTAATTTAGATCTACAATATTATTTGCACCCTATTAACTTTTCTTTTTCTCTGCAAATTAGAGAGCGTTGTAACCCTCTTTTGTTTTTGTCTCCTTAGCCGGTGGTCGGTGTAACACCCCTTTCCCGTGACCGTACACCGGACACGAATCGGTAAAATATTTATTCCAGTTCCGATTATAAAACTTTTTACATAAAGTATACAGACATACTAAAATAATTTATTTTACAAAAGGGTTTCTAATAAAATTATTCGATATCTAATTCGTATAAAATATATCAAATCAGACTATTTAACACCAAACTGTAGATATAATAATCAATTTAAAATATTTTACGCCACTATTATAGGCCCCGATAATTACTTTAACAAATAAACATATTTATTAAATACATGTCACGATTAAACATACAAAAGACGGATGTCATAATTACCGAAATACCTGTCGATTATCTTCTATACAGAATGATGATGAAGCAAAGGCTGCCATCTGCTAATCCCGATCACTTACGTGTATAACATAAATACACGTTGAGTATATCTCAGTGAGACATAGAAATATGTAACATGTAAAATACGGTATAATTTTTTTGTAGTATGCAATAGCTATATTAAGCATAATATTTGGTAAAGCATGATACTCTTGTAATGAACCTGTATTGTAATAAATCTGCGTTGTACTAAATCTTTACTGAAAAATCATATAACAAGGTGGCTTTATAAATCATATAATCTGTAATGTAGGAATAATCATGTAAGAAATTTGTACTGCAATAATTTTGTACTGTAAAGTCATGGAACTGTATTGTAAAATCTTATGGCCCAAGGTAAATATCAAGTCATTCCTCTGTCATATAATAGTGCAATACCGTTCCTACAAAATGGAAAACGTGTCCCATCTGAATTTTATATCATATCATCAAACCTTTATTTTATCAATCAAATATACGTTAAGTTTTTTTTTAACTTAACTGCCTGCATAAATACATTTCATGTATTATAGCCCAAAGTACAAAATCATGTGATGCCATGGTACGGGAGTCATCACGTCACCGTAGTGTCTACGATGACGTAACGTCTGCATCACCAAAGCGACTGAGATGAGTACGTACTCGAGGATGCTCTTTGCTCCTCATAATCACACATTTTGTGCTAACAACACTGAAGTGTCTAAACATCACCGAAGTGACTGAAACACACCATAGTGCTAGGACGCAGCTGCTAAGACTCCATGGATATCCAACTATACCCAAGATTCTCATGTTGTAATACTTGGGCATTTAGTGGCCTATCCACCTGCATAAAAGTATTTTATAAATTATAGCCCAAAGTACAATTTCATGTGAACGTATGGTATACGAGTCATCATAACGACACCGTAGCGTCTGATGTCAACACCGAAGTATCTAAACAACACCGTAGTGTCTGCAACGCCGTAGCGTCTGCAACGCCGTAGCGTCTGATGGTAAGTACGTACTCGAGGACGCCCTTTGCTCCTCATTATCGCACCTTTTGTGCTTTGACACTGAAGTGTCTAAATAACACCATAGTGTCTGAAGTCAACACCGAAGTGTTTAGAACGCACCGTAGTGCTGGAATGCAGCTGCTAAGTCTCTATGGATATCCAATTATACCAAAGACTCTCACACTAGTACTCGGGCATAACAATATAATATTTTTCACATTCAATATCCAATCCATCAATACTATCATTCATAGTTCGATATTGGGCAGTTCATACCCAAAATCTAAAATTCGATTTATCTTAGATAAATCATTATGCTATATCAATGTATCACGTATGCCATTTACATAACTTTGATCAATATACATTTTCATTAATATCAAGGTCGACTTCTCGCAAGTCTCCCTCATATCACATATATAAAATAAGTAAAACGCACTCACTCATATCACATATATAATAAATAAGTAAAAATGCGCTCACCCTGGCCTTGTAATGAAGTTGACTTTATAACTTGGTCTCACTCCCGACCCTTTTTTCTTTCCATTTTTGTTAGTATGGTCCCAATTCGTATTGGAAGCTACATTATAAAATAACATATACCATTTCAAGTATATGTTAGAACATATTCACTCTAAATATAATAATAGAAAGTAAATAAAATAACCATCCATTAAATATATAATTGATTCGATAAAGTTTCTTATATTAGAATCACATTTTTCTCACATTTCACCTTAAGTCTTTAACCTTTACTAACATACTTATTTTAGTCCCTAAGGAATTTTTTGCAAGCTTCAAATAGTTTATTTAAGCTTGATCCTTACATTTTTCATCCTTTACACTTTAGGACCTAAACTTTGAAAAGTTCCATTTTTGGTCCCTAAACCTCAAGCCAATTTGTCTTCTTGGTCCCCAAAGGAATGTTTTTGATCCAATTAATCCATTTCCAATTTTCCACAATTTTTCCTTTACTTTTTCTTAATAGACGAATTGGTCCATTGAATTCTACAAATTCCCCAAAGGAATACAAGCTTCTATTCACTTCAAAATCAACATCTAAATCACTCAAATAAAATTTTCCAACATCGTACTCTTCAAATACCTAATTGTCACATTTTAGCCCTTTGTTCTCTAATTTGTCGAAATAGTCACCAATTTACAATTCAAGGATTCTAGCTTTAAAACTTTGCAATTAGGCCCCCAATCATCAACTATACATCATAGTCATCACTTAACATAAAAGAAATCATAATTTGTCCTCTTCTTATACACCATTACCGAATTGGTTATCCACTTTTGACAAATTGTCAAAATGGTCACTAGCTCGAATAATTATCAGTTTAGCATTATAACTTCATTTTCATTCCTCAAACATCATTAACGACATAAATACATTTCAAACTTAAAAAATCAGAATTTAAGCCCTAAATTTAACACTTTGTCGGATTAGTCCTTTAGGGTTTAAATTTAGGGTTTTGATTTCAAACAACATATCAAGCTTGCTAGATTATTAACTCATCATCACAAACCCTAATTCAAGGTTAGATCCCTAAGACCTAATATTCTTCAAGGCTACTAAATTGTTTAGGGTTTAAATCCTAATTCAAAAACATGAATCCAACATTATTCTTGCTTGATTTCAACATATAAAATTGAACATAGATTCATAAAATCATAAAACCCCCAAATTTGAACATAAACCTTAATTTCTTTCTTATATCAAATCTCATCAATCAAGCATGAAATCCATGAATAATTTACATCAATAGATAGAGATTGAAGAGAAGAATAACTTTGTAGTTCGGAAGATTACGTAAAAACTGAGTTTCGAGGCTTAAATCGAGCTTGTAAGATTTCCTCTTCTCTCTCCTCTTCCTCCACGACCCTGGGAATGATTTTTTTGATGATAACTCTTCATATATCATATATTTATGCCACTTGTATAAATAAAAATGAATTTTTAATTCATTTTATTCCATTTTACTAAAATGCCCCCAACTTAATTCATATTTACTAGTTTACCATTTTGTAAAATTCTAACTAAACTTATTTGGATTCCAACCAACCACTATTCATCCATTAAAGAAATCTCAAAATTCCTTCCATGTCCCTTTTGGGTGAAAAGACCAAAATATCCTTTACCAATCAACTTTTTTTTTAAAAAAAATGGCCATTCTAGGCAATTTCAGTCAAATAAATATAATCCAAACATTTAACTCTCCAAATATCCATAAAATAATATTTTATAACTCTTCCAAAGTCTATTGAATCATCTCCAAAATTTTAGCTTGATCTGATTTATCGATAAATGCCGAGAATTTTATCGGTTACTAAATAAATTCCTTAATCAAAACAAATCATAGGATTCATCCTGAATCGAACTAAAATATTTCCAACACTTGGAAATGTCTTTTATAACCTTTCTCTATCATATGGTAAAATTTCATAATTTTCTAGTTTGATTCGGGTATCTGAATTCCACTTATACTTTTCTGCGATTTCCCAATAATCCAAATATCGGATCAAACCAGTAATTCCACATTCGGTCCACACCAATAGGTGCTCTATCTATTTATGAAATAAAAACCTAACTTTTGGGAAATTACAACTTTGTTCCTTCAACTTTTCATATTTCGACTTGTACCACCCAAGTTTTAAAAACTTATCATTTTGGTCACTAAACTTTAACCTTGAATCCCCATTCCAATTTTCCTTGGATTTTAACCAATTTTTGCGAGTATCCTATTTTACTCGTTCTCTATCATATGACACCTTTAAACCTAAGAAATTTCTTTTCTACAATCCATAATTGAGAAAATCCTAACTTTTGTATTTTTGTCATTTTAGTCACTAAGTAAGCTTTTAAGCAATTATCTTAGCACTAAATGACCCTTAAACAATAATGTAAATTTTGGGGTATTACAATTCTTCCCCTTAAGAAAATTAATCCTCGAATTTTCAAAATGTACATGTTTCGAATAAATGTGGGTACTGCTTTTCCATTGTATCCTTAGCTTCTCATATTGCCTCTTCAACTTTGTGGTTGTGCCAAAGGACCTTCACCAATGGTATCTGCTTGTTCCTTTATTCTTTGACACCATAAGCAAGTATCTTTACTGGTTCCTCTTTGTAAGTCAAATCTGATTGCAAATCTATCTCATCCGGTATAATCAAGCAAACTCTTAGCATAACTTTTAGTATTCGAATTGTTCTTTCAGATTGGTCATTTGTTTGAGGATAAAACATAGTACTGAAGTTTAGTCGTGTCCCTAAAGCTCTGTGTAGTGCATTCCAAAATCTTGATGTGAAATTTGGATTTCGATCCGATACTATAAATATTGGCACTCCACTTGTTTCATCTTTGCTATATAATCTTCATCTTGTTGCTGACTTTCTTTATTTCAACTTGGCAATGAAGATCTTAATTGTATCTCTACTAGCAACAAACCATCATTTTCATGCCAGTTGAGCATTTAAAGTTCATAATGTAATAAATGTCTTTCGATTTAAGGTAACGATTACGACATTTGCTCTGCCTGGATGGTAATCAATGATCAGGTCATAATCCTTTATTAGTTCCAACCATCTTTGTTGCCGTAAATTCAACCCTTTCTGTGTCATCAAATATTTTGAACTCTTTTGATCAGACACGTGGTATCGTTCACCATAGAGATAATGTTGCCACACTTTTAGAGTAAAAACTACAGCCGCAAGTTCTAGATCACGAGTCGGATAATTCCTTTCATGTGGATTTAGTTGTTGGGAAGCATACGTGATCACCTTCCCATCTTGCATCAACACGCACCCTATTCCATTATAGGATGCGTTACAGTACAGAGTAAACTCTTTTCATGATTCTGGTTGTACCAAAACCGGAGCTTCTGTTAAAAATTTTCTTTAACTAATCAAAGCTTTCTTGACACTTCTCAATCTATACAAATGAAACATTCTTTTCAATAGCTTTGTAAGTGGAGCAGCTATCATCGAAAAGTTGTTCACAAACCTTCGATAATATCCAACAAGTCTCAAGAAACTGCAAACCTCGTTAATATTATTGGGAACCTTCTATTTCCATAATGGATTGTATCTTTTTAGGATTGATGTGGATCCCTTCGGTTAAAACAATGTGACCCAAGAAAGCCACTTTTGATAACCAAACTCACATTTCGAGAGTTTTGCATATAACTTTTTTTAATCATTATTTTAGGGCTTTACTCCAACCATTATCACTTAACCATCAATTTGCCGACATCAGATCATCATCTGTGTCTCTTATATACCCATTAGTTCATAAATCCTTTACTGATAGGAGCCCTAAATTTGATTCATATCTGCAGTTACCATTTGTAAAGAGGTATCTTGCATTTTAAGCAGCTTTTATTACTATATCAGTCCATTTGTTATTACCCCATTTAAACCGGGTATTAGACTTAGTTAACCTCCTTACTCATCTCTGGGAACTCATAATGTTCCCTCTTTTAATTGTCCAACGATATTCATTCCCATTCAGACATTCATTCCTACAGTAACCCCTTTGACTAGTAAACAATTGCATCAATCATACAAGTATTTCTTTTCAGTAAATATAACATCCTGGTGGCATGTACACACTTTAACACTTTTATCGAGCTCAGTTTAACTCCACAACCAGCTAAACCTGTAGCTCTATTACCAATAAATGTAACACCCTCTTCTCGTGACCGTACTCTGGACACGAGTCAGAAATTTCATAGCTTTTAAAATAGATCTTTTAACCAAAATCTGGGTGATTTAAAAATGTTTAGAAAAACTTCCCAGTGGTCACCCATTATAACATTTCTATAACCCAAGTACACTTAACTTTAACTAATACCAATATAAAATATTTATTCGAGTTCCGATTATAAAACTTTTTACATAAAGTATACAAACATACTAAAATAATTTATTTTACAAAAGGGTTTCTAATAAAATTATTCGATATCTAATTCGTATAAAATATATCAAATAAGACTATTTAACACCAAACTGTAGATATAATAATTAATTTAAAACAGTTTACGCTACTATTATGGGCCCCGATAATTACTTTAACAAAATAAACAGATTTATTAAATACATGCCACT
This sequence comes from Hibiscus mutabilis, assembly GCA_019671005.1. Taxonomy (NCBI): domain Eukaryota; kingdom Viridiplantae; phylum Streptophyta; class Magnoliopsida; order Malvales; family Malvaceae; genus Hibiscus; species Hibiscus mutabilis. The sequence continues at coordinate 28,287,752 of CM033736.1, read as the reverse complement.
ATTAAACATACAAAAGACGAATGTCATGATTATCGAAATACCTGTCGATTATCTTCTATACAGAATGATGATGAAAGAAAGGTTGTCATCTACTAATCCCGATCACCTACGCGTATAACATAAATACACGTTGAGTATATCTCAGTAAGGCATAGAAATATGCAACATGTAAAATACGGTATAAATTTTTTTTGTAGTATGAAATAGCTGTATTAAGCATAATATTTGGTAAAGCATGATACTCATGTAATGAACCTGTACTGTAATAAAGCTGTGTTGTACTAAATCTTTACTGAAAAATCAGATAACAAGGTGGCACTATAAATCATATAATCTGTAATGCAGGAATAATCTTGTAAGAAATTTGTACTGCACTAATTTTTTACTATAAAGTCATGAAACCGTACTGTAAAATCTTATGGCCCAAGGTAAATATCAAGTCATTCCTCTATCATATAACAGTGCAATACAATTCCTGCAAAAATGGCAAGCGTGTCCCAATTGCAGTTTATATCATATCATTAAACCTTTATTTTATAAATCAAATATGCGTTAAGTTTTTTTAACTTAACTGCCTGCATAAATACATTTCAGGTATTATAGCCCAAAGTACAAAATCATGTGATGCTAAGGTACGCTAGTCATCACGACACCGTAGTGTCTACGACGTCATAACGTCTGCATCGCTGAAGCGACTAAGATGAGTACGTACTCGATGACGCTCTTTGCTCCTCATAATCCCACATTTTGTGCTAACAACACTGAAGTTTCTGAACAACACCGTAGCGTCTAAGTCGACACCGAGGTGTTTAAACATCACCGAAGTGACTGAAACACACCGTAGTGCTAGGACGCAACTACTAAGACTCTATGGATATTCAACTATACCAAAGATTCTCTTGTTGTAATACTTGGGCAGTCAGTGGCCTATCCACCCGCATAAAAGTATTTCATAAATTATAGCCCAAAGTACAATTTCATGTGAACCTATCGTATACGAGTCATTAAAATGACACCATAGTGTTTGCAATGCTGTAGCGTCTGATGTCAACACCTAAGTGTCTGTAACACGGTAGCATCTGATGATAAGTACGTACTCAAGGACGCCCTTTGCTCCTCATTATCGCACCTTTTGTGCTAGTTGACACCGAAGTGTCTAAACAACACCGTAGTTTCTGAAGTCAACACCGAAGTGTCTGGAACGCGCCATAGTGCTGGAATGTAGCTGGAAGACTCTATGGATATCCAATTATACCAAAGACTCTCACACTAGTATTCGAGCATAACAATATAATATTTTCACATTCAATATCCAATCCATCAATACTATCATTCATAGTTCGATATTGGGCAGTTCATACCCAAAATCTAAAATTCGATTTATCTTAGATAAATCAATATGCCATATCAATGTATCACATATGCCATTTAATTTTTCATGCCATTTACATAACTTTGATCAACATACATTTTCATTAATATCAAGGTCGACTTCTCGCAAGTCTCTCTCCAATCACATAGATAATAAATAAGTAAAAATTCTCTCTCCTTGGCCTTGTAATGAAGTCGACTTTATCACTTGGTCTCACTCCCGACCCTTTTTTCTTTCCATTTTTGTTAGTACGATCCCAATTCGTATCGGAAGCTATATTATAAAATAACATATACCATTTCAAGTATATGTTAGAACATATTCACTCTAAATATAATAATGAAAAGTAAATAAAATAGCCATCCATTAAATATATAATTGATTCGATAAAGTTTCTTATATTCGAATCACATTTTTCTCACATTTCACCTTAAGTCATCAACCTTTACTAAAATACTTATTTTAGTCCCTAAGGAATTTTTTCCAAGCTTCAAATAGTTAATTTAAGCTTGATCCGTACATTTTTCATCCTTTACACTTTAGAACCTAAACTTTGAAAAGTTCCATTTTTGGTCCCTAAACCTCAAGCTGGTTTGTCTTCTTGGTCCCCAAAGGAATGTTTTTGATCCAATTAATAATTTTTCATCCGTACAAATTGCCATTTTGGTCCCAGAGTGAATACAAGCTTCTATTGACTTCAAAATCAACATCTAAATCACTCAAATAATTTTTTCCAACATAGTACTCTTCAAATACCTAATTGTCACATTTCAACCCTTTGTTCTTTAATTTGTCGAAATAGTCACCAATTTACAATTCAAGGATTCTAGCTTTAAAACTTTGCAGTTAGGCCCCCAATCATCAACTATACATCATAATCAACACTAAACATAAAAGAAACTTGAATTTTTCCTCTTCTTATACACCATTACCGAATTGGTTATCCACTTTTGACAAATTGTCAAAATGGTCACTAGCTCGAATAATTATTAGTTTAGAATTCTAACTACATTTTCATTCCTCAAACATCATTAACGACATAAATACATTTCAAGCTTCAAAAATCAGAATTGAACCCCTAAATTTAACTTTTGTTGTATTAGTCCTTTAGGGTTTAAATTTAGGGTTTTGATTTCAAACAACATATCAAGCTTGCTAGATTATTAAATCATCATCACAAACCCTAATTCAAGGTTGGATCCTTAAGCCCTAATCTTTTTCAAGGCTACTAAATTGTTTAGGGTTTAAATCCTAATTTAAAAACATGAATCCAACATCATTCTTGCTTGATTTCAACATAAAATCGAACATAGATTCATGAAATCATAAAACCCCAAATTTGAACATAAACCCTAATTTCTTTCTTATATCAAATCTCATCAATCAAGATTGAAATCCATGAATAATTTACATCAATAGAGATTGAAGAGAAGAATAACTTTGTAGTTCAGAAGATTACGTAAAAACCGAGTTTCGAGGCTTAAATCGAGCTTGTAAGATTTCCTCTTCTTTCTCCTCTTTCTCCACGACCCTGGGAATGAATTTTTTGATGATAACTCTTCATATATCATATATTTATGCCACTTGTATAAATAAAAATGAATTTTTAATTCATTTAATTCTAATTTACTAAAATGTCCCCCAACTGAATTCATATTTACTAGTTTACCATTTTGTAAAATTCTAACTAAACTTATTTGGATTCCAACCAACCACTATTCATCCATTAAAGAAATATCAAAATTCTTTTCATGTCCCTTTTGGGTGAAAAGACCAAAATACCCTTTACCAATCAACTTTTTTTTAAAAGAATGGCCATTCTAGGCAATTTCGGTCAAATAAATTTAATCCAAACATTTAACTCTCCAAATATCCATAAAATAATATGTTATAACTTTTCCAAAGTCTATGGAATCATCTCCGAAATTTTAGCTTGATCCGATTTACCGATAAATGCTGAGAATTTTATCGGTTACTAAATAAATTCCTTAATCAAAATAAATCATAGGATTCATCCTGAATCGAACTAAAATATTTCCAACACTTGTAAATGACTTTTATAACCTTTCTCTATCGTATGGTAAAATTTCATAGTTTTTCAGTTCGATCTAGGTATTCGAATTCCACTTATACTTTGACTGCGATTTCCCAATAATCAAAATAGCGGATCGAACCAGTAATTCCACATTCGATCCACACCAATAGGCGCTCTATCTATTTATGAAATAAAACACCTAACTTTTGGGAAATTATAACTTTGGTCCTTCAACTTTTCATATTTCGAGTTGTACCACCCAAGTTTTAAAAACTTATCATTTTGGTCACTAAACTTTAACCTTGAATTCCTATTCCAATTTCCTTGGATTTTAACCAAATTTTGCGAGTATCATATTTTACCCATTCTCTATTATATGACACCTTAAAACCTCAAAAATTTCTTTTCTACAGTCCATAATTGAGAAAATCCTAAGTCACTAAGTAAGCTTTTAAGCAATTATCTTAGCACTAAATGACCCTTAAACAGTACTGTAAATTTTGGGGTATTAAAGTCGGCTACCAGTCTTAGGCCTAGTTTGGCATTGCATTTGGAAAATGTGGTGGGAAAGTGATTTTTAAAAGTGATTTTAAAAGTGCTTTTAGATTATTTGGAGTGTTTGGTATTGCTGTTAAAAAGTGCTTTTAAGTAGATAAAATGTCTAATTTAGATATTCTTTTTGAAAATATAAAAGGATTGATGATATAAATGAGGGTATATGAGTAATTTTACTTAAAAGTGATTTTGAAAAAGCTAAAAGTTAGAATTTTTTGCTTTTGAGAAACACTTTTCAAACCATGATAAAAAATAATTTTGGCCTTAAAACCTACATCTTTTTCATTGATTTTGGTCTCAAACCAACTTTTAGAGCCAAAAGCTGATTTGAAAAGCAATGGAAAACAAGGTCTTAATATTGGTTGTCGACCACAGGGTTTAGTATTTTCTAGTTTTCTTTTTTTTACATTTTTAATAAGAATCTCTGCCTTTGTGGCATGCTTTTTTCTCTACCTTTGTGGTTTCGTTTCATCTATCGTTTTGGCATGATTTTAGCATACCTTAATGGTTTTTTGGTGCTCACACATAGATTTTGAAGGCGCTAACTGTTGATTATGATTCTATCGGTGATCATAGAAAGTTAGATCTCTATTCGGATGATGGTTGTTTGCCGATATAATTAGTCACCACTCTTTCTTCACCCTATTATGCTTCTCGATTGGATAGAGACAAGGAGATTCAAGAAGGATTCTATAATTTGATGGTATGCTATTTTCTATGGAAGTATTCACTTTTCTTTGCACTTTTGGGCTTGTAAGAAATTTTGGTGCATTAGCCCCCATTATTCTCCCTTCTAGACGCTTTGTATTTGTCAAATCATATATAGTTTTTAATAAAAATTCAGTGGACATTATAAAAAAATCTAAAATATTATTTATATATTATCAACCAACATCTCAAATTACAACTACTGATAAAAATAATTAGAGTATTTATCAACTAATAATGAACTTTCCCATCTTCTTCTTCATCAAACACCCACCCCAACTCAAAGAAAAAGATGAAAACTCATTGTTGAGGAGTAGGAATCATGAATTTGTTGTCAAGGGAAGATTAATCAGCAAGCAAGGATCTATCTTTCAAGGAGAGTACCTCTAGAGTTAGTGGAAGTTGAGTTTGAAGCTTGGTCCAAGAAAGAAAAGAGGAAGAAGCTAGGTTGTTGCCTTATTATGGGATTTGCTTCCTTAAGGTTAGTACATTCTGACTTCTACATTTCATGAGGATCCTAAAATGATTACTTTGTGTGGTGTATGGTAAAAGATGGCTAAGATTGAGCTTTAGAAGCTTTAAACCCCTTTAATGGTAAATCAAATATTGAATGTTGTTAATGTGTAAAAATGGTAGCAAATCACCCTAAATAACTCCCATAGTATGTAGGATTAAGTTAAGGTGTTAAAGGTTACATTTTGGAGGCTTGGGAAATGATTTCTAGAGCCTTGGAAGCCATTTCTGGGCTTTAGTATCGGTACACGAGGACCCCATACTGATACCCTAGGTTATATTTGATGAATGGAGGCAATTTTATAGGGGGTATCGATATGCCCTATGTGGGTATCGATACCCACTGTTCCATTAAAATTCCAGTGGCAAAAAATGGTATCGGTACTCAATGGAGAGTATCGATACCTATATGGGGGTATCGATACCATGTTGAGGGTATCGATACCATGGGGTGAGGTATCGATACTAATATATGGTATCGATACCCACTGTGCAATATGCTTGAAAATGCATTTTTTTTTTAATTTATGAAGCTTATAATTCAAGCTAAGGGCCCAATGGGTCTCTTAAGGTGTAAAATAAGTTGTAAAACCATGAAATCGAGATTAATACCCCATATGCGATATAAATGGCTAATGATTTGGTAATTATTGGGTGAATTGCTTATATTAGTAACCTATTGGGATCCTTGGTGGATCGATCGATGTTGTGTGGCATGTAGGGTCCTTGCTGGGTGCTGAAGGGACACTTGTATAGTCTAGTTACTATGAATCATGAGATAATCTAATGTGAATGTCATGAATGAACTTGAAAGACATGAATTAATATTTGTAACGAATCAAAATATGCCTTAGGGCATTTGTAAAGGTTCAATTGGATGCTTCTTATCTCTTGGTGAGTTGTATGGATGCTCGGGGAGCGTGTGCATCTTGTGTGCTATGGTAAGGAATCTGGATGTCCTAGAGTCAGTGCAAGGGCACTTATATAAGGGGATGTGTATTTCGGGCTGTGTTATTGAGTACGTCCAACGTATCCAAGGGCTTTGTGATCTGGGTGCGGTTAGAAATCTATTCGTGGCTATGGTGAACCGGATAAGGAAACATAACTCGGTGGGTTGTGTGTAGGGGTGTAAACGAGCTGAGTCAAGCTTGAGTAGTGCTAAGCTCGACTCAGCTCGTTAAGATTTCGAGTAGAGTTTGAGCTCGAGTAATTTTTAACGAGCTTGAGAAATCTGAGCTCGACTCAGCTCGTTAAGAACTTGAGTCGAGTTTGAGCTTGATTCGAGCTCAATCAAGTCAAGTGTTGACTGATCATTGGCTGTGTCAGACACGAGTAGCTCGCCATCTGTCACGTCTCATTTAAAGCCCTATCAAGAAAAAAAACTTTGATACACAAGTTGTGTAAACTCAAGCTTGTTAATATTAGGGTTTATGATGTTAGTTTAGGGTTTAGAGGTTTAGGTTATTGGGTTTAGAATTTAGGATTTAAATTTTAGGGTTTAAAGCTTATGTTTAGGGTTTATATTTTAGGGTTTTAAGTTTAGGAATTTAGATTTTAAATTAGAGAAAATAAAAAATTTAGTATATTATATTTTCGAGTAGCTCACGAGCTTTTCGAGTTGGAAATCAAGTAGCTCAGTTTACCTCGTTAAGAACTCGAGCTGAGTTTGAGCACAAGTCGAGTCCAATCAAGTCAATCTTTGATCGAGTGTTGACTGAATCAGGCTCGAGTTGTAACACCCCTTTTCCCGTATCCATCATTGAATACGAGACAGAGATGTCACAAAACATTTGTAAAACCATCTATATTTATAATTTGGTAAAATTTTGTTTCTTAAAAAAATATTACAATTTAGTCTTTATTTACAAATCTAATTAACCGCGTAAAGTTTAAAATTTATATTTTCATCTTCAAATCAGGTTTAATTTCAGGCAACAACTTATCAATTTAATTCGACTTTATATAATTAGTGAAACTGCCTAAAAACTGTCTGATTTAAAATTTATCCAGATTCCAAATAAATTACAAATTCTATTTGAGCAGGCATAGCATTTTAATATACATGCCAACTAGCAAATATCAAATAGTGTCAAAAGATATCTTACTGATACTGATGTACCTGTTATTGCTTGATGATGTCCGTTTATGCTCCTTACTCTATCCATTTCTTCTTTCCTACGTGTGAAGCAGTCACGCGCTAAGTAATTACATAGTGAGGCAATAATTCATAGTCAAATGCAATTTTACATAAATATCAATGTAAATAATTAATAATGCATATGATCTTTGTACCATGTCATGCTCGTTAACATAAATAAATCTCTAACAGCATATATGAATATCAAAGTGATAAGATTAGATCTTACCAATTACCGTTGCCATCTCCATCCGTAAGCTTTCAATGCTTACCAATACATTTTTCATTTCTCTCTGCAAGCTCTCAAGCTTATCATTCTATTTCTTTGATTCATTTCAATTTACTTAGCCAAGGTATCAAATTAAGAGATTCTATGTACACGAGTCATCCCCCTATACTTACTTGAGTATAGTGTATTATTGCACTCTACCGGGAGTGCTTAGCACCGAAGTGCTTCGGTATACTTACCGGAGTATACCATTAATAAAATTCGCACTTTACCTGAAGTGCTTAGCATAAATTTGCACTTTACCTGAAGTGCTTAGCATAAATTTGCACTTTACCTGAAGTGCTTAGAATGTTTATACAGCTGTTTATGACTCTATGGATATCCAACTATACCTTCAAATCTCTATATCATACATTGGGCTTTATATCATCAAACTATTTCGTCAATGGCAACATATATCAATATATATATATATATATATATATATATATATATATCAACATTGGGGAGTTCATACCCGAAATAGCATTTCAATTTCATCAATGTAAGTAATCAAATGATCAATGCATTTTATTTCTCAAATCTTGACATATTCATATTATATCAATCATATATTCAATGACATAAATATCAATGCATTATGATATGCATGCAATTGCACTCACCTGGGCCATTTATTTGTATGCCTCACTAAGTCCGCTTTAATCTTTTTCTTCATTACAGTTCGAACCTCTCTTGATTCGAACTTGAACTTCATAAATCAAATAAATGAAAATATTTGTTATATCCCAATCTAACAATATTTTAGACATATTATCCAATATAATCATTCGAATACAAAATTTCCAAACGTTTCCCTTTCTTCCTTGTATTGTTCAAAAACTCATTATGGTCCTTAGTGACCAATTTGAACTTCCATTAACCCCTTTCAAGCTTACTAATTAACCTTAGATACAAAGTGTATCAATTCTCATTTTCTGGCGGATTGCACTACCTTCAAAGAAATATTTCTATAAAATAACCTACAATTCGGAATTTGATTCCGTTTGTTATGAAAGAAACTAGATTCAATAATATTTTCAACCATATAAATTAATTGCCCAAATTCCACTTGTACAATTTATGGCGAATTTTCAAAGTCAATTTCCAATGCTAATTTCGGAACAGACTGACATACTATTTTCTGACCTTTCACCATTTAAAAATTCATATCTTTTTACTCGAAACTCGAAATCAGTTTCCGTTTGTTGGAGGCAAAACTAGACGAACAAATATTTACATTGGTATAAAATTCACCATCTAACCATTTTTGTAGAATTTATAGTGAATTTTCAAACTTACTGCCAAATCCAGTTTTCCTACACAACTTCCATAAATAACTTCAAACTTTACAATAATTTCTCCTTACTTTTCTATTTGTCAATTTGGTCCCCTTACTTGATTCAAACCACTAATGTATCACTTTCTTCATCAAATAATTATTCAAAAATAATCCCCTCTAATTTTTCGTTCTTTCTGAAATAGTCACTAAAAATGCAAAGATAAGGATTCAAGCTTCTTAACTTTGCAAATTGGTCATCAAATCAACATTACTACTTGAATTCTATTATTTCAACTAAAATCAGATTTAGTCCTTCTCTAAATCCTCATTTCCGAATTGGTCACTTAACTTTGACAATTTGTTAAAATGGTCACTAACTCGATTTAACATCGGTTTTCCATTCTAACTTCAATTTCACATTAATTACATAAATACACTCCAAATTCTAAAAATTCAGATTTGGTCCTTCAACTTTTCAATTTGCCAAAATGGTCCCTATACAATTTAACTTAGGGTTTTGCTTCCAAACAACAATTCAAGCTTACTAGATCATTATTTCAACATCACAAACCCTAAATTAAACTTGAATCCATAAACCCTAATTTGAATTCAATCATGGAATCATAAAATCTCAAAAGCCCCAATTTGATCCATAAACCCTAATTTCTTTCTCATGTAAATTCTCATCAATCAAGCATGGATTCCATGAATTATTGATATCAAAAGATATAGCTTGAAGAGTAGAACAACTTTGTAGTTGAAGAGATTACCTGAAAATTGAGTTTCGGGGATTGAATCGAGCTTGGAAAATTTTTCTCTTTCTTTCCCTAGCCCTCACGTTTTTGGCTGGAAAGGATTGTTCATCTTTTCACCATTATTTTACACATATATCTATTAAATGAATATTAAATTCATTTAATAGTGAAATTACAATTTTGCCCTTTTTATCCAATGGTTGAGATTGATTTTATCATCAATCAAGGGCCAAGATTTAATCTTCCATTTCCTCTTTCCAAAATTTCCCTTATAAATTTTTTAAATATTTCAAAATTGCCATTGGGCCAAATGACCAATTTGCACTCCAACTAGTCTTTATTTACTAGTTTGTTTCCAAATTGCCGTTCCATAGCTTTTGGATTAGTCTCCAAAATTTCCATTCGATCCAATATACCGATAAATAATCCTTTACTCAGAAATAAACTATAGGATTCATCTTGAATCAAATTAAAAATATTCCCAACACATGGAAATGACTTTGGTAACCTTTCTCTATCATATGGCAAAATTTCAAAATTTTCCAGTTCAATCCGGGTATCCGAATTCCACTTAAACTTAAACTGCGATTTTCGCAAAAATCAAAATATAATATCGAACCAAAATCTTCACATTTGATCCACACCCTTAGGTGATCTATTTATTTATGAAATAAAAACCCTCAACTTTTAGGGAATTACAACTTTAGTCCCCAATCTTTTCTAAAGTTTATACTTTAGCAATAAAATTTTCAAAATTTACATTTTGGTCACTAACTTTTTAAACTTCAATTCCCATTCCAATTTTCCTTGGAACTCAACCAAACTTTAAGAATACCTTATTCAATTCACTATCTATCATATGAGACCTTTAAACCTTAGAAATTTCCTTTTCAAAACCCATCATTAGAGAAATCCTAACTTTTGCATTTTTGTCATTTTAGTCACTAAGTTAGCTTTTAAGCTATTATATTAGTACTAAATGACCCTTAATCAACTTAGTAAATTTTGGGGTATCACAATTCTCTCCCCCTTAAGAAAATTCGTCCTCGATTTTTCAACATATACTTGATTCAAAAGGTGAGGAAACTGCTTTCTCATATATTCTCCTAATCTTTTTCAAGTCGTTTCCTTGACTTAATGATTTTGTCAAAGAACTTGGACAAGCAAGGTTACCTTGTTTCTCAGTTCTTTGACTCCATATGCTAGGATCTTTACCGGTTCTTCCTCATTTATTAAATCTGTCTGAATCTCTATTTTTATTGGGATAATGACATGCAAGAGATCCAATCAATACTTCTTGAGCATCGATACATTATGAATCTTGTTCTTTTCCAAAGATAAAACTAGCTTATAAGCTACCGGAGCAACTCTTTTCCCAATTTCTTATGGTTCAATAATTCTTGGACTTAACTTTCTTTTCATCTAAACCACAACACCTTCTTTCAAGGTGAAACTTTTAAGGAATATTTTATCCTTAACTTTATATCAAATATCTTTTTCTTTCAGATTCATAGATAGTTTCCATTATTTAAGATATAGATTCTTCCTTGATAATACAAATATCTATTAAACTTAACTTCAAAGTCTTCGGTTTCACCTTTTTTCTACCTGTTTGAACCTTGAAAAATATTTCTCACCTTTTCTCTAAATATCTTTTATTCGATCCAATGAAATAGACTTTATTATTTTTTTAACGTGGTAATCAAAGTACCATCTTCTTTTAACCCCAATCGCGTATCCATAGCTCTTAAAGCAGCAAAAGTCTTTCGACTGAGGGCGTCAATTACCACATTATCTTTTCCTGGATGATAGTCAATGACCACATCATAATCTTTAAGAAGCTCGATCCAACTTCTTCGCCTCAGGTTTAACTCTTTTTTAATCAACATATAATTTAAACATTTATAATCTACTTAAATATAGCATTGTTCATTATATAAATAATGATGCCATATCTGTAAAGTATATATAGCCATTGCCAGTTCCAAATCATGAGTAAGATAATTTCTCTTATGTATCTTAAGTTGTCTCAAGCATAGACTACTACTTTTCCTTCAGGCATAATTACACATCTCAAACTGTTATGAGAAGCATCGTTAAAAACCACATTATCTTTGCCTGATTCTGGTTGTACTGGTATTGGGGCTTCTATTAAGATCTTCTTTAATGTCTGAAAATTTTCTTGGTGTTTATTTGTCCAACTGAATGTCATTTCTTTCCTCAATAGCTTGATCAGTGAGGAGGCAATCATTAAGAAATTTTTTACAACTTTTGAGAATATCCAGCAAATCCCAAGAAATTTCGAACCTCAAAAACTTTCTTCAGAGGTTTCCATTCAACTATAGTTTGTGCTTTCTTAGGATCTACTCTTATCCCCTCTGCTGAAATCACATAACCAATAAAACAACTTTCGACAACCAAAATTCACACTTTAACTGCTTAGTATATGGCTTCATTTCTCGGAAGATCTGAAGAACAATTCGAAGATGGACATTTTGTTCTTCCTTTGCCTTCGAATAGACAAAAATATCCTCAATGGACACTAACAAAAATTGGTCCAAGTAAGGTTGAAATACTCGATTTATCGGGTCTATTAATGATGCAGAAGCATCTGTCAAACCAGTTGGCACTATTACGAACTCATTTATCCATATCGAGTTCTAAAAACTATCTTTAGAACATATTCTTCCTTGGACTTTAACTAACGATATTTTGATCAGAGATTGGTTTCGGAAAACATAGATGCACCTTTTAACTGATCAATAAGATCACCAGTCCTCGAAAGAGGATATTTATTCTTCACCGTCACCTTATTTAGCTGATGGATATCTATACTTAATCACATAGATCAATCTTTCTTTTTGACAAATACACTAGTGCACCCCAAGGTGACACACTTAGCTTTATTAAACCTCGACCTAACATTTCTTGCAACTATACCTTTAACTCTCGAAGTTTGGTCGAAGTCATTTTATACGGGGCCATTAATTTAGGTGCAATGCCTGGTAACAACTTTATTTTGAATTTCACCTCTCAATCTAGGGGTAATTTCGGGTAACCCATCTAGGAATACATTTGGATATTTTTGGACAGTCGAGTTATTTCCAATTTAACTTCAACAGCCCGTGTATCCACTATATTTACTAAGGAAACTGACAACCTTATAGAAACAATTTTCTTAATAAAATTGAAATTACATTGGAGAAGGGATTTACCATTTTGCCAACTACTACTATTTTTGTACCTTTCGTGTTTTTCAATACTAATCGCTTTATGCGACAATTCACCGTGACATGATAGGAAGATAACCAATTTATGCCCAGAAATCATCTTGAACTCCTCGAAATATAATTTCATTAAGTTTATAGAGAACTCCATTCTTTATATTTTATCGAGTAAATTCCACATGTTCAACTTACCCTTACATTACAACCCAACAAATTTGTGACCGCTATATTACTTGAAATGGGTTCTAAGAGGATATCTCGTTGACCACTCAACTTCATAGTTATATACGAATGTGTAAAGCTAGGACCCATCAACATCAATACATGTTTATCAAAAAAGATAAGATGTACCTTCTATGATTTTCGGGTCATCCCAATCTTTATTAGTCCTGATGTTATAAACTCGGACTGATATGTGCAATCCTGGCTATGACACAAATTCAGATGCTTTTCAAATCTAGCCTAAATCTCGGAGCAACAAGACAGCTCCAACCAATTCCTCTGCATCCCAGCAGTGAAATCCATTCCAGTGAAATCCTTAGGTTATTCAGTTATAAATCAACAATCACTGGACCATCATCTGCTTCTCCTTTCAATTCAGATGTTCCCGAACTTTTTAGTTCCTTAATCCGGCACAGACACTCCTTGTTGTACTAGTGCCCTTTTCTTGTTTCGATTTATCTGAAGGGTTATCATTAACCTTATTATTACTACTCTTGATTCCTTCCAAAGCATCCAATTTACTAGTTTATCTCACTTTCTTGATTCAATTATTTCTTACAATTCCTCCCCAAATTACAATAGTAAGGAGCGACATCAATCGGATCATAAAAACACCAGATCAGTAATATTGATATCCTAGTGACATGTATACTCTTTTTAACATAAAACCACTTCCATTTTGGCCGAGAACCGGCTAAACCTGTAGCTCTGATACCAATAAACGTAACACCCCTTTTCCTGTATCCATCATTGAATACGAGACAGAGATGTCACAAAACATTTGTAAAACCATCTATATTTATAATTCGGTAAAATTTGTTTCTTAAAAAATTACAATTTAGTCGTTATTTACAAATCTAATTAATCGCGTAAAGTTTAAAATTTATATTTTCGTCTTCAAATCAGGTTTAATTTTAGGCAGCAACTTATCAATTTAATTTGACTTTATATAATTAGTGAAACTGCCTAAAAACGGTCTGATATAAAATTCATCCAGATTCTAAATAAAATACAAATTCTATTAGAGCAGACATAGCATTTTAATATACATGCCAACTAGTAAATATCAAATAGTGTCAAAAGATATCTTACTGATACTGATGTACCTGTCATTTATTGATGATGTCCGTTTATGCTCCTTACGCTATCCATTTCTTCTTTCCTACGTGTGAAACAGTCACACACTAAGTAATTACTTATTGAGGCAATAATTTATAGTCAAATGCAATTTGACATAAATAACAATGTAAATAATTAATAATGCATATGATCATTGTACCATGTCATGATCGTTAACATAAATAAATATGTAACAACACATATGAATATCAAAGTGATAAGATTAGATCTTACCAATTATCGTTGCCATTTCCATCTGTAAGCTTTCACTGCATATCAATACCTTTTTCATTTCTATCTGCAAGCTCTCAAGCTTATCATTCTATTTCTTTGATTCATTTCAATTTACTTAGCCCAAGGTATCGAATTAAGAGATTCTATGTACACGAGTCATCCCCCTATACTTACTTGAGTATAGTGTATTATTGCACTCTACCGGGAGTGCTTAGCACCGAAGTGCTTCGATATACTTACTGGAGTATACATTAATGAAATTTGCACTTTACCTGAAGTGTTTAGAATAAATTTGCACTTTACCTGAAGTTCTTAGAATGTTTATACAGCTGTTTATGACTATATGGATATCCAATTATACCTTCGAATCTCTATATCATACATTAGGCTTTATATCATCAATTTGTTTCATCAATGGCAACATATATCAATATATATATATCAACATTGAGGAGTTCATACCCGAAATAACATTTCAATTCCATCAATGTAAGTAATCAAATGATCAATGCATTTTATTTCTCAAATCTTGACATATTCATATTATATCAATCATATATTCAATGACATAAATATCAATGCATTATGATATGCAGGAAATTGCACTCACCTGGGCCATTTATTTGTATGCCTCACTAAGTCCTCTTTAATATTTTTCTTCATTACACCTCGAACCTCTCTTGATTCGAACTTGAACTTCATAAATCAAATAAATGAAATATTTGTTAGATCCCAATCTAACAATATCTTAGACATATTGTCCAATATAATCATTCGAATACAAAATTTCCAAACTTTTTCCTTTCTTCCTTGTATTGTTCAAAAACTCATTATGGTACTTAGTGACCAATTTGAACTTCCATTAACCCCCCTCAAGCTTACTAATTAACCTTAGATACAAAGTGTATCAATTCTCATTTTCTGGTAGATTGTACTACCTTCAAAGAAATATTTCTATAATAATCTAAAACTCAGAATTTGATTCCGTTTGGTCTGAAAGAAACTAGATTCAATAAGCTTTTTAACCATATAAATTAATTGCCCAAATTCAACTTGCACGATTTATGGCGAATTTTCAAAGTCAATTTCCAGTGCTAATTTCGGAACAGACTGTCATACTATTTTCTGACCTTTCACCACTTAAAAGTTCATATCTTTTTCCTCGGAACTCGAAATCAGTTTTTGTTTGTTGGAGGAGAAACTAGACAAACAAATCTTTACATCAGTATAAAATTCACCTTCTAACCATTTTTGTAGAATTTATAGTGAATTTTCAAACTTACTGCCAAATCCAGTTTTCCTACACAACTTCCATAAATAACTTCAAACTTTATTCTAATTTCTCCTTACTTTGGTATTTGTCAATTTGGTCCCCTTACTTGATTAAAACCACTTATGTATCACTTTCTTCATCAAATAATTATTCAAAAATAATTCCCTCTAATTTTTCGTTCTTTCCGAAATAGTCACTAAAAATGCAAAGTTAAGGATTCAAGCTTCTTAAATTTGCAAATTGGTCCTAAAATCAACATTACTACTTGAATTCTATTATTTCAACTAAAATCAGATTTAGTCCTTCTCTAAATGCTCATTTCTGAATTGGTCGCTTAACTTTGACAATTTGTCAAAATGGTCACTAACTCGATTTAACATCGGTTTTGCATTCTAACTTCAATTTCAGATCTCCAACATCATTAATAACATAAATACACTCCAAATTCTAAAAATTCAGATTTGGTCCTTCAACTTTTCAATTTTCTGAAATGGTCCCTACATAATTTAACTTAGAGTTTTGCTTCCAAACAACAATTCAAGCTTACTAGATCATTATTTCAACATCACAAACCCTAAATTAAACTTGAATCCATAATAATCATCTTCATAATAATCAAAACATGTAAAACTTAAATCCCAACTCAATATCATTATTTTAACATCATACTAGCTTGATTTAAACTTGAATTCAATCATGGAATCATAAAATCTCGAAAGCCCCAATTTGATCCATAAACCCTAATTTCTTTCTCATGTAAATTCTCATCAATCAAGCATGGATTCCATGAATTATTGATATCAAAAGATAGAGCTTGAAGAGTAGAATAACTTTGTAGTTGAAGAGATTACCTAAAAACCGAGTTTCAGGGCTTGAATCGAGCTTGGAAAATTTTTTCTCTTTCTTTCCCTAGCCCTCACGTTTTTGGCTAGAAAATATTATTCATCTTTTCACCATTATTTTACACATAGATCTATTAAATGAATATTAAATTCATTTAATAGTGAAATTACAATTTTGCCCTTTTTATCCAATGGTTGAGACTGATTTTATCATCAATCAAGGGCCAAGATTTAATCTTCCATTTCGTCTTTCCAAAATTACCCTTATAAATTTTTTAAATATTTCAAAATTGCCATTGGGCCAAATGACCAATTTGCCCTCCAACTAGTCTTTATTTACTAGTTTGTTTCCAAATTACCATTCCATTAAAATCTTACTAAATCCAGTTATAATTCAGCCAATCATAATAAAATATTTATAAAATAACATTTTATGACTTTTCCATAGCTTTTGGATTAGTCTCCAAAATTTCCATTCGATCCAATATACCGATAAATAATCCTCTATTCAGAAATAAACTGTAGGATTCATCTTGAATCAAACTAAAAATATTTCCAACACCTGGAAATGACTTTTCTAACCTTTATCTATCATATGGAAAATTTTCAAATTTTTCCAGTTCGATCCGGGTATCTGAATTCCACTTAAACTTTAACTACAATTTCCCCAATAATCCAAATATTAGATCAAGCCAAAATCTTCACATTCGATCCACAACCTTAGGTGATCTATTTATTTATGAAATAAAACCCTTAACTTTTAGGGAATTACAACTTTAGTCCCTAAACTTTTTCAAAGTTTATACTTTAGCCATAAAATTTTCAAAATTTACATTTTGGTCACTAACTTTTTAAACTTCAATTCCCATTCCAATTTTCTTTGGAATTCAATCAAACTTTAAGAATACCTTATTCAATTCACTATCTATTACATGAGACCATTAAACCTTAGAAATTTCCTTTTCAAAACCCATAATTAGAGAAATCCTAACTTTTGCATTTTTGTCATTTTGTCACTAAGTTAGCTTTTAAGCTATTATATTAGTACTAAATGACCCTTAATCAACTTAGTTTTGAGGCATCACATGAATAGCTCACGATCTGTCTCATCTCATTTACAACCCTAGTTGTGTGAGCTCAAGTAACTCGATGGGCTATGTGAACTCGAGTAATCTGATTGGCTAAGTGACCTCAGGTAAAGACTGCTTGTGGCTATTGTGATCCAATTATGTATAGGATGTATCTATGGCTATGGTGATCCGGATATGGTCTAACTAACCCGATGTCTATGTGATCACAGGTAACCTAATGGTTGTATGAGCACGGGTAATGTAGGGCTTCGTTGGCCAATGTGTAGGGCATGTATGGTTAATTATGCTTGATGTGTGGATAATAGTTTATGGCTATAATACCCTAAAGTTGTGTGATCAGGGTACGATATGCTTTTACTCAGTCGGCTATGTGAGCTCGAGTAACTCGATTGTCTATATGACCTCGAGTATGGTAAAACCTGGTGATGACATGTGAGACTTCTTTTATTTAATGATGCCTTGAGATGAATATTGTGAACTCTAGCTAGGGTAGGCTAGAAGATGATCTTTAATTATATGTGAAGCCTTATCTGTGCACTCTTGACTATATCATCATGCATGCTTGTTTTATGATATTCATGAATTGTAGTAGAGTAGAAATGTACCACTGAGCTTTGTTAGCTCAGCACGCGAAATTGTGGTTTTTTTCGTGCGTAGGTTGACAGATTATCTTTTGGAGGAGCGCATCGTGGAGAATTTTCCAGCACTAAACTAGTTTCAGAGTACAGTACTTGATATTTTAGTTTGGACTAAAATGTATTCATAAGACCTTACCATAGTTGAGTCTGTAACTCTATTTAAACTATTATTTTGTATATGGTTTATTTTAAATTAGATCTCCTAGTTTGGTAAACTCATTTTTAATATTATTTATCTACGTGGATTTATGGAAATGGATGTTTTTGAGAAATATCAAGTTGAGATTTTAAATGGAAAATTTCATGGGTTAGTTTTGAGTGATCAAATGTAGAATTTTAGATTCAGATCAAGATCGGGATGTTACATTTAGTGGTATTAGAGCTTAGGTTTAGCCAGTTTTAGGAAACCCCAAGGTGGTTTAGAGGTCATGGTAAGGTGTCTAGTGAATACAAGTCCCTAAATTTATATGGTACTTTTAGAAGACTGGGAATCCTGATGTGCTGCCTTATTTCTTTGTGTTCCAGAAAGAGTTGATGGAAAGGGAAAGCAAAAATTAAGGGGCGAGTCACTTCTGTGATCTTACATCTGCCCTTTTGCAAGTGGTTTAAGCTATTTTGAGGTAATTTGAGACGCCTCGCAAGATACCTGTAGAGAGGGTTTACGTTTTGGGCCTAAAAACTTTAAAGGTTTGGGTGAGGATGACTCGATCAAGGCTGATCAGTGGTTAAGAGACACTCAGAGGATTCTGAGATAGATGAGAGGGAGTCTAGAGGATGACCTCGATTACATTATCTCTTTTCTTAAGGGCAATACACTCGAATGGTGGGAGACCATTGAGTTGGGTTTGTAGCCTTCATTACGTACTTGGGATACCTTTATGGAAGAGTTTAGGAAGAAGTACATCAGTGAGGTTCATATGGATGAGATGAGGGATCATTGTCTGTACCTAGTTTAGGGGGATCAGATAATGTTTGAGTATGAGCAAGATTTTCTGGAATTGAGCCTCTATACCCCAGAGTTGGTTGCCACCGAGGAGTTTAGGTGTAAGAGGTTCAGACATAAATTGAAGGTTGAAATTTAGTTGTACATAATAGTGGGACCGCTTGGGATATTCTCCGAGTTAGCCAATAGTGCGAAGGCACTTGAGTGACTTCAGGGCTTGACATCTAGTCAATTTAAGGACTTCAGGGGCCATTTTGTAGAGACCCAAGATATCATAGGTTCTTTTCAAGTCTCGCAAGGGAGGTTGTGTGCTTCGAAGGGTTCAAAGAGAGTTACTTCAAACCAACTATTGAGAGTCAGTTTAGGATCTAGATCGAGGGTTCATAGGGTCTTTTTGATTTCTACTTTAGAAGGGAGTATTGATGGTTCAGTTAGAGTGTCATCTATACCAGCGCGTGAGCATTGCGGCCAACATTACTTTGGAGTGTACTTTTTGCTTCAAAGGGTTTGTTATAGGTGTCAGGCACCAAGGCATATGGTAAAGGATTGAACAATTATGGATGGGGATACACCAGCTCAGTCTTCGAGGTTGGCTACATCTCGTCATGGTTAGATTTTTGCTATGGGTAGAGCTAGGCACCATCAGTTTATGAGGTGGAGGTTCTGTGAGATCCACAGCTAGAGTTGACATACAAGATGTTGCTAAATAGTTTACTGCTTAGGCTAAGTTTGACGGCTTTGCTATCGGGGAAATGTCAAGTAATTATATTATGTTTTGGTTTTAGTTGTTATTTGATAGTCGTCTAACTCCTCATTATGTTTTAAGTTGCCTCTTGTTGAGTATGTATTCTGGTAAATCTTGAGATTGACATTGGATTGTTTAGTAAATTAGAATTGTAAAGGCTGATAGATAAGTGTCTTACCATGGATGGTGGTTGAGGATTGAGAGTAACGGTCCTTGCAAACTTTTTGGATTTACTCTCTCTCGCTAGTTGTAGAGGTTACCTTTTGCATAGAGTGTTGTTGAAAGTGCAACTTATGCTGTGAGTTGTAGGCGAGAAGTCTTGAAGTCTAAATTGTTTTAAATTTGGTTGCTAATGATAAATGTGTAGGATCTTTATCTCTCTAAGGAGGACGTTGTGCTCCGTGGTGTTAGCTTAAAGAGGGTTTTGTATATTGCAAGATGTTTTCAGCTTACGTTGTAGATGCAAGGGTTAAGAATCCTAGGCCTTAGAGTTATGGATGTTTTAAGGGTATGGAGGTACCCTTGGTGAATGAGCAGTCTTACCGTTTGATTGTGGTCTAGAACCGCAATAAAGGTAAGGTTGAGTTTTTTTGTTAGTATCCATTGCTCCGTATTATGGTACTTAACGAACTCTTTATTGGGGACACACTTGTGTAGGAGACCCTTCAGGTGTCGTTGCCAAGTGTTTCGCCTGGAGACGTGCCTATGTGGCAGTGGCTTGTATGGTGGCTTTTGATGTGTTAAGTTGAGGAGTAACGGTGAAAGATTGCTGCATGTTTCATGAGGTCTGATAAGTGTTCAAAAGTACTATTTTCTTACCCTTTTTACTCATATTATTGTTAGACTTAGGCTCATATTAGTTGCATAATTAGCCATTCATGCATTAATCCATGTTTCCTTCCATCGTTGAGCGTGATTACATAACTTGGTAGTTTTTGTGGGAAAAGATGCTGCTTTGGTGTGTTTTGTGTGTATGTGTAGGATCACTTGCCAAAGCAAGGCTAGAGCTAGTTGCCAGGGCAATACATGAAGGATATGTCGAACTAGTTGCCAGGGCAATACATGAAGGAGACGCCGAGCCAGTTGCCATGGCAATTGTCGACAAGAGCAAAGGTGATATGGTAGTCGAAATTGATGACTAGACAAGCCCAAGATGACGTGGAGCAAAGCCTAAACCCAAAGGAATTTGATTTCCATGCAGAGATTAAAGAAGAATTCAATTCCAAGAAGATAGGAGAAGTTCTAGTAGGAATACAATTATAATAAAGAATTATATTCTTTAAAGATAATTTAATTCCAACTTAACTTCCTCCTCAAAGAAGGACTTTGCCCTAGCCCTATAAATAAGAAGGGAATTTCGACAATCATAGAGGGCAAGAGGAAGAGAGGGAAAATTTTGACAACTCCATAGGGCAAGAGGAGAGAAATTTCGACAAGAGAGCAAGGGGGAGAGAGTTCGATTTCTTCTTCTTCTTCTTTGCTTCCATTAGTTTCATGGTTTGGGGATTATTCTTTGTATATCTTTTGAACCCAACCATGAACTAACTTAATTGGTTGGGGTTATTGTGTTTTGTTGTTGTGAGAAACAATTGGATTTTGTTTAGGTAATAAGAGTTTGCACTTTCAATTCAAGGTTTATTCATTCTTGGTTCTTATTCTTGTTTGCGAGTGAATTGGGAGAGGATCTCGTAACTTCATCTATTTATCTAATATCGGGAGAGTTAGATTCAAGAAACGAATGAGTATGGTCTTTATTCAATCTATTGATGGTGAAGATTAATCCGGCTTAGGAATAAGTTAAGGATTTCAACGGCTAAGAGGAGCGCAAGATTGGTTGTTGTTCACCCTTGATTCACGCAGGGATGTATTATCAAGGCATGCACAAGTAGCTAGAGTTTCGACTTAGGGATAAGAAGAAACCATTGAAGAACGCTCCGCCGAACCTTGAAGTTGCTGCCCAGACGCCCAAGTAGTTGCCCAACTAGTTGCCCAGGCAACCATCGATTAGTTGCCAAGGCAACCCCGCTGTGCAAGTTGCCACGACAACTGAGTTTCCCTTACACTCTTTTACCAAGACGATCCAATCGGCTATCACACCTCAACTCACGATAACCTGGCCTATTCTCTCTTTTTCTTTCATTTATTCTTTTAGTTTATCGCTTTTACTTTTCTCGTTAATTAAAACCTCTATTATCAATTGTGTTTTTATTTTCACAGTGCAGTAACTTAAGCAAAGTGGCCTAAACCAATCCCTGTGGAGACGATACTCATATCACTTTATTACTTGCGACGTGTATACTTGCACATTTGCGTAGCACTTATTACACGCAACAAGTTTTTGGCGCCATTGCCGGGGATTGGCAATTGGTGTTAGTTGTTTTTGTTATTGCATTTTTTTTCTCTTAGTTTTACTAACTTTTCTTTTTGTTTGTTTATAAAAAAAAATTAGGTGCGCTACAAGTTAAGGGACATCAACATGTCGGGAAATAAAAGCCGATCTATTCGAGAGATGATGTTGGAAGATATAAATCAATCCAATCAAGAGTTTCTTGCACCCTTTGATGATTACCTATACCAACCGAGAAAAGCCCAAAGAACTTATACCGTGGAAAAATCTTGTGCTATGTGTGGAGAACATCATGTGTTTGAAAATTGCCCTCACATTTTCGGTGCATATAACTACATGGAGGACCATAGAGGGAACCAGCAGCAAAATTCTTCATGGTATGGTCAAAAAGCTCAAAATTTTTTTTACCATAACAATTTTGCCGCAGCAACAGATATGCCATGGCAATGTAGTCCTTTTCAAGAGCATTCCAATTCCTTGGAGGAAACGTTACTAGCTTCCTTGGCTAGACTTGACGGATCAATTGAAGAGATTCGAGAACTATCAAAATCTATGGATACGAGGATAGCTCAGTGGGATGCAACCTTAGGGGATTTAGAAGATCAATTGGGGAGATCCACATATGTCATGGATAACATGCACCGACAATTCATTCCTAGGGATACTGACGTCCCAAGGCAAGAGGATAAGGAGCAATACAAAGAAATCTCTTCGATGTGTGAGGAACAACTAGAACCTCAAAGTCAAGAGGATGCCAATGAGAGAGACTGTCCAACACATGATGAGCTTGAACAACAAATTGCCTCGGCAATGATTGAGGAGCCTGAACAGAGCAATGCCATGACAACACTCAGTGAAGCTGAGAACAACAATACTACAGCAAATTCTAAGGAACCTGATGCCCAAAAAGTTACAACGTTGATGTTGAAGCAGGAATGTGTAGATTGCCCTCATCTACAATTGCCACGGCAATTACACGATCACATGCAAGATCAACGAGATGATAATACTTTACCAATGGAATATGAGCAGGTAATAGTTGAACCTTTTGAATTCTTTAAAAACTCATCTCGTCCATTGCAGGTATGTCTTGAGGAACCGAGGTTGGTAGATTTGAAGCCATCGAAATCTCTACTGATGGAGATGTTTGAGAGGCCAAAAGAAAACAGTGTTTGGATTCGTAAAGCTTTTCAAAAAATTGGTTCTTCCCTTGACTTACAGCAAATTTTGGCAACTAATTGCCACGGCAATTGGCTTGAGCAGCAATTGCCACGACAACAAAGGCTACATCCAACCATGATAGAAGTCGACAAGAATGAGGTAATTGAATGGTTGAGAATGGATATAATTTTTCCTATTAATATATTTGTGCCTTCAGGAATACTAGCAAGGTGGAGAGTATACATGGACTACAAGCGAACAAAGAAGAAAGATACCTCCACCATGGTAATGCAAAACGGAGTAGCTGGGAGCACATTGGCCCAACTCTTTTTGGGCAATATTGTCACTCGATGGAGGGTACGGATGGACTATAAGAAGTATCGGAAACGACTCTCCTCAAGTTTTCTCAGATATGCAGTAACATTGGAAGATGCATGATGGCACTCTTTTCAGACATGGTCGAAGACCTCCTTGAGATCTTCATGGATGATTTTTCCGTTCTTGGTAATGAGTTCGACAGTTGCCTCGGCACCCATTGTCGTTCCACCAGATTGGACGCCACATTTTGAGCTCATGTGTGATGCAAGTGATTTCGCGGTAAGAGCAGTCCTAGGCCAACTCATAGGGAGGAGGACGCGGATTTAGAGATATGCGATGCATTCCCGGATGAACAACTTTTAGTTGCCTCGACAACCATAGATGTGCACACCTCGATAACCCTTGACGCCTCTGCAACCATGGATGCGCACGCATCGGCAACCCTCAACGCCGCAGCAGCTCTTGACACGCACGTCTCGGCAATCCCTAACGCCTCTGCAACCATGGATGCATATGCCTCGGCAACCCACGACGCCACGGCAACCACAGATACGCACGCCTCGGCAACCATGGATGTGTATGCCTTGGCAACTCTAGACGCACACGCCTCGGCAATCTTGGGAGCAGTCGCCACGGTAGCACATGCCTCGGTAATACCCTGGTACGCAAATTTAGTTAATTTCTTTGTTTGTGGTATTTTACCTTATGGCCTTACTCACCAAGGGAAGAAGCGGTTCCGCCATGATGCTAAGCATTACTTTTGGGACGAGCCCCTTTTGTGTAGACAATGTGCAGATCAGGTTATACGCCGTTGTGTCCCTAAAGATGAGTAACAGAATGTACTCCGACAATGCCATTCTTCAACCTATGGAGGACATTTTGGAGGAACTCGTACCACGGCCAAAGTTTTGCAATCCGGTTTGTATTGGCCAACACTGTACAAAGATGCCCAAGAGTTTTACAAGCAATCTGATCGCCCGGAGGGACGGGCAATATCACCTACAAACCAATGGGCAATCAAGACCGTGAATATGGATTAGGAAAGTGCCGGACAAAATAGCTTGTTGTACCTCAACGAGATAGAAGAATTCCGTGCACTTGCCTATAACAATGCACGAATCTACAAGGAGAAAACAAAGCGATGGCATGACAAGAAACTATTGCCACGGCAATTCACGCCAGGGCAACTAGTTCTCCTATTCAATTCTCGGCTAAAACTTTTCCCGGGGAAGCTAAAATCAAGATGGTCGGGACCATTCGAAGTCGTCAAACCATTCTTCCATGGTGTTGTGATAATCAAGTCCATCTCTGACAACCATGAATTCAAAATTAATGGACAAAGATTGAAGCACTACAATGGTGTCCATGTGGAACGTAACAAAGAAATGGTTTTCTTTGTTTTCTTTTTCAGAACAAGACTCACAACTACTATACTAAGGAAATTTACTGCCGAGATCCTTGCCCCGACACCCAATGAAGTAGTCGCCATGGCAACCACAAAAGATGATGCCGCGGCAACCTACATCATACCTGCACAAGCTGACACCACGACAACCAACCCTGAAGATGCCATGACAACCAAAGCTAAAGACATCCCGGCAACAAGAAAACAACCATCGCGTTCAAGCAAGAGAATCAAGACACCGACCAAAAGGAAACTAATCATCTACGATGACGAACTCTCGGAGTAAGTCCTCGTATGCATTTTATTTTTTTTGTTAGTTTTATTTTTCTTTAAAGCATGCATTGAGGACAATGTCTCACTCGAGTTTGGGGGGGCATTGGTATTAGTAGTTACCATGTTTAGTTACATTCATCTTAAGTATTACATTTAGGATACATAAATTGCTTGCCATGCCTTTAATTGGAACAAGAATTGCTTAGATTTGATGAATATCCGATGATGACTTTGCCAATGCACTTAATTGATAGAATTTTTATTCTAGGATAACCATGGAAAAACTTAGAATTTTACTATAATGCTAAATTTGATGAAACACCGTTGTGGTTTGATTGATTTAAGGAATTCTAGTAAACTTAGGTTGATAATTAACAAATTGGGGGATTAGAATAAAATTTGGATGAATGCTAGAGGTGCCCGAAATTGGCTCTAGCATGTGCTAAAAATTTATCACTAGAGGTGCCAGAAACTGGCTCTAGTATGTGTTAAAAAAATTGATAACTAGAGGTGCCCGAAACCGGCTCTAGTCGAATAAATTAACTTAATAAAAAAGAAAACACTAGAGGTGCCCAACACTGGCTCTAGTTAAAACATGTTAAAAAGAACCCAATGAAGTAATTTGAAAACCTCTTGTTTGCATAGAATCCGAAAAATCAACTTGCACACAACTCCGCACACACTCACAAGCATTATAGTTTGATTCCGAGTAACTCCTAAGTTTTTCGAAAAATAAAAAGCCAATCATACTTTGTGCCCCGGTTCAGAGAATTGAAATCAAGTTCAAAGCTAAGTTTGTGAAAGTTGAAGTCTTGGCAGGTAATTATGAGTTTGCATTTCTTGGGGACAAGCAATAGTTCGAGTTTGGGAGTGTGATAAGTGTTCAAAAGTACTATTTTCTTACCCTTTTTACTCATATTATTGTTAGACTTAGGCTCATATTAGTTGCATAATTAGCCATTCATGCATTAATCCATGTTTCCTTCCATCGTTGAGCTTGATTACATAACTTGGTAGTTTTTGTGGGAAAAGATGCTGCTTTGGTGTGTTTTGTGTGTATGTGCAGGATCACTTGACAAAGCAAGGCTAGAGCTAGTTGCCAGGGCAATACATAAAGGATATGTCGAACTAGTTGCCAGGGCAATACATGAAGGAGACGCCGAGCCAGTTGCCATGGCAATTGTCGACAAGAGCAAACGTGATATGGTAGTCGAAATTGATGACTAGACAAGCCCAAGATGACGTGGAGCAAAGCCCAAACCCAAAGGAATTTGATTTCCATGCAGAGATTAAAGAAGAATTAAATTCCAAGAAGATAGGAGAAGTTCTAGTGGGAATACAATTATAATAAAAAATTATATTCTTTAAAGATAATTTAATTCCAACTTAACTTCCTCCTCAAAGAAGGACTTTGCCCTAGCCCTATAAATAAGAAGGGAATTTCGACAATCATAGAGGGCAAGAGGAAGAGAGGGAAAATTTCGACAACTCCATAGGGCAAGAGGAGAGAAATTTTGACAAGAGAGCAAGGGGGAGAGAGTTCGATTTCTTCTTCTTCTTTGCTTCCATTAGTTTCATGGTTTGGGGATTATTCTTTGTATATCTTTTGAACCCAACCATGAACTAACTTAATTGGTTGGGGTTATTGTGTTTTGTTGTTGTGAGAAACAATTGGATTTTGTTTAGGTAATAAGAGTTTGCACTTTCAATTCAAGGTTTATTCATTATTGGTTCTTATTCTTGTTTGCGAGTGAATTGGGAGAGGATCTCGTAACTTCATCTATTTATCTAATATCGGGAGAGTTAGATTCAAGAAACGAATGAGTATGGTCTTTATTCAATCTATTGATGGTGAAGATTAATCCGGCTTAGGAATAAGTTAAGGATTTCAACGGCTAAGAGGAGCGCAAGATTGGTTGTTGTTCACCCTTGATTCATGCAGTGATGTATTATCAAGGCATGCACAAGTAGCTAGAGTTTTGACTTAGGGATAAGAAGAAACCATTGAAGAACGCTCCGCCGAATCTTGAAGTTGCTGCCCAGACGCCCAAGTAGTTGCCCAGGCAACCATCGATTAGTTGCCAAGGCAACCCCACTGTGCAAGTTGCCACGGCAACTGAGTTGCCCTTGCACTCTTTTACCAAGACGATCCAATCGGCTATCACACCTCAACTCACGATAACCTGGCCTATTCTCTCTTTTTCTTTCATCTATTCTTTTAGTTTATCGCTTTTACTTTTCTCGTTAATTAAAACCTCTATTATCAATTGTGTTTTTATTTTCACAGTGCAGTAACTTAAGCAAAGTGGCCCAAACCAATCCCTGTGGAGACGATACTCGATACTCATATGACTTTATTACTTGCGACGTGTATACTTGCACATTTGCGTAGCACTTATTACACGCAACAAGGTCGTTGACCCTTTGGATGGTCGTAGCTTTGTGAGGGTTTCATTTGTTTGTTCAGAATAAAGGTACCATAGTAAAGGTATAAAAGTTGTGATAAGCACGGCTGAGGCGATGGTTGGGGCTCTAAAGGCAAGTCGTGAGGATGTTAGCCTAGCATGTACACCTTTTTGATCTAGATTTCATAGATTTAGGGGATGGCAATATCGAGTTCGAGAGAAGTTATCTTCAGGTAAGGTAACAGTGTAAAAGTTATCAGAGTAGCATAGCGAAAATGTGCGGTTAACAGCTATGTTGTTAGTAACCGGATGCTAATGTTGCAAAAAAATGTTGTCGGAAGAACTAGTTGGAAATTGTTGAGGATTGTTATAGTTTTCACACAATTGTTAGTTGAGATTAAGTGGTTGGATTGGAAGAAGATGTTTAGACCTTTGTGGATAGTTTGGTGAGTTTTGGTTCCTAGTGAGAGTTCGTTTGTGATAACGGTCCTTGCTCTGAATCAAGTAGGTTTGAGTAGTGGAATTTCATGGATCGTAAGTTAGTTTTCGTTCGTATAGGGGCAAGTTCTGATAAAGTAAAGTGTTAAGTTCTGACTTGGTTGAGAGCCGTTAATTCAAAGTAAATCTATGGTAGATTCAGTTGTTAAGGGTTAGTATGTTATGAAAACATTTGGTAAGGGTATTGATGATAGACAAAGGAGTGTCTCTAGTGATGTATCATGGAGATGGTGCCACGTTTCGGATATAGATGAGGTGCAAGTTTAGGGTTTTGAACAACAAAAGATTGTAGAAAGGATTGTTAACCGAGTTAGAGTTTATTAGAGGTGAGTTCTTTAAGTTAATGTTGGGGCAACATGGCTTGAGGTTGGTTTTGTTACACTGCCTTAAAGATGGTAGTAAGTGTCGTTGGTTGTTGAGAATGAGATATTAGATTTCTTGGGAGAGGTGTTGTGAGCACATGGTTCAGAGTTATGGTTTTGACTTAGGAAGTTTGTGAGAGCACTTCCCCTAGCTGAGGTGTTCATGCTCGAGTTAGGAAATGGATGAGTTTATATTGATTTTATCTCCTTCTTTCGTTTAAATTTTGAGGATGAAATTTCTTTAAGGAGGGATGAGTTGTATCGACCAAGGTTTTGGAACTCGAGAGTCGGGTAAACCCTAGTCGTGAGCCTTGCTTGTTAGGCCGAGGTGTTGTCTGTAGAGGGGTCCATGAGTGTTCTAGTGGGCTTTCTTGTATTGTTGAGTTTAGGTGTTGGGTTTGTGATTGGTGGAAGTAGAAGTTTTGAAGGACAATTGGGTAAATTACCCCACAAAGAAGACAAAGGCTGATGTTCCTTTAATTTTTCTGCAATATTAAAGAATGGTGAAGTCACCCTTGTTCCCCTATCACTTTCCTATATTCTTCTTCATCAAACACCCACCCCAACTCAAAGAAAAAGATGAAAACTTGTTGTTGAGGAGTGGGAATCACGGATTTGTTGTCGAGGGAAGATTAATTAGCAAGAAAGGATCTATCTTTTAAGGTGAATACCTCTAGAGTTAGTGGAAGTTGAGTTTGAAGCTTGGTCCAAGGAAAAAAAAAGGAAGAAGCTGGGTTGCTGTCTTATTCTAGGATTTGCTTGCCTAAGGTCAGTAAATTTTATGAGGATCCTAAAATGATTGCTTTGAGTGTAACGCCCTGGTTTTTGGGCTTGGATGTTTTAAGGGTTGGTTCGAAGGTCCGGTAGACCGATATTAGAGATTTGAGTCGATTTCGGGATTAAATCGGATTAAATATTTTGAAGGTGATAAAACTGTAGAAAAATATTCTAAAATCATTATTAAATATATTAATTATTGTGGTAAAATCAATTTTGGGAAATGAGTTTTGGAAATCAAACATTTTGGACTAGTGACCAAAATGCAAACTTTAAAAACTGTTTTAGTGACTATTTTGAAAAAGGATCAAAACTTTGAATCGTTAAGGAGCTAATTATCCTAAATGTTTTTATCAGATTCTCCCTTTAATTAACTATTTTAAATGGGTTTTAAAGGCTATAATAGTGGAGAGAATTATTAAATCATATTTTAGGCTTTTAACAAAAATCACGTAACAAACTTTGTAACTTCTTTCTCTCAATTTCTCTGCAGCCAAACACCTTTCTAAATTCAATTTCTTCAGGTAAAAATCAAAGGTTTAGAGAGTTTTGATTTCTATTTGGTTTCCTAAAGCTTTTCCATCAATTACTTATTATTTCTATCTTGATTTTCATGTTTTACCAAGCAATTAAGGGGAAAATCATCATTGGAGATAATGATTCATTCTTCTCCTCTAATGAAAGGTTCTTTACTGAAATTCTCAAGCTCTTGATCCTTTACAATTGTTTCTAATGTGTTTTGATAGTTTAATTATTGGAAATTGGCTTAATTGTGTTTTGATTGATGAAATTTGTAGATCTTCGTACTTGTTCTATTTTGCTGGGAATTTGATCAGATTAGATCATGATTTTGATGTTTAATTGTGTTGATAATTTGGTTTTAACATTTTAATCTCGAAACAAGTTGTAAAGGGTTTTTGGGGTGATAGTTGAGTTTAATCATTGCTGGAAGTAAAAGGATGTTGGGAAAGGGTTTTTAGATGTTAATTGATGAAGTTTGATGTATTGAACCGCTGTATTGTGGCTTTGCTAAGTTTGTAGGATGTTCGAGGTTGATTTTGATAAGTTTAGGATGGTTTTTGAGTGGGCAAATTGTGAGTTGCGGGAATTTGCTTTGAGGCAGGGGTTTGAATGCATTTTGATGCATGTTTCCTCTAGTTTTGTATGATTGAAACAGGGGATAATCAAGTCAAAGTTGCTTGAAGTGGACTGAAGCTTGTCGGGAGCTTGTTTTGCGTTGGCAAGTAAAGCAAAGTGAAATCGATGAGTGGAAACAATTTTAAAAGTCTTTCAAACGGGTGAAAGTGGTTTTGGGAGTTTAGGCTAATTAGTGGGAATTCCTTTTCATACACCTTAAATACTGAATGAAGCCAGTATACAGGATCCACGTATTCCTTGTAATCAAGCCTGGTAACAGAGCATGCAACGATGACATGCTCGCATAGAGTCTTGAGTGCTTGGAAGTACCCACAATCGCACAACCTGTGTTTAAGATCCACACTGTATGATGTTGGATCATAACCATGCATAGGTCATGGTATCTCCAAGAAACGAAAATAGTTGTCATTACATGACATTGGCAGCTCATGCAACCCGTTGGAATTAACAAAGTTGTCTTGAATTTCTTCTTGTACCTTGGGGTGGAATGTGTGGCCCTGTTGCTGCATAATGACAACTTCTTTCACCAAGGTTGCGAACAGCTTGGCCAATCGAAAGTACATAGCTTTCACAATGGTTGTCACTGGTAAATTTTGAATCCCCTTCAATGAAGATTTGATTGCCTCAACCAAGTTGGTTGTCATGTGGCCATATCTACAACCGCCATCATATGCATTGGTCTATTTTCCCTTGAGAATTTTTGCAACGTACTTGTAGCCATCAGAATTTCTCTCCCGCAAGTCTTCAAGCATTTGTTTAAATTTCTATTGAACTAGTTCCTACACTAAGACACGACAAAGTGTACAAATGAGTTATAGGGAAAGTAGTGATAAATACAATAAATCTTAATACGTAACCATGCATATAACAAGCCAGTGTTCATTGTCCTTCTTATACCGGCCATGCTAGTTTGAGGTGCATAAATGACATTCAATGTTTGGATATTGAAATCGACTGCACAAAGATTTGATCATTGACTTTATCCCACCTCCTTGATCAGGATCAAGTAAACTCGATCATTTCGTATAATGTAATGACGTAGCTTCTTGAGGAAAAACTTGTATGATTTAGTATCTTCTCTAGGCACAAGTGTGAACAGAATGGGTATTGTTTTACGATTACCGTCTTGAACAATGGCTAACAACAAAACTTGCTTGTATCTTCCATACAAAAATGTGCCATCGATTTGCACGATAGGCTTGCAGTTCTTGTATGCATTAATACAGTGGGGAAATTTCTAGAAGTCATTGGAATTGGCAAACATCAGGAACCATGCGATCATCCTTGTAGTATGGTTCAGTTTCCAGATCTGTGATCATTCTGCGGTTGTATTTCATCATGATATTTATGCAAGCTGGGAGCTTATTGTAAGAAGCGTCACATTCCCCATGCAAATTCAGGATTGCCATATTTTTTCCCTCTAAGTCTTTTTGTACGATGGAGTATATTTGTATAATGACGTAACATGCGCCCTCAAGCATAAATAGTGACTTTAGGGCTTGCCTAGACAATTGTTTGGATGCTCCCAGCGATGAGTTTTAAATCCAGGTTTGGATGATCATGTATGTAACCGATGACACAACAAGTATGAGGGACGTTGTAGACTATGATCTCTCATACGCTTTCTTTCTTTTTCTTTTTTTGGACTCGAACCTTCAAGTTACATCCTTGTGCCACTTTTTGTCAAGCACATCACCTTGGAATGCACACCATTACGTATATTGTAGTTTTTAACAATAGTTTTTACTTCGTTGCCTGTTCTAAACTGCATCATGCGCCACAAGTCTTATTTTTTATGGCAAAGTAAAAAATGCTAAAACCTACATCAGGCATGTCAGGGAACTCTAGCACGTCCACTCCCGCCATATTAATGTCGTGCATGTGCGATGGAGGCTTGTACGGCGTGTGGATAGTACTGCATGCAACATGTCCTAATTGATATTTATTGAAGTTTCTGGGGGCGTCATCATCATCATCAGTGTCCCTTTTAATTTCAAAGGAGATACCAACATCAACATCTTCATCGGCATCCATGAATGTATGGGCAGGTGCATAAGTCGTAGATGTACACCTGGGGGAAAATTATGAGGAGCACGGGTTGGCTCATTTATATCGAAGGATGTTGCGCAAGATTATCGACCCCTTAAAAAACTTAATCCCCTAATTCTCGTTTGATGCCCATCAACATAAGGGTTGAAGGTCGAATGTTGAGTTGATGGTTGTTCGACGTTTAGGTCGAAGAAGTTGGCGGACGAGTGTCATACTGTTGAACATGTAGGTTCATCATTAAGTGTAGGGTTATAAATAGGAACGCCAAGATTATAATTCCACATTAAAGAGCTAAACTCATATATTGTGGCCTGAGTTACGAATCAGTTTTCATTGTCAACTGCTAATTCTCTACTAAAATTTGCATTCAAATGGGACCTGGTATGCATGTTGACCATTTTTTTTACATCGAATTGATTTTCAATTCTCATCGTAGCGTATGTCACTCGAAGGAAGGATGTCTAGAACCTGTAATAGAGAGCTTGTAGTGGTCTGTTACGCCTGATAGGTACTAGCCGCATGATCTTCGATTATAGTGATTCAATAGAAATTGTTGAATAAATTTGATAGGAACAAAGTTTTTGGACTCAAAGTTTTCTCTGCTATTATCTCCCATATAGTTGCCATCGTAGTATACGACTGTTGAGATCGGTGTCATTGTAAAATGATGTTTGTTTGAGTTTGTGAAAAACTTGAATTGAAAGAGAGATTAGTGGGTTTGTTTGAGTATTGTGCAAAATGACAAATAGATAAGTTGTTATACAAATTAATGGGTTTTCGAACTAGATATTCCCTTGTTGATTGAAACGTAATGCTTAGCAAGATTTGTGTTGGAAATGTAAACCGATGTGCAGTATTGAAGCGTGCAGTACAATTTTAATTTTGAGCAAATTGGATGACATGATAATCAAAACTCGTCATGCCTGGATGGCGAGTTCAACCTAACTTGCCATCCATACACGACTAGTTTTGCTCGTCATGTCATCCAATTTGCTTAACTATGTTTTTCATACTGGTATAATATAAAGAGACACGACGGGTGTCACTCAACTTACATGCAAAGCGAGTTTATGTTCAAATGCCCAACTATAAATAACTGGTAACATGATGTTTGATTGTTTAAAACATGCATTTAATAATTATATATTTTCTCTATCTCATAATGCATTCAAAATCGTGGTCGTATTGGTGGCACATAGTTGCACGGGCAAAGTTTTCCTTACAACATTAAGCAAGCAGAGGGAGATCATGGTGTCAAGGCCTACAATGGTCTTACATAGAGCAGCCCAAGCCACTCATTGTGTGAAACCCATGCCAGCTGCATATCCCATGTTGACTTACTCTGTGTAGCACCCATTGTATCTCTCCAATTCTATGTATCTCTAGGGTTAAAGACCAAAATAGCACCTCCTAGATCTTAATATTACCAAACAGTGTAGCACGAACAAGAATGTCATTCAGAGCTTCATATCAGACAAGTTTATTAAATTTATAAATTTTTTATGTATTTTAACTTTATTAATTTTTTAATTGTTGCATACTATGTGAAATGTATATTTTTTGTTTTAAATTATTAGTTGAGTTTAATTGAAAATAAGTCATCCATATTAACTCTCATAGGTGTTTAAGCGCATTTTATGCCTACTCTGGATTTTTTGGGCCAAATTTTTTATGATAACATGAAGTACAAGTGTTTATCTATACGACGGCGTATCCGCCATTTGATCCAACATTCAAAACCGCTCTGAAACATGCGTTGAAAACCCTACCAAGATGACTCCCAAAGAGGTGTTTAGGCGCGTTTTACACTATATCTGAACGTTTTTTGGGCTGAATATTTTATGTTAACATAAAGTACAAGTGTTTATCTATATGATAGCGTGTCCACTGTTCGGTCCAACATTCAAAAATGGCTCTGAAACATGCGTTGAAAACCCCACAAAGATGACTCCCATAGGGTGTTTAGGCACGTTTTACGCCGCCTCTGAATGTTTTTGGGCCAAATTTTTACATTAACATGAAGTAAAAATGTTTATCTATACGACGGCATGTTCGCCGTTCGGTCTAACATTTAAAACCCGCTCTGAAACATGCGTTGAAACCCTTTCATGAAACCTCTAAAAAATGATGTTGAAAGTTTAGGAAAGTGAAAATGATAGGGGAAACTCGCCGGACATGCACGGAGAGTTAGGGTAACTTGCCGAGCATGCACGATGAGTTCCCCTATCATTTCCACTTTTCCATACTTTTAGCAACATTTTTTAGAGAATATTTGACACATATAATTCGTCCTCCCGTCACTGCGATTTTAGCTGTATTTTTCTATATAAATAGTAGTGAAACTACGCCTTTTCTTCCATACCACAACTCCCTTTCATATTTTTTTATATGTACAAATTTGAGGATGTTCACGGCACTACATTAATTATGTTGGACATTGTTCGGAATAAGACTGCCAGAAATCATAAAAGAAGCTCGAAAACTCCAATTGCTGCCACATTGTCTCATATTACGAAATTCTGCTTACAACATTAGTTTTTCGTGAAATCGCATGGTCTTATATTATTTGGGACGCAACTCAAATGCAGCCGCTAGGCCACTAGTGCAGAATGTTGCACCTATTTTTATTCCATGCAGCACTCGTATGCTTCCATTAAGACATATACGATTACTGCATATCATATTCCATGTTGACTGACCCCGTTTTGCATGAACAGACCTTCACATATCAAACAATTGGGCAGTCATATCACAAAATGTAGTACTGAGTTAATCTGTTGTATACTATAACAAATTATTTAAATATGCTCAATCATATGTATTCAAGTTTAGGGAGTAATATATAATAAGTTGTCAATCTTTTCTAGTGTTCAAAATATATCTTATTGTTCTAAATATAGTACTTCGTTATATCTGATCGATTGCAACACTAAACAGAGTTCGTCACGTGAAAAAATAAACAAACATAAGAAATTTTGTCAAATAAACTCAAATCATTACTAAATCATGAATTCATTCATTGGGTCCAAAATTTATGAAAAACAAATATCTAAAATTAAGAAACAAAATTATTGGGTACAAAACATAACAAATTTTGTCAACACAACTCAAATCAATAATTAAACCCATGTGTACTCTGCAGAGCTTGGTCCCAAGTCGGGGACCCATCTGACGGTAGATAAGAGCAGACATCAAAAGCTTCAACATCTATATTAGGTTGCAATAGATGTTTGGTTTGGGTACAAGTTCAGGTTCTAGTTTCAATTATCTTCTTAAACGTCTACCTCTACCTCCATATCTACCTCTACCTCTTCTCCCCCCGAATTTGCCTTTAGATGACCCTACACCTGATGATGAATAACTCAATGCTCCCTAGGCTTGTCGATTTTGAAATAAAAGAAGATAAGCTTCTCGTTGGACTTCGGTCATCAACTTCAGTTTGTTGTTTGCCTCAAACAACTGATGATACTCAAAATTCGAGAAATCAAAATCATTCGGTCAAATAGGATCACGATCCAGCAACATGCGTGATCTGTCATGCCACCATGCTATGTGTGATGATTATTTGTTTGGCCATTTCATTCGCTCGTACCCGTAAGTCCACCTGTTCCATGTCATCCATATTCATCGGCTCATCCGGTACAGGTTGTTGGTATCTGAACTGCCTAAAAACCCGGTTGTTGTAAAATAGCTTAACAATCGCAAAATGTAACAATGGCATTACCGAACACCAATTTTCGACATCTTTATAGGCATCGTTCAAAATTACATTACGAATATCAGCATCCTCATATGACATCTATCGGGACTGCAATAATACGTGCATAACTAGAAAATTGGATCAAAATAAATTGAAATTTGCAAATATCAATCAAAAGTAAATTTGCATTACATGCTCTTCGCAATACATGTCAATCTTCATTCTAACTATGATGATTAAATTTAATTGTAATGCCTTCTTTTTGAATGTTTGGCTCTATCTGCACAGTATAAATACGAACATAATGCTTCTCATTAATAATATCTAAAAGTATTATGTGATTGTTTATTACCTTGAAGCGAGTGAGAATTCAAATGGATGATCGCAAATAGGTGCCAAGAATGGAAGCATGTACCATGCCCATGACTGTAGCATCACAACACACCCACCAATACCGACATTCAAGAATCTTTCATTAACGACTAATTGTTTGGCTACCTTACACAACTCGCGTTACAAGAAACCTAATATTGCAGACCCCAACTAAATATTTTTTCTCTGAACGACGTCTGCAAGAACGGGAGATATTGCATGTACACGTGAGAACTCGATTTGTTCGGCATTAGCATACCACTGAGAATGAGAAATATGTAGGCTTGAGCAGTGCAATCAATTTCTGCCGATGTGGAATTTGCATCCATTTAAAAATCACTTTTTAGCCATGTCAACTCCACACGTTTACCATCAACAGCATGCGCTGGTGGTGTCTTCCCCAAATACTTAAAGTAGTAACCATCAGGAAAATACCTATTCTGAGCAATGATTGGACTGTCCAAAATTGGGACACTGAGATGAATAGTAACATCTTCGAGGGTGATTGTGCATTCCCCGCACGACATGTGGAAGGTATGCGTATCTGGTCTTTAATGCTCCACCAACCCATTAATTAACTCCGGCATGATTTCAAACTCACGAATCTTTGACGTGTAACTAAATTTGATTGTCTCTAGAAATCCCCTTATATATAGGCTTGGCAGATCGCTTCATATCAAGCGAGGCCAAAATTTTGCCTCCTCGTTCTACAAACACAAAATTTAAATTAAATTAGTACTTTATCATTTAAAAACAATAAATTAAAAGTTGCAAAAAAATATAAATTCTTACCAATAATTCCATGTTCTTCGTGATGTGGGAATCTTCATGTAATGCCACGAATTTTGGCATAGATGTTAGCTAGATCAATTAGACGGTTCAGGGGAACCGAATTAGGCAATTTGATCTAGTTTAGGAAATTAATTCATAATAAATTGCTTTTGGTTAAAATAAAATATGGAAAATATTAGAAAATGTTTAATTAATATTATAAGGGTTTTGGAAAACTCAATTTGAAGAAATAAAATCAGATTTTGGAACATTTTGGTCTAGTGACTAAAATGTAAAGTTTTGAAAATTGTTTTGGTGACTAAATCGTAAAAGGGTCAAAACTTAGAATCTTTAAAGAGCTAATTTACCAAAGTTTTTAATAAGATTTTTTCCCTTAATTTAGGCTAATTTTAAATATTTTTTAAAAGGTTAATAAATAAAAATAAAATAGATTTGATTAAAAAGATTTTTAATAACCAAATTCATTCCTTTTTGATTTCCTAATTGATTCCTTTGATTTCCACATAATACTATTTATTTTCTTGGAGATTTCACTTAAATCTTGCAGATGAAGGGAGAAATCAGCAATTAGAGGTGATTTTCGTTTCTTTCCTCTAATTAAAGGTTCTTTACTGAAATTACCAAGTTCTTGATCCTTTTCAACTGATTTTTGTTATGTGTTTCTCATTAAATCATGATTTTAACGTTTTAATTGGGTTTTGATAAGAAATTTGATGAATCTTGATAAGAATCTGGTTTTGTGTTGATTCTAATTGATTTAGATCATTTATAAGATATGTTTTAATGTTATGAGAAAATATTAACAAAAGAAATCACTAAACTAAGTGAATTACTAATTTTCTAGGTTGTAAATAGTTAGATTTTGAGGTGATCTTGGTGTTGAAAGGTTGCTGGAGATATAAGATTGATATAACATTTTTTTTATGTTAATTGATTATGTAAAGATTTTAAAATAGTTAGGTTTTGGATGGGCTTTGTTTAGGTTGAGTTTGGTGATGATTTTAGATGTTTTGAGGAATCGTTTAATGGTTTTTAGTGAGGCGACGTTGAGGAGATGTGTTTCCATGTTTAGAGATGCATGGAAATGCATTAATCTTCTATTTTTGTGTAGGTAAAATAGGGGAGACGGATTCTTCATCCTTTGGAGAGGTTCCAGAGGCTTCAGAAGCTTGTTTTCGCACCGGCTAGTGGATCGTTGTGTTGCCGGTGAGTGGAAACGTGGTTTTTAAAAGGTTTGAAGATGATTTTTGAGAGTTTAGATTAAGTTTGAAACACTTTTCTAAGCTTAGAAGTAAGTATTGGTTGATCTCACTCTCGTTTTCGGTTTTGCAAAATACAATCTCATGCACATGTTTATGGTTTTGATTACTTATAGTTATATGCATGTTTAAGAAATGAAAGATGCTACAAATTATCATATGTGATGATTATTGAGTATGAAAAATGGTTTATGAAAAGAGTTTTGAGAATATCAGAATACATGGTTTAAGGTATTGGAAATTGGTTTGATTTGATGCATGTGTGAAATAGTGAGGTAATGTGGTTTTATATAGTATGTTGGCAAGTGGATGAGATTAAAAGTTATCGAATATAGTTGGCTAACCATAGGGTTTAAAGTGTAATATCCCAATTTTTGGCTAGTGACCAAAATGTAAATTTTGAAAGTTTTGGGGTTAAAGTAAAAACTTTGGAAAAGTTTGGGAACTAAAGTGTAAATTTTCCCAATAAGTAATTTTATTCAGTATAGGAGAGAATCGGATCGAAATAAGTACCTCGATATCGATTTTAAGAATTAAGATGCAGTAAAAGGTACCGAATTAGGATCGAATAAAATTGTTAAGCGGCTCAGGCCAGGGAAATATTAGGATGGGTAACCTCCTGGAAGGTCCCATAAAAGTGTTTCTGATCGATATTTTGGACTCGGTAAGAGTAGAGAATATTCGTATGGATTATCGATAAAGGAATTCTAAGAGAAATTTATTCTGTAAAGATTTTCGATAATTATCAGAATAGTAGATTGAGTTAGGAAAATTCAGTATAAGTTCCGAAAAAGGAAGTTTTTATGAGATAATAGAGTTTAATTCCCGAATATGGAATTTTTGGAATAAATTCGATAGTTCGGAAAAGGTAAAATTGTAGTAGAAGTATTTTACGAATATCGGGAGATCGGATCCAATCAAAATTTCAGAGGTTGTTCCATAAGCCATGGAAAAGTTATAAAATAATATTTAAAGAATAGTGACTGGTTGGAAATGAACTATTTTAGTTGGATTGTAATGGAATGGCAATTTGAAGTAAACTAGTAAATAAAAATTAGTTAGAGGGCAAATTGGTTATTTAGCCACAATGGCATTTTTGAAATATTTAAAAAGTTACAATGGCATTTTTGGAAGAAGGAAATGAAAGATTTAATCTTGGCCCTTGATTGATGATAAGATCAATCTCAACCGTTGGATCAAAAGGGCAATTTAGTAATTTCCTATTTGAATGAATTTAAAATTCATTTATAATACACATGTAGCTTAATTGAGTATTATTAAAAGAAAATAATCAAAAGATGAAGAATCTTTCATCTTCTTCATTTCAAAATTTAGAGGAAAAGGGGGAGAAAATTTTTTCAAGTTCGATTCAAGATCCGAAACTCGATTTTGAGGTAATATTTGCAACTGCAAAGTTATTCTACTCTTCAAGCTCTATCTTTTGATGTAAATAATTCATGGATTTCATGCTTGATTGATGAGAATTTTACATGAGAAGAAGTTAGGGTTTATGAATCAAATTGGGGGTTTTGAGATTTTATGATTCTATGATTGAATTTAAGTTGAAATCAAGTTTGAATGATGCTAAAATCATATTATTGAGTTGGGATTTAAACCATACACATTTCGGTTATTGTAGAGAAGATTAGGGTTTATGGATTCAAGTCTAATTTAGGGTTTGTGAGGTTGAATTAATGATTTAGTAAGTTTGAATTCTTGATTGGATGCAAAACCCTAAGTTAAAAGTTTAAGGACCATTTCGGCAAGTTTTAAAGTTGAGGACCATATCTGAATTTCATGAAATTGATGTGAATTTATGTTATCAATGATGTTAGAGACATGAAAAAGAAGTTAGAAAGCTAAACCGATGTAGAAAGCTAAACCGATGTTAAATCAAAATAGTGACCATTTTGACAAATTGTCAAAGTTAAGTAACCAATTCGGAAATAATGACTATTTCAGTTAAGAAGGAAAATTAGAGGGGATTATTTTTGAATAATTATTTGATGAAGAAATTGATACATTAGTGGTTTGAATCAAGTAAGGGGAACAAATTGACAAGTAGCAAAGTAAGGAGAAATTAGTATAAAGTTTGAAGTTATTTATGGAAGTTGAGTAGGAAAACTGGATTTAGCAGTAAGTTTGAAAATTCACCATAAATTCTACAAAAATTGTTAGGATGTGAATTTTATACCGATGTAAATATTTGTTCGTCTAGTTTCGTATCCAACAAACGGAAATTGATTTCGAGTTCCGAGTAAAAAGATATGAATTTTTAAGTGGTGAAAGGTCAGAAAACAGTATGGCAATCTTTTCCGAAATCAGCACTAGAAATTGACTTTGAAAATTTGCCATAAATCGTACAAGTTGAATTTGGGCTATTAATTTATATGGTTGAAAAGCTTATTGAATCTAGTTTCTTTCAAAACAAACGGAATCGAATTCTAAGTTGTAGATTATTTTTTAGAAATATTTCTTTGAAGGTATTGCAATCTGCCAGAAAATGACAATTGATACATTTTGTATCTAAGGTTAATTAGTAAGCTTGAAAAGGGTTAATGGAAGATCAAAATGGTCATTAGCGACCAAAAATGAGTTTGTGAACAGTATAAGGAAGGAAAGAAATTATGGAAAATTTTTATGTTGAATGATTAAATAGCTTAATTGAAATATTGTTAGAAGTGAATCTAACAAATGGTATTTATATTCATGTGATTAATGAAGTTTGGATCTGAATCAAAATAAGGTTTGAGGTATTATGAAACAAAGGATCGAATAGAGCTTAGTGAGGCATGCTAATTAAATGGCCCAGGTGAGTGCATTTCTATATGTATGTTTTATTAAAAAGGGGAAGACTTGTGGTAAGTCGACTCATGATTAAAATTGACATTGCATTACTTTATAATACGTGATGTGATGCATGACTTGACATGGCAAGCTTGATGGAGTACAAGGTAAGAACTATTGCTTGCATAAATGATGATGCATTATGCTTGCTTGAATTACATGATAGTGATGATACATCATTCATATGACAATAAGAAACATGAATTACTTGATAGTGATGATACATCATTTATATAATAATATGAAACATGAATTACATGATAGTAACGATAAATGATTCATATGACAATATGATACATGAATAATTATATGATTAAAATGTAACAAGTAACCACCTTGGGGACCCACGCCCTTGGTGTTGAACTTGGGGATCCACGCCCATGGTTCCAAGAGCACTAAAGATGTGCGATTATAAGGAGCAAAGAGTGTTCTTTTATGAGGAGCAAAGAGCGTCCTCGAATACGTACTCAAGTATTAAGGCTATGGAGTCTTGAAGGACTTTTCAGTCAGAAGTATTAAGACTGTGGAGTCTTAAAGGACTTTTCAGCCAGATGTATTAAGGCTATGGAGTCTTAAAGGACTTTTCATCCAGTACAAAAGCCTACGGAGTCTTAAAGGATTTTTTATCCAGTATGATCACAAGAAGATTACATGAAAGACATGATATGCAAATGATTGCATAATGAAAGTATAACCTTGATAGAATACATGTTATGCAAGTTATGGCATAAAGAAAGCATGATCATGATAGAGAACATGATATGCAAATGATTGCATAATGAAAGCATGACCATGATAGAGTACATGATATGTAAATGATTACATGATGAAAACATGTCCATGATAGAGAATATATTATGATAATATCATGATTTATATGATAGTTATGATACATGACATATGTACATTGTGATATACTTGCCATGTTATAGAGAAAACGAAATGAGCTTTTATATATGACATATTGTATTACATTATTTCATGTTTTTTAAAATAAATAAGTTTAACTGCCTCACTAAGTTCGTACTTAGCGTGTGATGTTGTTTCACACGTAAGTCAAGTTGGAGCACTTGAAGAGGAGTCAAGCATGTTGTTCAAGCTACATTCTGCAAAACATCAGTAAGACATTCTAAATTATGACAATTACTAGTGGGCATGTAAACTATTTACTTACTGATAGTATGATGTATTAAATTGAATTATAATGATAGTTTAAATAATCAGCTAGACGATGAATCGTATAGGGATAAAAAAATAAAATAATAATAATCTTAACTTTCAGTAGCATGTTTAAGTAACATTTATAATGTATATTCAACTACGAGTATACGTTATGGGTATTACATTTATTGGTATCAGAGCAAAGGTTTAGCCAGTTCTGGATGCTAAACCAAGTTTGATATGGAGTTTTCAGTAAATACATTCCCCTAGGATGTCATATTACTAATGTACTGATTGTATGACTTGATGTTGCTCCTCATTAGAATAAGGTGAAATGATACTAGAATAAGGAAAGTAAAATGATAATGGATTTCTTCAGTTGATGAATCTTAGAGGTCAAGGACCCATAGTGGATATGATACAGGAAAATAAGCCTGGAAGTTAGTTCTTGTTTAGAATAAGTTATTTGCATAGTAAAGAGATGATACAGTAATTATAAGATACTCGGATATGAAGGAATAAGAAGAAGAAGAAGTATCTTTACTTTAGAAATATATATGTTTGAAGATAACAATGTCAGTAGTTGTTGCAGATGTAATCTAGCAATTTACTCAAGATAAGTTAAGGATTGAAGTTATGATGGAAATAAATCAGTAGTATCTTATTATATGATGTTTGTACTGTCAGTACATATAAGGGAGAATTGGAAAGTTAAGTAATGATACTACTGAGATGATTAGAAAAGAAACTAAGAAAGAAATTGATATGTAAGGAGATTATATTTGAAGCTCAAAAAGAAGATGTTAGGTATGAATCAGTCAGAGTACTAAAGGTAGTACACTATATTGCAAGGATAATCAAAGCAAACATGGAAAGAGTTACAATGTAGACTCCTCAAATGTTAGAAAAAGCTTTGAAAAGTCTTTAAATCAGACACAACCTAAGTAAGAAGGATTATTTCTTTAAGGAGACATTAGTATTATAAGATGTCAACTGTGAAGCCTGATAGATCATGAAGACAAAGAATCTAGAATAAAAGGATGATGAAAGTGATATTTGAATACATACTGAACAAGATTGGAAGTCTATTATCGATAAAGTGTATTGAACTTGTAACCAAAGAGTATTCAAAGAAGTCAACTAAGAGGTTAATTCTACCTGAATAGTTGACAGCATAGCCTTATAAAGGTAGGGCTGAAGTGTAAAGGATAAGCTAAGATATCTTTTTAGAAAGATTTTGATAAAGACAATCAGTAATATAAGATGATGAGTATGACAAGCATTAAAATAACGTGGATTGCTGGAAAAAGGGTTTTCTAATGATCTAAGTGATCAAATACTATAAGGTAATATGAAGGTATCATCTCGGGAATCTGAAGTGTAATTTAGATAAGTTGGTTATCTGTGCACAAGGTAGAAGTGATTATAAGAAGAAACGTTTAAATTTTTAAAAGGAATTAGCTCCTTAATGAAGTCAAAGGAAGAGTGTTTAGTTGAGGATTGTTCCGACTAATTGAAATTTCCCTAGAAATATTTCTAGACAAGAACAAGAGTCTTGGATTACAAGGGTTATAAAGATACCC
The DNA here is from genome assembly GCA_019671005.1 of Hibiscus mutabilis. Lineage (NCBI taxonomy): Eukaryota > Viridiplantae > Streptophyta > Magnoliopsida > Malvales > Malvaceae > Hibiscus > Hibiscus mutabilis. Next base: position 28,243,326 of record CM033736.1, on the reverse strand, counting down.
GTTGCAGTAAAAATGAAATGAAGTATGAACATTTTCTGATTTTTACCTAGATTGAGCTAATGGTGCAGTAGGGGGCTCAAGTATAAGAACAAGAAGTACCTAAGAGGTTGTAACCTTCTGCAACTGTATATAATAAAGCATTGGTTGTTTAAATATTTAAGATGTTGAGAGCCTTAAATGTCAGAGCAAAAGAAAAGTTATGATTGTTTATTTGAAAATGAAGCATGATTTGCATAGGTCAAAAAGGGAAAACTTAGTTTTAGAACTGTTATACCTCAAGGAATTGTGAAAGAGTTGGACCAACAGTATATTAATGCATCTTATCTCCAGAAGTGAGCAAAAGTCTATAGTTTATGTACTTATGTTTCAGAGGCATTGACTGAATTATTTACATGTCAACACTCCTAAATAAATTAAGATGCATCTAGATTTGATACATGAAGAGGAATTAGTAGATATATTGGTTTATGGAATTAAAGAATTAAGGAATAAGAAATTTCATTGACTGAAGTTTTGAGGAAAAATCACAAGGTCGAAGAAGCCACTTAGGAGGCTGAGGAGAAAATAAGGAACTAATGTCTGTAAATGTTTGAAACATGTACACATTGAAAATAGGAATTGTAATATCCCAATTTTTGGCTAGTGACCAAAATATAAATTTTGAAAGTTTTGGGGTTAAAGTATAAACTTTGGAAACGTTTGGGGACTAAAGTGTAAATTTCCCCAAAAAGTAATTTTATTCGAGAATCGGATCAAAATAAGTACCTTGATATCGGTTTTAAGAATTAAGATGCAGTAAAAGGTACTGAGCTAGGACCGAATAAAATTGTTAAGCGTGCTTAGGTTAGGGAAATATTAGGATAGGTGACCTCTGGAAAGGTCCCATAAAAGTGTTTCTGATCGATATTTTGGACTCAGTAAGAGTAGAGAATATTTGTATGGATTATCGATAAAGGAATTCTAAGAGAAATTTTACTCTGTAAAGATTTTCGATAATTATCGAAATAGTAGACTAACTTAGGAAAATTCGATATAAGTTCTGGGAAAGAAAGTTTTTATGAGATAATAGAGTTTAATTCCCGAATATGGAAATATGGAATTTTTGGAATAAATCCGATAGTTCGAAAAAAGGTAAAATCGCAATAGAAGTATTTTATGAATATCATGAGATCAGATCGAATTAAAATTTCAGAGGCTATTCCATAAGCCATGGAAAAGTTATAAAATAATATTTAAGGAATAGTGATCGGTTGGAAATGAACTATTTTAGTTGGATTGTAATGGAATGGCATTTTTGAAGTAAACTAGTAAATAAAAATTAGTTAGAGGGCAAATTGGTCATTTAGTCCCAATGGCATTTTTGAAATATTTAAAAAGTTACAAGGGCATTTTTGGAAGAAAGAAATGGAATATTTAATCTTGGCCCTTGATTAATGATAAGATCAATCTCAACCGTTGGATCAAAAGGGCAATTTAGTAATTTTCATATTTGAATGAATTTAAAATTCATTTATAATACACATGTGGCTTAATTGAGTATTATTAAAAGAAAAGAATCAAAAGATGAAGACTCTTTCATCTTCGTCATTTCGAAATTTAGAGGAAAAAGGGGAGAAAATTTTTCAAGTTCGATTCAAGTTCCGAAACTCGATTTTCAAGTAATATTTTCAACTGCAAAGTTGTTCTACTCTTCAAGCTCTATCTTTTGATGTAAATAATTCATGGATTTCATGCTTGATTGATGAGAATTTTACATGAGAAGAAGTTAGGGTTTTGAATCAAATTGGGGGTTTTGAGATTTTATGATTCTATGATTAAATTTAAGTTGAAATCAAGTTTGTATGATGTTAAAATCATGTTATTGAGTTGGGATTTAAACCCTACACATTTCAGTTATTGTGGAGAAGATTAGGGTTTATAGATTCAAGTCTAATTTAGGGTTTGTGAGGTTGAATTAATGATTTAGTAAGTTTGAATTATTGGTTGGATGCAAAACCCTAAGTTAAAAGTTTAAGGACCGTTTCGGTAAGTTTTAAAGTAGAGGGACAATATTTGAATTTCATGAAATTGATGTGAATTTATGTTATTAATGATGTTAGAGACATGAAAATGAAGTTAGAATGCTAAACCGATGTTAAATCGAAATAGTGACCATTTTGACAAATTGTCAAAGTTAAGTGACCAATTTGGAAATGAAGTTTTAGAGAAGGACTGAATCTGATTTTAGTTGAAATAGTATAATTCAAGTAGAAATGTTGATTTGAGGACTAATTTGCAAAGTTAAGAAGCTTGAATCCTTATCTTTGCATTTTAGTGACTATTTCGGTTAAGAAGGAAAATTAGAGGGGATTATTTTTGAATAATTATTCGATGAAGAAAGTGATACATTAGTGGTTTGAATCAAGTAAGGGGACCAAGTTGACAAGTAGCAAAGTAAGGAGAAATTAGTATAGAGTTTGAAGTTATTTATGGAAGTTGAGTAGGAAAACTAGATTTGACAATAAGTTTGAAAATTCACCATAAATTCTACAAAAATGGTTAGAATGTGAATTTTATACCGAGGTAAAGATTTATTTGGCTAGTTTTTTATCCAACAAACAGAAACTGATTTCGAGTTCCGAGTAAAAAGATATGAATTTTTAAGTGGTGAAAGGTCAGAAAACAGTATGGCAGTCCGTTCCGAAATCAGCACTAGAAATTGACTTTGAAAATTCGCCTTAAATCGTACAAGTTGAATTTGGGCTATTAATTTATATGGTTGAAAAGCTTATTGTATCTAGTTTCTTTCAGAACAAACGAAATCGAATTCTGAGTTGTAGATTATTTTATAGAAATATTTCTTTGAAGGTAGTGCAATCTGCCAGAAAATGGGAATTGATACATTTTGTATATAAGGTTAATTAGTAAGCTTGAAAAGGGTTAATGGAAGATCAAAATGGTCATTAGGGACCAAAAATGAGTTTGTGAACAGTATAAGGAAGGAAAGAAATTATGGAAAATTTTTATGTCGAATGATTAAATAGCTTAATTGAAATTTTGTTAGAAGTGAATCTAACAAATGGTATTTATATTCATGTTATTAATGAAGTTTGGATCTGAATCAAAAGAAGGTTTGAGGTATTATGAAAGAAAGGATCGAATATAGCTTAGTAAGGCATGCTAATTAAATGGCCCAGGTGAGTGCATTTCTATATGTATGTTTTATTAAAAAGGGGAAGACTTGTGATAAGTCGACTCATGATTAAATTTGACATTGTATTACTTTATAATACGTGATGTGATGCATGACTTGACATGGCAAGCTTGAGGAGTACAAGGTATGAACTATTGTTTGCATAAATGATGATGCATTATGCTTACTTGAATTACATATTAGTGATGATACATCATTCATATGACAATAAGAAACATGAATTACATGATAGTGATGATACATCATTCATATGATAATATGAAACATGAATTACATGATAGTGATGATACATGAGTCATATGACAATATGATACATGAATAATGATATGATTAAAATGAAACAAGTAACCCCCTTGGGGGCCCACGCCCTTGGTGTTGCACTTGGGGATCCACGCCCATGGTGCCAAGAGCACTAAAGAGGTGCGATTATAAGGAGCAAAGAGCGTCCTCGAGTACATACTCAAGTATTAAGGCTATGGAGTCTTAAAGGATTTTTCGGCCAGAAGTAGTAAGGCTATGGATTGTTAAAGGACTTTTCAGCCATATGTATTAAGGCTATGGAGTCTTAAAGGACTTTTCATCCATTGCAAAAGGCTACAGAGTTTTAAAGGACTTTTCAGCCAGTATGACACAAGACGATTACATGAAATACATGATATGCAAATGATTGCATAATGAAAGTGTAACCATGATAGAATACATGTAACACCCCTTCCTGTATCCATCATTGAATACGAGACAAAGATGTCACAAAACATTTGTAGAACCATAACATATTTATAATTCGGTAAAAAATGTTTTATAAAGGAAAATATTACAATTTAACTTTTATTTTTAAAAAATCTAATTAATCGCGTAAAGTCAAAACTTTATATTTTCGTCTTCAAATCAAATATAATTTCAGGCAACAACTTATTAATTTAATTTAACTTTATATAATTAATGAAACTGCCTAAAAACTGCTTGATTCAAATTTCATCTAGATTCCAAATAAAATACAATTTATATCAGAGCTCGCATAACCTTTTAATAAACATGCCAACTACTGAATATCAAATAACCTCAAATATTATATTACTGATACTGATGTACATGTTCTTGACAGATGATGTCCACTAGCGCTCATTACTCCAAACGCTCCTCTTTTCCTACGCGTGAAACAGTCACACGCTGAGTATTTATTTAGTGAGGCAGTAATTCGAATTCAAGTGCGATTTTCATAATATCAATATTAATAATTAACAATGCATACGATCACCTTACCATTACATGCTCGTTAACATAAATAAATATGCAATAACATATATGTATGTTAAAGTGATAAGATTAGATCTTACCAATACCGTTGACATTTCCATCCGTAAGCTTTCAAGCTTATCTTCCTTTTTTTATTCTTTTCAATTTATTTAGCTCAAGGTATCGAATTAAGAGATTCTATGTACACGAGTCATCCCCCTATGCTTACTTGAGTATAGTGTATTATTTGTACCGTAGTACTTAGCACCCTAAGTGCTTCCGTATACCCAAACCTTGCATGAGTATATCCTCATTGAGTATTTATAAAATTACACCGTAGTGCTTAGCACCCTAAGTGTTTCCGTAAACCTAAACCTTGCATGAGTATACCCCCAATGAGTAATTATGAATATTGCACCGAAGTGCTTAGAATATTTATACAACTGTTTATGACTCTATAGATATCCAACTATACCTTTGAACCTCTATATCATACTTGGGCTTTATATCATCAAATATTTCATCCATGGCAATGTATATCAATTTATATTAACATTTAACAGTTCATAACCAAAATAACATTCATATTATACCATCATCAATAACTAGTGATCAATGCATATATGATCAATAACATAAATATCATGACAATATATAAACTAGGTAGACTCATCGCAAGTCCTACCGGTGATGTATAAAACATCCATGTATCATGTTATGTATGCATTGCACTCACCTGGGCCATTTATTTATATGCCTCACTAAGTCCTCTTTAGTCTTTTTCTTCATTACCCCTCGAACCTCTCTTGATTCGAACTTAAACTTCATAAATCAAATAAAAGAAATATTTGTTAGATCCCAATCTAACAATATCTTAGATGTACTATTATTATAATCACCCGAATATAACATTTATAAATATTTTCATTTCATCCTTGCATTGTTCAAAACTTATTACGGTCCTTAATGACCAATTTGAACATTTAACAATTATTCATGCTCTAAATGTTCCAATTCTTCCATTTCAAAATCATTCGAGTCATTTTCCATAAAGTTTCAAACTTGACTAATGTGACTTTTTAGTCATTAATTTTACCAAGGTACTTGAATTTAAACTTAATTCAAGTAACCACCTATTCCCAATAATTACAACATTTTCCCTTTTATTTTCCATTTGACCGAAATGGTCACTAAACTTTGGAAAGTTTGAAATTTTCCCATTTTAGTCCTTAATAAGCTTGAATCATCAATTCGAGCTCATTTTCATCTAAGCCACCCTCAAAACAATAATTTCCAAAATAATCCTCTAATTTCCCGTTCTTGCCAAAATGGTCTTTTTCATCATTTCAAACCAATTTGATCACATTTTCAACAATTACTCTTTAATTCTTCTTCAACAGAACAATTCCATAAACATCCTCTTAAATTCCTCAAATTGCCGAAACAATCTTCCAACTTTTCTGAACTTGCAATTTGGTCCTACATTATCAATTCAACCTCAGAACATCATTTTCTACTCATTTCCATCATCATATAAATTTTTTACAATTTAATCCTTAATTTTCTTCAAAATGCCAAAATAATCCTCTAACTTTTTCAAAATTTTTATTTTTGGTCAAAATGCTAAAATAAGCTTCTAGCATCACAATTTAGTCACTTCCATCACCAAAATAATTTTTACAACTTAGTCCTTAAATTTTTCCAAAATTTCGAATTGGTCCCCAATTTCCTACAAAGGGGATTTGATCTTCAAACATCAAAAATTAGATTTCCATCATCAATATAAGGCTTCAAACATCATATTCTAGCCTTTTACATCCTTAATTCTCAAAACCCTAACAAATCCCTAAATTCAAGATTAAGGTTTATGAACTTGATTTCAACAAAACTAAGCTTAATTCATCATTTACAACTTAAATCTAACCAAAATCCATAAAACCTTAATTTCTCTCTCTTCAAACCCTAATCCAAAACTTCATAATTTCATAAAAGATTACTATCAAAATGTAGAGAATGAAGAGTAGATCACTTTACCTCAAAGAACCTTGCTTGAATTCCTGATCAAATGCCTTGAATTTGAGCTAGAAAATTTTTGAACATTTTCCCCAAATTTTCTCTTCCTTTTGAATTGCTAGAGAAAGATGATGAACTTTTCTTCATTTTTTTAACAAATAAATCTAATATAACCATAAAATGCCACATGTTTCTTTAAAAATGAATTTAAAATTCATTTTTTTTCTCTTTCCAAATTTGCCCCTTTAACTAAATGAAAATTACATATAGTTCAAAATTATGCCATCCCATTACAATGGAACTAGGTTGGTTCCAATCCAACCGGCCATCATCATTAAATAATCATAAAATATCATTTATGATTTTTGTTCGATCCACTTTCCCAATTTTCACCTTCTATGATTTTTCCTTTATCGAGCTATCAACTCTAATTCAGGAATTACATATTTCCTTAATTCCATAAATAAATACGTACTTTCATACAAAATCCTCCACTTTAATAAAGTCAAACTTAGAAATTTGACTTGATCCAAAAATATCGATAATTACTTGAAATCTCTATCAGGTAACATCTTTCTTGAAAATCCTTCTTTAAGCATTTATACGAATCTTTCCTACTTCTTCTGAGTCATTTTTACTGATCAAAATGCTGATATGTGACACTTCCCAGAAGGTCACCCAAAACTTTCTCTAATCTGAGCACGCTTAACAATTTTATTCGATCAAAATTCAATATTTTCTATTGTATTCTAACCTCCAAAACTATTACCAAAATCCTTATTCTGATCGAATTTATCTTTATACTAAATAAAAATTATTCTTTGGAAAATTTACACTTAGGTCCCTAAACTTTTACCAACTTTTCATTTTGGTCACTAACTTTTTAAACTTCAATTCCAATTCCCTTGGAATTCAACCAAAATTTAAGAACACCTTATTCAATTCACTATCTATCACATGAGACCTTTAAACCTTACAAATTTCCTTTTCAAAACCCATAATTAGAAAAATCCTAACTTTTGCATTTTTGTCATTTTAGTCACTAAGATAGCTTTTAAGCTAATATCTTAGTACTAAATGACCCTTAATTAAATTAGTAAATTTTGGGGTATTACAATTCTCTCCCCCTTAAGAAAATTCGTCCTCGAATTTTCAACATATATTTGATTCAAAAGATTCGGATATTGTTTTTTTGTCTATTTCTTAGTTCCTCAAGTGGCCTCCTCAATCCTATGGTTTCTCCAAAGAATTTTGACCGCAGGGATTTTCTTGTTCTTAATTCTTTAACTCTGTATACTAAAATTTTCATTGGTTCTTCTTTATATGTTAAATCTAGTTGTAACTCAATTTCCTCGGGAGTGATGACATGTGAAGGATCTGACCAATCTCTTCATAGCATAGATACATGAAATATTTCATATAGTTTGCTTGTCTCTAGTGGTAAGGCTAACTAGTAAAACAATGGTCCCACTCTTTTCAAGATCTCCTACGGTCCAATAAATCTGGAGCTAAGCTTTCCTTTTTATCCAAATCGTAACCTTTTCTTCCAAGTTAATACCTTTAGAAACACTTTATCTCAAATTATTCTGAATAATTCTCACTTTGTTCTCCTTTTCTAGAGTTAAATCAACTTCGTTTTCCTTCGAATTACTTTGTACATTTTGGTCCTTTAGCTCAAACCAATTAAGTAGGGCCTTACATCTTCTTCCAGATAATACTTCAAATGGTGCCATTCTGATGTTTTCCTGGTACTATTATTATAGTCACATGAATATAACATTTATAAATATTTTCCTTTCATCCTTGCACTGTTCAAAACATATTACGGTCCTTAATGACAAATTTGAACATTTAACAATTATTCATGCTCTAAATGTTCCAATTCTTCTATTTCAAAATCATTCGAGCCATTTTCCATAAAGTTTCAAACTTTACTAATGTGACTTTTTAGTCATTAATTTTACCAAGGTACTTGAATTTAAACTTAATTCAAGTAACCACCTATTACCAATAATTACAACATTTTCCCTTTTATTTTCCATTTGAGCGAAATGGTCACTAAACTTTGGAAAGTTTGAAAATTTCCCATTTTAGTCCTTAATAAGCTTGAATCATCAATTCTAGCTCATTTTCATCTAAGCCACCCTCAAAACAATAATTTCCAAAATAATCCTCTAATTTCCCATTCTTGCCAAAATGGTCTTTTTTCATCATTTCAAGCCAATTTGATCACATTTTAAACAATTACTCTTTAATTCTTCTTCAACAGAACAATTCCATAAACACCCTCTTAAATTCCTCAAATTGCCGAAATAGTCTTTAAACTTTTTGGAACTTGCAATTTGGTCCTAAATTGTCAATTCAACCCCAGAACATCATTTTCTACTCATTTCCATCATCATATAAATTTTTGACAATTTAATCCCTAATTTTCTTCAAAATGCCAAAATGATCCTCTAACTTTTTCAAAATTTTCATTTTGGCCCAAAATGCTAAAATAAGCATCTAACATCACAATTTAGTCACTTCCATCACCAAAATAATTTTTACAACTTAATCCTTAAATTTTTCCAAAATTTCAAATTGGTCCCCAATTTCCTACAAAGGGGATTTGATCTTCAAATATCAAAATTAAATTTCCATCATCAATATAAGGCTTCAAACATCATATTCTAGCCTTTTACATCCTTAATTCTCAAAATCCTAACAAATCCCTAAATTCAAGATTAGGGTTTATGAATTTCAACATGAAATTAACTTGATTTCAACAAAACTAAGCTTAATTCATCATTTACTACTTAAATCCAACCAAACTCCATGAAAACCTAATTTCTCTTTCTTCAAACCCTAATCCAAAATTTCATAATTTCATGAAAGATTACTATCAAAATGTAGAGAATGAAGAGTAGATCACTTTACCTCAAAGATCCTTGCTTGAATTCATGATCAAATGCTTGAATTTGAGCTAGAAAATTTTTGAACATTTTCCCCAAATTTTCTCTTCCTTTCGAACTGCTAGAGAAAGATGATAAACTTTTGTTCATTTTTTAACAAATAAATCTAATATAACCATAAAATGCCACATGTTTCTTTAAAAATGAATTTAAAATTCATTTTTTCTCTTTCCAATATTGCCCCTTTAACTAAATGAAAATTACATCTAGTTCAAAATTATGCCATCCCATTACAATGGAACTAGGTTGGTTCCAATCCAACCGGCCATCATCATTAAATAATCATAAAATATCATTTATGATTTTTGTTCGATCCATTTTATCGATTTTCACCTTCTACGATTTTTCCTTAATCGAGCTATCAACTATAATTTAGGAATTACATATTTCCTTAATTCCATAAATAAATCCGTACTTTCATACAAATCCTCCACTTTAATAAAGTCAAACTTAGAAATTTGACTTGATCCAAAAATATCGATAATTACTCGAAATCTCTATCAGGTAGCATCTTTCTTGAAAATCCTTCTTTAAGCATTTATACGAATCTTTAATACTTCTTCTGAGTCCTTTTTACTGATCAAAATGTTGATATGTGACACTTCCCAGAAGGTCACGCAAAACTTAACAATTTTATTCGATCAAAATTCAATATTTTCTACTGTATTCTAACCTCCAAAACTATTACCAAAATCCTTATTCTGATCGAATTTATCCTTATACTGAATAAAAATTATTCTTGGGAAAATTTACACTTAGGTCCCTAAAATTTTACCAACTTTTCATTTTGGTCACTAACTTTTGAAACTTCAATTCCCATTCCAGTTTCCTTGGAATTCAACCAAACTTTAAGAACACCTTATTCAATTCACTATCTATCACATGAGACCTTTAAACCTTAGGAATTTCCTTTTCAAAACCCATAATTAGAAAAATCCTAACTTTTGCATTTTTGTCATTTTAGTCACTAAGTTAGCTTTTAAGCTAATATCTTAGTACTAAATGACCCTTAATTATATTAGTAAATTTTGGGGTATTACAATACATGTTATGCAAATGATGGCATAAAGAAAGCATGATCATGATAGAGCACATGATATGCAAATGATTGCACAATGAAAGCATGACCACGATAGAGTACATGATATGTAAATGATTACATGATGAAAACATGTCCATGATAGAGAATATATTATGCAATAATATCATGATTTATATGATAGTTATGATACATGACATATGTACATTGTGATATACTTGCCATGTTATAGAGAAAACGAAATGCACTTTTATGTATGACATACTGTATTACATTATTTCATGTTTTTAAAATAAATAAGTTTAACTACCTCACTAAGTTCGTACTTAGCGTGTGATGTTGTTTCACACGTAGGTCAAGTTGGAGCACTTGAATAGGAGTCAAGCATGTTGTTGAAGCTACATTCTGCAGAACATCAGTAAGACATTCTAAATTATGACAATTACTAGTGGGCATGTAAACTATTTACTTACTTATAGTATATGATGCATTAAATTGAATTATATTGATAGTTTAAATAATCAGCTAGACGATGAATCGTATAGGGATAAAAAAATTTAGCTTAACTTTCAGTAGCATGTTTAAGTAACATCTATAATGTATATTCAACTATGAGTATACGTTATGGGTGTTACATAAAGTGCACTATAATAAGTCGCCTCATGTGTGTCGAGGGGTCAAGAGTGTGCATGCTCCACCATGACAACCGCAGCGGTCGAGGGGTCAAGAGTGTGCCAATTCTCCCGTTAGTAGATTTATACATTATAACCATTGAGGGGTAGTAGTACCATGCTCCAGTTCGAGGATGTGTGTGAAGTGGTCGAAGGAACCACTTGGGAAATTAGTGTAATCGATATATTTCTATAAATAGATTAAAATGGTTTTTGGGTCACTTGAATGCCAATATATGATATAATATATCATGAGAAATAGATTATGTTTTGTATAATATGATTTATACATGAGGTGCTCTTTAAGCTTGCTATTTTGAGGTTTTAGCATTAGAAAGCTTAAATTGAGGTTTATGCTAGATATCAATGATACATGTGTTGCAAAAGTTTAAAGTGCATATTTGTGAAGATTATAGAAGCATGAGATGTTCTGGCATGAGCTTTAATACTTGTTTGGAAACAAAATAGTTTTAAATGCATTGATAAGTGCTTTTGAGATTCCCTCATTAAGCTTGTAAGCTTACGCTCTCTTTTCTCATCAATGCAAAGAAGTAAGCATTCAAGCAAGAGGCAATCCAAGGGCGAAGCAATTTCAAGTATGGTTTTATAAATACTTTGTAGTAATAAGGGGCAATGTGACCAAGTTGTAATTGGGAGGGTTGTTTTGGTTACTCCCTGATTTGGACAAGTTTCACTTGATGTTTTGGACTTGTATGATGCTTATTATCTTACTTTAAGGGGTTGGGATATGTTTTGCATGCTTGGGTAGAGATCTTGCCTATAGGATCTTTGTTTGGTTTTGTTATGATGTGAATGATCCTCTGGCATGCCTATATGATTGTGGAAATGTTGTTATAATTTTTAAATGATGTTTGGAGTATGTTAGATTGAGCCAAAGTGTCATATGTTCGACCAAGAGGTCATTACAGGCCAGTCCGTATCGATACGGGTTCTCAAGGATCGGTACGCGGGGTCTGTCTAGGCTCAAATCTGTGCAAGATTGCATAGGCGTATCAGTACGCCTTGTGTCCGTATCGGTACGCATAGCCAAAATTTATAACTAGTGTCGGTACAGGGGAAACTGTACCAGTATGCCCTTTGGCTACTAGAATCCCATGTTTTTTATATCGGATAACCGCATCGGTTCACTTGAGGACCGTACCGATATCCTTTATAAAATGTACCTATATCGATATGGGCAAGAAGCGTACTGGTACCCGGTTAGTTATTCTGGTAATATGCTTTCTGAAGTTTGAATCTTTTCAGTTTAGTCCCTATTTCTTGATCATGCAATTAAATGAGTTTGAATGATCATTTCAAGTTGAAATTTAAACGATATGCATGAAACCTGACTAATTAAGGTTTCGTAACTTTGGATTTAAGGAAGTCCTTCAAGCTTTCTAAAATTACAATTTGGTCACCGAAGTGCAATCTTGACCAATCGGATGTCAATTCGACGCCCGATCTAATTTTAAATTTCACCACTGCTAGCATGATCACCTTAGGACTTAATTATGCATTTAGATAAGATAAAATAAAAATAGACCATTTTCTAAGTAATTCGTTTGGGTTTGTCTCAACAAACCTAATGTAGATCGCTCAGTTCGGTCTGGCATCTAGGCCAGGGTCAAGGGGGTTACACTTCAAGTCTTAATAACACCATTTTTTCCTAATAGTTATGTGCAATTAAATGCCTAAAAACATCAAAAATAAATTGAATTTCAAAATATTTCCAATTAAAATAATTACAACACAATTTACTATTCAGATTAAAAAATTATTCTTATATTAAAAGAATCATATAAAAAAATAAATCGTAATAAAAAATAAATCGTAATCTAAAAATGTCTACAAACGTTACCTTTAACCTGCCGAATTATGTGTGAGCTTGCTTCTTTCGGTGGTCTAAGAAAATCACACGGCTTGACAAACTTCTTTGCTTTGCTCGAACAGAAGAGATTGAAAAATTTTTGTGTGTTCTAACCCTAAACAAAACTACCTATTTATAAGAAACTAAAAAAAATCCCTCATTTGAATAACTCTAAACAAACCCTATTTAAAACGGATATTTAAAAAAAATTGGAACTCACCGTGCTTCTGCGGTGAGTTTAATTAAAAAATTAATATTATTTTGAAACTCGCCGTGCATGTGCGACGAGCTCACTCTAATGATACTAGTCCGGGAAATATAGCATTTTGGATCCTAGTTTGGTAATAATAGGACCTAATGGTCATATTTTTGTCTTTAAGCCTGAGCCGGGTCCATCTAATAATTTCTCACCCTCCTTCAAATTGTCACTTAATGACTTTTAGTGGTTAAAATTTTAACTTTGACTTCGTATCATTTAAATTTTATCATAATAAAAATTAAAAATATATATTTTAAATACTTTCATTTAAATATATTTAGATATATAGTTTATAAAATTCAATTATTTAAAATAATTATAATAAAAAAATAACTAGAAATTATTTAAAGAAAAGAGTTACAGTATCATTCAACTTCAAGCAGTAGAGTAGTCAGAAGATGGGACGACAGGAGGCAAAATCATGAAAACCCAACCGAAAAATATTAATAAGTGCGGATGGTAGGAGTCTTGATTACTAAGTTTGGTCCTCATCCATCTCTGACACTTATTTATTGTCTTCTATTCAATGCCCTCCACTCTTTGAAGTTATTTAACACTTATTCAAAGCTTTGGAAACCAAGAGAATCATTCTATTTATTTATTTTAAAAGATAATAAAGAAATTATGATGATCCTCATAGATAACTTAGGTTCAAACAATATAATTTATAAGTGTATGTGAGTTTATTTAAATTTAAAATTAAATTAAAATATTGTCTTGTAATTATATTATAATGATAGAAAACAACTTTATTCAATATTTGTGTATGAGATATATTTGTAGTTTAATATTGAGATGAAATTCTAATATATTTTAAATGTATAAAAATATATTTAAATTTTGAATTTTTAGAATATATGTTTGCAACTTAACTATGTTTAAAATATATATGTATTTGATATTATACATCAATACACATTTTTATTTTTTGAGCAATGTTTAAAAACTACATATAAACTTCTTTAAACTTTATTTGTCGGAAGTTGTGCATTTAAACATTTTTTTTGTCCTTTCGATTTTCAGGGCTTTGACTTAACTAATTCAGACCGACTCACGTCGCACACTTGGTTTTAGCAGGTGAGTCTTCTAGGGAGAATTTTTTACATACATAACGTCTCAAACTCGAGACTTACTTAAACAAAACTAAATTGCTTATCACTTAGACTAATCCCGTTAATTACATATAAACATATTTAAATTTATGTGTATCTAGATTTTACAAATTACAATAATAATATAATCAATATATTATAATAATAATAATTATAATAATGTCAACTAAATTAAAGTTCAATAGATTATTATTATTATTGACTGCATTATGATCCCATTTCTTATTGGTATTCACATCAACTGCAAACAAAGGTCCTTGGCCAACCATAATTCTATTATTAAGCGACCATAATGATATATTCACGTTAAATCATAATCGATATTTAAGGGGTAAATTGAAACAGGGTAAACATTTTTTTTGGATACAAGAGAAGAAGAAGCAGTTAGGTGAAAGATGGAGTTGTGAAGCAATAAGTCAAAACAATCATAAATTGAAAGGACAAGAGAGTTCAATTGAAGTTACCAACCGTGCAGAAGTGCAGGACTACAGTCAGTGAATCACTTTATATAAGTAGGTCACAAGAAGCACCTACGTTGCTGATTTTCAGATTTCAATGCATCCAGTCCACTTATACTTTTTTTTTATGTCCCACATATATTATCTTTTATTAATTTTTTTTAAAATTAAAATTTTTAAATTTAACTATAATTATATTAAATATTTTAAATAATTAAATTTTGTAAAATTTATAATTAAAATCTATTTGATTAAATGTTTTAAAATATTTTTTTATATTTTTATCAATAATAAATTTTAAATAATCATGAGTCAAAGTTTAAAATTTTTTACCAAAAAAATCAATAAGAGATAATATTCTTAAGACAGAGAGAAGCTTTTTGGGCCACGTCACTGCCGTTTGTATATATATATATAATTATATTTTATAAATTATATAAAAATATCATTTTTTAAAAAATTTAAATTTTAAATTACTAAAATTAAAATCCTAAAATCTAAATCATAAATTCTAACACTAATTTTTAAATTCGAAGTACTACAACTTAAATACTAAACATAAACTCTAAACCCTAAATCTAATAAGGTTTGTAAATTAAAGTTTGGACAAAAATTCTCTGTCCTTCTTCATTGTCATTTTTAATGTCCCAACACTAAAAATTTTAAATTCTAATCATTTACCCTAAATTCTAAATCTTAAACCTTAAACTCTAAAAATACACCCTACCCCCTATTTCCCTAAACTCTAACCCTAACCTTAAACCTAAATTTTTAGTATGAGAACATAAATAGGGGCACCAAAAAACGAACATAGTATTTTTTATTCTTAAAGTTTACACAAACTTGCGTATCAAAGTTTTTTTCATATATATATATATCCATACATAGTTAAATTTGATAGACAACACGTGTAATAAAAACTTGCACAACCATTCCGTGAGATTTAAAATCTAAATCTCTTATTCTAAAATTTTAAATTCTAAATACTATAACTTAAATATCTAAATTTTAAATTAACTCGTAAACTTTAAATTTAATAAATTTATATATACACATTAATTTATACGACTTGTATATTAAAATTTTTCTCATTCGGAGAAAAAAACAGTCATTACAAGCGTAAAAAAATTATCGGCATAGGCCTCAAATACCATACAGACGGTCAAGCAGATTTTCCAACAAAAACAAGTTCCTAGTAAAGAATGTCTCATTTTGGTTCGCGGATTTTTTTATATAAAAAATACTAATATTTTTCAAAAATACACCTTCATCTTGATTTGCGAGAATTCTTTGAACGGATTATGCCGTTTTTCTAACTGTAGCATATTTTTAAATAGATTCTTAGAATATCATTCCTTTTGTTTTTTCAAGTATTACACAATTCTGATTGGTTTGGATAAGAATGCCTTTAAAGGTCGAATCTACTCCGGTGTCAGTTAATTATTATTCGTGAAAGTTGAATTTATGTTTAAAAATTCTACTTATAAAAATCACCCATCTAGTTTAACTTTATATTTTCTCGTAATATAAACGAGATTAGATAATATAAATTTAATATGAGTGAACTTGTAAAGTTACACATTGTCCTTAAAGATAAGGATTTTTAGTGGATTTGAGAAAGTTTTAGTGTAGATAGATAAAGTATTGGAGAAAATTTGTTTAGAAGCTGAACCATTTTAAATCGTTGTGTATTTTTTTTTTCAATAGCTTCCACAACAATATTTCCTTTTGGCCAATTCACCCCCTCTTGGCATAATTCGGTTGATTGATCGAGCTAACATAATCTGACTTTGGTGTTGTATGTCGAGTGAGAGTAGTAGGTGGTTTAAAAGGGATGCGAATAAGTAGTGTGTATGGTATTGGCTTTGATGCTTGTATGAAGCTTGAGTTGGTTGTCAATATTTCTAGTTGATACGAATTGGATTGATTCTGTGGTTATGGTATCCATTGATAGGGTAGCGAAAGTTGTCTCTCATCGGGTGGCTTATGTTGACTTTGGCTGCTGATATAAGAGATATTGTTACATTAGTGAGACTTGAAAATGGAGTTTTCCTTTGCAATTTATCTGTTCCAGGTTTTGTTTCGCTTAGTTAAAAGTGTGATCCAAGAGGCTAGATTGGTCTGGGTGTGAGTGATAGATGGAGTTGTATGTTGTTATTGATCGATGATCATGCTTTAGAGCTTTTTTAGGTGATGTATCGTTGTTCCTTGGTTGTTTTTCTTTGGGGCATGTTGGTACTTAAAGTCAGGGGTTGAAGTGACCCAAGGGTGTAACGGTTTTTTTCTTATTGGGTACTGCATTTAGTAGTTGCTAAGTGTGAAAAAGTAATACATTTTGTACCAATTTTACTAGATTATTGATGATCTCAATCCAGGAAATTTCACTCCTAAGATTCAAGCCACACAATTTGAATTGACGTCAACTATGTTTAATATGCTCAATTCAATTGGACAATTTGTCGGTTCACCACACGAAGATGCCAGGCAGCATCTAAAATCTTTCTTAGAAGTTTACGACTATTTCAAGCAACATGAGTCCATGAGGGTGTCCTGAGGTTCAAATTATTTCCCTATTCACTGAAGGATAGGGCGAGAGCATGGTTGAACATTATACCATCCAGATCTCTAGAATCTTGGACAGATCTATGCCGGAGTTTCCTTATCAAGTTTAATTATACCAATATGACTGATAAAATTCGTAATGACATTACTTCTTTCATCAAGCAGATGACAATCCATGTACGAGGCTTGGGATCGATGCAAGGAGCTTCTACGCAAATGTCTCATGCACGGATTCAAAGATTGAAAACAAGTGGTGATGTTCTACAATTGAGTAAATGCATCGACTAGGATGATGTTAGATGCCTCGCAAATGACACACTCCTAGAAAAATCACTTGAGGAAGCCTTAGAGATCTTAGACAAACTTGCCAATAATGACTACTAGTTTTTAACCACAAGAAAGGGACCGACAATAAGAAATGCCACGAAAATTGAGCTCGATTCATCAGATGCTATCTCAACATAGCTTGCTGCATTAATAAACATGGTTAAGAATTTGCAGCGACCCAATAATACACAGAAAGTTAAGGTAGCAGATTCATTTTTTGATTTGTGTAATGATGACCATGATTCTTCTAAATGTTCGCAGAATTCAGAGTCTTGTTTTTACGTTAGAAATTACAAACGAAGAAGTAATCCATATTCCAGCACATATAACTTAGGATGTCGGCAGCACCCTAATTTTTTATGGAGCAATCAGAACAACTCCAACAATACATCGAACATAGAAGCATCAAGATTCCGACATAACTTGACAATGACAACAGAATCAATTGTCGCAGCAACAATCATCACCAACAACTTCTTTGGAAACCACTTTAAATACTTTCATGCTTAAGATTGAATCTTAGATGGCTGTGACTAGTAATTTTATGAAAAAGACTAACTCTTTTTTAAATAAGGCTGAGATCACAATGTAGTGTCAATGAGCAATGTTGAAATCATTAGAGACATGGGTTGGGCAATTTGCCCAACTCTTAAGCACGAGACCACAAGAAAGTTTGCATAGTGACACTACAATTGCATGCGAAACGAGCCATAAACAGTGTAAAGTGATCACCCACCAAAGTGGATCGAAGGCGGGCAATGATCTTATCCAACCTGATGAGAGTAATCAACCAATACAACATTCCTCTATTGAGAAAGACGTGCCTAGAGAGAAGGTTACAACAATTATAGATGATGAGCCTTTAGAAGTTGCCACGACAATTCAACATGCTGCGGCAATTCCATCCAACACTGCCAAGCCAGATAAGACGAGTAAAGACAAAGAGATCATATTGCCACCACCATTCCCACAGAGGTTAAGGAAGCAGAAGCACGAGTATCAGTTCAAGAAGTTTCTTGACATCTTTAAGGAAGTTCATATCAACTTGCCATTGGTTGAGGCAATTGAGCAGATGCCTAATTACGCTAAGTTCCTTAAAGACATTGTATCTAAGCGAACGAGGTTGGGTGAGTTTGAGACGGTTGCCTTGACATAAGGATGTATGGCAATGTTGCATAATTGATTGCCACCTAAGCTAAAGGATCTCAACAGTTTTCATGATACCATGTTGTATCGGCAACCATTATGTCGAAAAAGTATTGTGCGACCTTGGAGCAAGCATAAATCTTATGCCAAAATATATTTTTCAGTGATTAGGCATAGGAGAGGCGAGACCCACCATGATCATACCGCAGCTTGCGGACAGGTCATACATTAATCTAGAGGGAAAAATCGAAGACATTTTGGAAATATTGAATAAATTTATTTTCCCCTGACTTTATTGTTTTGGATTGTGAAGTAGATAAGTTTGCTCCCTTTATCATTGAAAGACCGTTCTTAGCAACATAAAGGACGTTGATCAATGTCGATATAGGTGTACTCACCATGTAGGTAAATGGGCAGCAAGTCACACTCAATGTCTTCAAAACATTCAAGTATGCAGATGATCCAGAAGAATACCAGGCAATTAGAGTTATCGTAAAGTTCAATTTTGATGTGGAGGAATTTTGCCGTGGTAATTTTATGATTACCGAGCCTGAGTCTGAAGAAATTAAGGAGGCAAAATTAAACAGCGAGACACAACAAGAGGCGAATTGGATAGTAAGTCAACCGGGTAAAAGTTTTGAATCCCCTGATTATTCAAGTAAGGAGCAATAAGTGCGATGTAAGTGATATTGCCGTAGGAGCAGTCTTAGGCCAGCGAAAAGGTAAAATCTTTTATCTGATATACTATGCTAGCAAAACACTCAATGATGCCCAATTAAATTAGACCACTACTGAAAAGGAGTAGCTAGCAATAGTGTTCGCATTTAACAAGTACCATCCTTACTTGATTGGTACTAAGGTAATTATTCACACTGACCATTCGACAATTAAATACTTGATGGCTAAAAAAGATGCCAAACCACAATTAATTTGATATATCTTACTTTTACAAGAATTTGACATCAAAATTAAGGACGGGAAAGGTACAGAGAACTAAGTTACTGGTCACCTATCAATTATTGAAAGGAGCAATGAAGATGGCGATTATTTAGAGATCCATGATGTATTTTCGGATAAGCAATTGTTACTTGCTGCAATAACACCCTCGTATGCTGATATAGTGATTTTTCTTGTGAGTGGTATTTTTCCTTATCTTACTTATCATGGAAAGAAGCAGTTCCTATATGATGCTAAGCATTATTATTGGGAAGAGCCTCTTTTTTTTAACAATGTGTAGACCATGTCATACGAAAGTATGTTCACGATGAAGAACAACAAAATGTGCTACTTCAATTTAAATATCATCTTATAGAGGTCATTTTGGAGGTACCCGCACCGCGGCCAAATTCTTATAGTCGGGCTATTATTAACCCACTCTTTTTAAAGATTCCCATGAGTTCTATAAGAAATGTAATTGATGCCAACGAACGAGAAATATCTCAAGGCGACATGAGATGCCACTATAGAACATCCTTGAGGTAGAGATATTCGATGTATAGGGTATCGATTTCATGGGGCCCTTCTCATCTTCATTTGGTAATTTATACATTCTACTTGCTGTGAACTATGTGTCTAAATGGGTTGAGGCATCTATACTTCCCAAAAAAGATTCAAAGACTGTGTAGCGATTCCTACAAAAAACATATTCACACGGTTCGAAATGCCAAGGGTAATTATCAATAATGAGGGCAAACATTTTGACAATAAACTTATTGCCAAGATGTTGTTACGCTTTGGAGTGACTTACAAAATTGCCACGGCATATCACCCCGCAGACTAATGGACAAGCTGAGATCTCTAACCGTGAGCTAAAGATTATCCTCAAGAAGGTTGGCAAACGTTCATGGAAAGATTGGTCTGCGAGACTTGATGATGAACTTTGGGCTTACCGAACAACTTTCAAGACGCCCCTAGGCATGCCTCCTTATACACTTGTCTACGAAAAAACTTGCCATGTTTCGGTAGAGATTGAGCACAAAGCCTATTGCGCAATCAAGACAATAAACATTGACTGGGAAAAATTAGGACAAAAGCGCTTGTTAGACTTAAATGAGATGGAAGAATTCCATTGAACAACCTATGAAAATACGAAGCTCTACAAAGAGAAGACTAAACGATGGCATGACAAGAGGCTATTGTCTCGACAATTCTTGCCAGGACAACTGGTGCTTCTCAATAATTCTAGACTTAAACTTTTTTAGGGCAAATTGAAGTCAAGATGGTCCGGGCCATTCGAAGTAGTTAAATTCTATTCCTATGGGTTTTTCGTGATCAAATAAACTATGAATGGATGCGAGTTTAAAGTTAATAGACAAAGATTGAAGCACTATGTTGGTGCACACATTGAGTGCGATAAGAGAGAATTATCTTTACAAGATGCGTGAAAATGCGACTTCTAAGTGTTTTTTGTTCTTTTATTTTATTTTATTTTATTTTATTTTATTTTTTACTTTCGTTTTAGTCTTTATTTTTATTTTTTCTTTTTATTTAATTAGTCTTTATCTTTGTTTATTTTATCTCTTTATTTGATATTTATCTTTTTTGTTTTAATTTTCTTTTTGGATAAGAGTTCAAGAATATTTGAAGATTGGGCTTAAGGGATAAAGTTTTTATTTAAGTGAAAATTTTATCCCAAAAGGAGATAAGGATGAGGGGTTTAAAAAGGGGTTTTCTAACTCTTATAATTTTTCGAACCCAAAATTTTGCTTTCACTCCCTCCCAAATACCCTAGTCGTACCCTTCCCTCCCAAATTACTTCCATCATTGCATTGATGCAAATCCATTAGTTACTCATCTTTCAACATAGTCACTTCACTTACCCACCATTACTCCACCATTAAAGACACCATAACACCCATCTTCCTCATCTACTTTCACCCTTTCACTATCTTCTTGCAAAACTCTTGAGTTTTTTTCTTTTCTTGTTTTTTTCATTCTTTCATCTGTTCGACACATATACCATAGTCAAGAAATCTACACCCGGAGCCAGATCATCCAAGGCTGCCACATTCCAATCATCTGCCGTTTTGCCACATCGGCCACCGAGAAGAGATTCACATCGAATTTCTCCAAGTACAAGTTTTGGGAAGAACAAGGATTTGCATATGAGATGGAGAAACTAGATTTTGGTCTTGAGAAGGTCGTGCATGATGTAATCGACATCCATGATTAGGCTATTTTTGGCAACCAACCGGGAGAAATCAATTGTTCTTGGGTAAGAGAGTTTTATAGTCATTTTTACCCTAATAATCCTTGTGCTTTGTGCATGGAAGGGCAGTCTTTCTTGATGCAAATGCAATTAACGCTCACTCCGGAGTGTTCTTGGAGAGTGATGAACATGAAGAATTTGCGAAGAATATCACATCGGATGAGATGGAGGAAGTTTTTAGAGACTTCACTATTGAAGGAGCTACGTGGAATGACAGAAATATAAAGGGGACGATTAATCGGGTTATGCTAAAACCTGAAATGAAGTTGTGGAACAACATTGTTAAAACTCGCTTGATGCCAACTAGACATAACACCACGGTTTCCTCTTCTCTTTTACTTTTAATTCATTCTATCTTGCATAAACACACTATTAATATTGGTCGTATAATTGTTGATGAGATTTATACGTGCAACAAGAAGGATGACGAGATCATGTTTGTGAATGCGAATGAATTAGAAGAATTACCAAGCGAACCAATCACCAGAGCGAAGGCTAAGAAATTATAGGAAGCTATGACCCGTAAATTTTATCAAGCATAGAAAGCCATTACTTCTTCTAGTGATCAGAGTGAACGTCTCACGGATGAGCAGCCATGCAACGTGTTGCATGTGCAATTTTAGTTTGCCTTTAATTTTATGTTTGTATGTATTGCATTCTGTTCGTATTAATAAGCATTGCATTCTGTTTGCAATTCATAAAACTTAGTATGCATAAGTTCACAATGGATACGGATAGAATGAACTAGATACATTTAAGGTCTGCATTCGTATTTATTTTCTATTTACATGCATTCACATTATACATTCATTTCTTATACACTTATCACATGCATTGCACCATTCTCATGCATTATTTATTCGCACGCTTTCTTATTTCTGTTCGCATGCAATTTAGGTTGCACGTTACTTAAGTTTATTTGATTTTAAATCTTTCCTGTAGGTGTAGCTAGCAACAATAAAGAAGATTGGAAGCTAAAGGAGATTAACACTTATTTGAAAGCACTTAAAGACTCCATCACTCTTGAGAAGCTGTTACGAGCATTAAAAATGCCACATTGAAGAACTTCATCAATTCTAAAACTAATTTTGGTTTCTCAAAGGGATCTAAAAGCTTCGTAATCATTCATTCAAGAAGAATAAATGATGACAATTAAGCTTGGGATTTCAACATCTATTTCATGTAGACAAATGGATGTCTACATTCATTCTAAATATTGCAATTAACCATTCGCTTACCAGAATACACAAGATTAAAGTCTTGTCATCAATTTCATTTTAAATAGTCTTTAATTTCTTTAATATGTATGTCTTTTTGTGGACTTATAAATAGGACTCATTCTCTATCATGTAAGGACACACAATTCAAATTAATATAAACTTTATGAGTTTTTCACTTCTCTTGTTTTACATGAACTATATCGACTTATCAAGCATAGTGTTTATGGCCTCATTCCCTTTTCCCCTATACTGTTTTGTTCCTAATTTTCTAATTAAATGGTCACAATGTTTTGTTTAGGATCAACATAGGATTCGAGTCTTTACTCCTAATAGTAAAGGTTCTTTCCTCGATCAACTAAACGTCCAATAGGATTCAGGTTAATACTCATTATACTATTGGTTCTTTCCTTAGCTACTAAGCCAAATTCCATATTGCATTCTTCCGCCAAAACCCAACCATTCATCTTCACCAACCATTAACCTTCCAACATCTCGTTCGCCATATTACCTTTTACAGTCAATACATCCGTTCTTAAATTGCATAGTTTGCAGCTTATTCATCTTTCACTATCTGTTCGTTGCTGCATTTAATATTTGCAACACAAGTCATTACTTATATTGATTAAAAATTGGGAAAACTAGTGAATTTTGGTTATTTTGCAATTAGGATCACATCATTTGGTATTAGAGAGAGTTTAACAAGTAAGTGTTTTGTTTATAGTAAAAAAAATCCTTTAATCAGCAAAGAGGAAAGCAAAAAAAGAAAAAAAATGTTAAAAATAGAGAAAAAGTTGTTTGAAAAATTCTTTCTACTACATCATTGTGTTGATCGAGACCCTATATTTGTTTCAAGCCTACCTTTGAAATCATACACTCATCCCACCTTAAACCTTTTTTTTCAAATTCCGCAAGAACAAAACTTGTTTAACTCTTGAGGGAGTTCGATTAAAACTTTAGAGGTGAAAACTAGTGGTAAAAGGCAAGAGCATGCATTAAGGGACAAAAGCCAAAAGATGAGTGAAACACGAGCGTAGTGATTTTTCTTGGAGTGATAACGTGAGGTATTTGTGCTGGTAAGGTTTTAATTTTTAAATTTTAATCATGTCTCACAATTCTGAAAACAATTCTCAAGATCTTCCAGGAGGTGGATGATCACCTAATTTGCAATTGCAAACGATGATTCGAGAAATGTCTAGATTACTAAGAGAGCAATTAGAGTCGATCTAAGATCGAATAGACTGACATGAAGGAGCACAAGGCCAAAGAAGGCAAGGACAAAATCTTGAAGAAGATGATCATTAGGAAAAATTTGAGGAAGAGATAGAAGACGAACAAATGTCCGAGCAAGCTTCGCAACAAATCTTGAGACAACAAAGAAGATGTCCAAGGGTTGATGACAACCTCAACAATATTCAGGTCTCTATGCCACATTTTCAAAAGAAAAACATATCCTGGCACATCTTTGAGTGTCACAACTATTTTGAGCTCAAAAAGATAAAACTAGCCGCCATTGAATTTACGGATTATGCATTAATCTGGTGGGATTAGTTGACCTCTAGCAGGAGACACAATGGTGAAAGGCCAATCTCAAGGTGGACTGAGATGAGAACGATCATGAGAAAAAGATTCGTACCGACTCAATACCACCGAGAGCTGTTCAACAAACTCCAGAATCTTAAACAAGGCAGTCGTAGTGTTGAAGATTACTTTAAAGAAATAGAGGTGGCAATGATTCGTGCTAACATAGATGCAAATCGAGAAGCCACGATGGTAAGATTCCTAGCAGGCCTTGACCCAAACATTGCAAATGTTGTTGAATTGTAACGTTACATTGAGGTTGAAGAGAGTTCATATGGCCATGAAGATGGAAAAGCAACAAAAGTGAAGGAGTACAATACGAACCCATGGAGGATCCACATCCAAATAGGGATATTCCACCTCATACAAGAAGAATTCGCCATCCCCACCTTTTGAAAAGTGAGGATCATGCAAAGTCAACAAACTCGTTGTGGACAATAGCAAGGGTAATAGTACAAACACTCATGTGCATTCGTGAGATGTTTAATGTTTCAAGTGTCTAGGACGAGGACACATTGCTAGTCAATGTCCAAACCAAAACACTATGCTACTTCACAAAGATGGAGAAATAGAATCTAAACCCGAGGAGGAAGAAGTTGAAGAACCAAAAATTCTATTCGATGAAGAGGAAACAGAGTTCGCTGTAGATGGAGAAGTTTTTGTTGTTAAGAGGAGCCTTACCGCACAAGCCAAGAAAAGTGAACAACAATGTGAAAATATTTTTCACACTTGCTGCCACGTCAATGGGAAGGTATGCTTTGTTATTATCAATAGAGGTAGCTGTACTATGTTTCTATTACTGTGATGGTAGATAAGCTTGGATCAATAACCACAAATCATATGCATCCTTACAAGCTACAATGGCTCAATGATGAAGGAGAACTCAGTGTTACAAAGTAGGTTCTTATACCATTCACCATTGGGAAATACAAAGACGAGGTACTATATAATGTAGTTCTGATGTATGCAGGCCATCTTTTGTTAGGAAGGCCTTGGCAGTTTGACAAACGCGTGATTCATGATGGATATACCAATCGGTATATGGTCATACATGAAGAAAAGAAGATCACCTTGGCACCCCTCTCGCCAAGACAAGTATACAATGACCAAATTCGTATGAAAGAGAGTTTTGAAAAAGCCAAAGAAAAGGAAATGGAAAAAAAGAAAGAAGAAAAATTTGAAGAGAAAAAAGAGTAAACAAATGAGAGAAATGAGAAAAAAAGGAAAAGAAAAAGGCAGTGAAGTAGAAGAGATAAGAAGAAAAGAAACAGCAAAATTGAATGTGTTAGCAAAAGAGCGAGAAGTGAGGAAATGTTTAATGTCCGTTGATACTTGTCGAATAGTGATGCACTTTAGAGCAAGTATACTTGTCGAATCAAGTAATAAAGTGATAGAGTAGAGTGTCGAACCCATGGGGATTGGATCAATAACTACGAAGTTATCAAACTTAAGAATGTGTTTGCAAGTATTGGATGGTGTTAGATTATTAAGACTAAAAACAATTAAAGTACAAAAAGCTATGATTAAGATGAACAGATGCTGTGGCAAATAACATATAATTATGGAAGCTGGGTTTATTGCTAAGGATTTATGCTTGATTACTTATTTCAATGCTATAGAGATTGGCAATATATGTCTGCGTAAACCATCTTTATCTACTCAACATGATTTTCTAAAGAACTTTTGACTCTCTCGATGCCTAGAAGTTAATAACATTAAAACTCGGGTGATACATGTCTGCGTGAACCCTAATAGCTCTCTTATTTGTTTAAGAACTCTCTTTTAGTCGTTGAAATCCTAAACTTATGTCTAAGCTGGATTAAGATTAAGTTAACAGCTTAACCTCACTGTTCATATATGTTTAACCTAACTATCTTGATATTAAGCCATAAATCTATAGTTAAAAGGCATCTGTTGATAGCTTTTACAATAACTATGCATGAAGAACGATAAACAGAACAAATAAATGGGAAAAACAACTATAGCATTAATGTAACACCCCGGTTTTGGGCCTAGCGGTTTAAGGCTTGTTAGACGGTCTGGTGGACCGAATTAGAGATTCGAGTCGGATTCGGGAGTGAATATTTTTTTGGAAGATAAAAATATGGAAAAATGTTTAAAAATCATATTTTATTATATTAAAAATATTGGTGAAAGCAATTTTGGAAAATAAGCTTTGGAAGGGTGACATTTTGGCTAGTGACCAAAATGCAACTTTTGAAAACTATTTTAAAAAGGTGACTCTTTTGTAAAGAGTCAAAACTTTTAATCTTTAAGGAGCTATTCTACCATTTGGTCTAATCTGAGTTTTTCCTTAATTTTGATTATTTTAAAAAAGGTTTTTATTAAAGGAATTAAAAGAGATTTAGTTAAGGTGGTTATATTTTTTAAAACAAAATTTGGTGTAGCTTTTCTTCTCTTATATTTTCTCTCAAGACACTTTCAGCCAAACACTCATTTTTCATCAGAGATTTAAGGTAATGATCTTAATTTCTTAACTCTTTGATTTGCTAAATGATTTCTCAAGTTATTTTCCAAAAATCTCATTGGATTTCTTTGTTTTCAAGAGGAAAAACCATCCAATTAAGGGGAAACTCATTCATTGGAGGTAAGTTTCGTTCTTATCCTCTAATGAAAGTTTCTTTACTAAAATTCCCAAGTTCTTGGCTCTTTACATATGTTTTCTAATAGGTTTTGATTAATTAAGTATGGATCTTAGCTTTAATGAGGTTTAATTGATGGATCTTGTGATTTTTGATTTGGATCTGTTTTTCCAGAGTTGTTGATTGATATTTTGGATGTATTATAATGTGGATAAGTTGTTTTTAATAATGGATTCCCGAAATTGGTTGAATCTCTAATTGGTTAGGTTGTTAGTTAAGAGTTTTTGGGTTGTTTGAGGAGTTTAATCATTGCTAGAAGTAAAAGGATGTGGTGAATGAGTTTTTAGATGTTAATTGATGAGGTTTGAAGTTTTGAATCGCTATATTATGGCTGGGTTAGGATTGAGTAGTGTTTGAGGTTGATTTCAGTTAGTTTCAGATGAGTTTTGAGTGGGCATCTTGAGAGCTACAGGTTTTTGGATTGAAACAGAGAGTTGGATGCATTTTAATGCATGTGTTCTCTGGTTTTGTGTGATTGATACAGGGGAGAATCAAGGCGTAGCATCTTGAGGTGGTTCTAGGCTTGCCAGGAGCTTGTTTCGCGGTAGCAAGCAAGGCGAAGTGAAATCAGTGAGTGGAAATGGTTTTAAAATTATTTCAAAGGTTTGAAAGTGGATTCAGAAGTTTAGGTTAAGTTTGAAACACTTACCTAAACTTGGAAGTAAGTTTCCCTCCTTTGCTCTTTAATATCAGTTTGGATATGGGCATGTGTGATTCATGTTTTAGTCGTAAACATGGTTAATAATACTTACTGTAAATGCATGGTTTTAAAGTACATATGCAATGTTTTAAAATTGTTTTGAATGCTGAAGAGCATTGTTTTTTTTTTCGGTCGGGAATGTGATATTGCTAAGGCAATGTGATATGTATAGTGGGATTTTGTGTAACGCATTGTAAAATAGTGAGTAAAAGGTTTTATAAATGATATATTGGCTATGTGACAAGGTGAGAAAAACACTCGGATATAGTTGGCATGCCATAGGATAAAGTGCACTATAATATGTATAAAAATCGATCATGGGTTAAGAGTCCTTGAGGTATAGTGGTCGGCTACTCAGACTATGTTTTATCACTTGGGTTGAGCGGTCGGTTTCCCTTGTTGATGTATAGCTTGCGGTCGGCAAGGTTGTAAAGTAATGCGGTCGGCATGGGGTAGTCTTGATGACGATCGGTCATTAAGGGAGATCCGTGTATCCGATGTATAATTTAACGGTCGATTAACTAAATATTAGCGGTTGGCTAATCAAGGATGGTGGTCGACTATCCGAGGTCACTATAATTGCCAATGTATGAGATTTTTATTGAACTTTGTTTATAATGCTTTGGGATTTAAGCATGGTTTATGTTTATAATGCTTTGGGATTTAAGCATGGTTTTGTATTTGATGCTTTGGGATCTAAGCATGTGATATTTATATATATATATTTTGCATATGGTCAATATGCATGTTTTGGATTGGAATCATTGGACTTGTTTTGGTCGTAAGCATGGTTTAAAAACAAGTGTTTGTTTCAAAGGGTTTTAATGCATCATTGTTTTGAGAGAATCCTCACTAAGCAAGTGTGCTTACGCTCTCTTTTCCCTAATGATGCAAAGCATTAAAGCAAGGAGGCAACAAAGACAAGGATAAAGCGATTCCAAGACAAGAATATTTGAGTATAAACTCAGTTTTGGTTTTCGGTTAATAAGGCAATGTGTTTGCCTCAGATTTTGGGATTTGTAATTCTATTATTCCCTGGTTTTAGGCATGTGTAATGCTGTGATTTTAGAGTTTGATTAATGTTGTTATGCCTCTTGAGCGTAGTACCTAAGGTTGATGTTAAATGGTTCCCTAGGTATGCATATAGATGGTTTTGCTTGGTCGGTATGCTTGGGTGACCCTAACATACTGAATGTGATATGAACATGGTGTTGGTTTGATGCTTATGCTGGAAAATACTTGTTTGAGCATTTTGGTATGTTTGGTATCATGGTTTAGGGAGTATGCCTCTAGAGTACACCTTTGGATTTATGTGACATGTTTGGTTGGGTAATTTTGGCATAAATGTGAGTTTATGCAAGTATGGATGTATGTATGCAAGTGGTTAGGACTCAAATGTATCTATATTTGAATGAAAAACCAGCTAAAATAACATTACAAGCCCAGGCATACCGAAGCCTAGAGGACCGTATCAGTATAACTAGGCATTTTTGGGCAGGGTGTTTCGGTACAAGCAAAGTTGTTTCGATACGGTATTGAGCTACTAGAATTTTACTTTTTGGAAGAGAGCCCGCGTATCGATGCCTAGAGGACCGTATCGGTACGACTAAGCATTTTTGGGCAGGGTGTTTCGGTACAAGCAAAGTTGTTTCGATACGGTATTGAGCTACTAGAATTTTACTTTTTGGAAGAGGCTGCGTACCGAAACACTAGTTCCCCGTATCGGTACGATGTGTAATGAATAAAAAGGGAATTTTACTTTCGATATAGCGTACCGGTACAGTGCCTGGTGTACCGAAACGATGTGTTTCATGCCGTTTTGATACGGTCCTTGGTGTATCGAAACAGAGGCATTTAATTCGGTTAAAATGTCATTGTGGGCAATTTTGAATTATTGCACTTTAGTCCCTAGTTCTTGTTTTGTCAATTGAATGAGCATGAATGATCGTTTTAATTCAAAATTTGACATGATGGCATGAAATCTGACTAATTGAGGTTTGGTAACTTTAAATTCAGTTTGGGTCCTTAAAATTACAAGTTTTTCAATCTGGTTCCTGAAAAGTATAGTATGCAGTTGATGGTTCTTCCGTGCTTGATTTTCTTTAAAATTTTAACCGCTACAAGTGTGAACATGTAGGTTTAATAATCCACACCTAGACAAGATAAAAGAAAAAAATGGACCGACTTTTTGTAACCTTTCTCCGATTTGCTTTGGCAAACCTAATGTAGCTCACTTAGTTTGGTCGAGCGTCTAGGCTGAGTCGAGGGGGTTATATTTGTTGGTATCAGAGCCAGGTTACGAAAGGTTGGGATGTTGATGATTGATTGTGTGAAAATGGCTATTATGCACGCTGGTGGTGGGTAGAATAACGTTAAGGAAGAGAATCCCACTAATATCTTACCTCCTCCTCCTCTGTTGGTTCCGCCGGTCAATGTTGGAGCTGGTGATGTGCCCTAGGCTCATCAAGTACCTGTATTTGGTGATTTGACACCGATGGTTCAGGCAATAACGGGAGCTTTTCAAGCAGCGATGGCTGGGGTACATGTTTAGGCACCGACACCTGCCGTGGCGGTTAATCCAGGATTACCATTGGAGTGTCTTCGCAGTTTAGGAGGTGATGAGTTTAGGGGTCTGAGCCCTGAGGCAGCCGATGGATGGCTGGAGAGCACGATTCATATTCTGAGCCAAATAGGTTGCAATGACGAGCGTAAGCTGGGTTGTACCGTATCGCTGTTGCATGGTGATGCTTATCATTGGTGGGTGACCAAAATTGCTAATGCTTCAGAGGCGGATGTAACTTGGGAATTCTTTCGAAGAGCTTTCAAGAAGAAGTATCTTGGTCCTCAGTATCTGGATGCGAGGAAACATGAGTTTAAGACTTGGTTCAGGGTGGTATATCAGTGGCGGAGTATGAGGCGAAGTTTGTCCTTGAGTCAGTATGCCACGGAGTTGGTGCTAGATGATCTTGAGAAGTGTAACAGGTTCCGTTATTGACTGGTGATATTAAAACATACATGTTGGCTACAGACTATACATATTTTGATGTGCTTGTGAACCGTGCTAAGGATATTGAGTAGTCCTTGAGGGTGTCGAGACAAGGTTCGGGCATGGGCTCGAACAAGTGAGGTATTGACTTCGGCTATTTTGGGAAGCAAAATAGGAGGTTTCGAGATAAGAGGCTTAAGACGGATCACAGGTGAGGTGGTGGCCATGGTAACCAAGGTGTTCATATTGTAGCTGAGTGTGAGCGTTGTGGTAGACGCCACACGGGTGAGTGTTGGGGAAATACCATGAGTTGTTGGATTTGTGGATCTCCTGGTCACATGAAGTGTGACTGACCTCGTACTGTGGGTGACGCACCAGTTCGGGCTATTGTACCTGCTAGGGGCCGAGACCGTGGCAAGGGTAACTTTTAGAGGCACGAGGATGGGCAGAGAGCTATGGCTCATGTTGTTGCTGTGCAATAGAGAATGGTGGACCGACGCGGATCTACGCTCATCGTGAGGGGCGCATTGACACTGATGTGACCGCAGGTACTTTCACCTTGCAATCTTTGTCGTTGTTTTCTTTGATTGATTCGGGGTCTATGCATTCATATATCTTGAGTGGACATGCATCATTGTTGAATGTTCCTGTTGAGATCTTGGGTGTTGGCATGTTAGTAACTAGTTTTTTTGGAGGATGGTTACAACAAGAATGTTGTATAGGCGTTGCCCTTTGACGGTGCAAGGTCATGAGTTTGCTGCAGATTTGATAGAGTTGCCATTTCACGGTTTTGATGTTATCTTGGGTATGGATTGGCTAAGTGAGCACAAAGCAGTGGTGGATTATGAGTCCAAAAGGATTTCTTTGAAGTTGGCCAATAATTATGAAGTTTTGGTGGTTGGTGAGAGCGTGAAGTTCTTGTCCAATGTTGTTACGGCTACCCGAGCAAAGAGGATGATGTTGGATGGTTGCCAAGCCTACTTGGCTATTGTTATAAATCTGAAAGCCAAGGGAGTTCGGGTGCAGGACATTCGAGTTGTTTGTGATTATCTAAAAGTTTTTCCTGAGGAGTTGCCGGGCTTACCTCCGGATAGGGAGGTGGAGTTTCGCATTGAGACATATGAAGGTACGACTCCGGTGTCTATTGCTCCTTATCGGATGGCACAGAAGGAGTTGAAAGAGTTAAAGTCTCAGATCTAGGAGTTGTTAGATCATGGGTTTATTCGACCAAATGTTTCACCGTGGGGTGCTCCAGTTCTCTTTGTGAAGAAGAAGGATGGATCGATGCGTATGTGCATTGATTATCACCAGTTGAATAAATTGACAGTGAAGAACAAATAGCTGTTACCGCAGATTGATGACCTGTTTGATCAGTTTTGTGGGGAAGTGGAGTTTTCGAAGATTGATTTAAGGTTAGGGTTTTACCAGGTGAAGGTGAAGGATATGGATATGCACAAGATCGCTTTTCGTAGGAGGTACGGGCATTATGAGTTTTTGGTAATGCCATTTGGTTTGACGAATGCCCCGACGGCTTTCATGGATACGATGAACATGGTGTTCCATGAGTACCTTGATCGGTTTGTGGTGGTTTTTATCGATGATATTCTCGTGTACTCTCGTATCGAGGAAGATCATGATCAGCATCTGCGTATAGTTTTGCAAATCTTGAAGGATAATAAGTTGTATGTTGAGCAAGTGCGAGTTTTGGCTCAAGGAGGTGATTTTTCATGGACATATGGTATCCGCGAAGGGTATTCACGTTGATCCGCAGAAGATTGAGGCTATTCTCAATTGAAAACAACCTAAGGCTGTGTCGAAAGTGCATAGTTTTCTGGGGTTGGCTAGTTATTATTGTCATTTTGTTGAAGGGTTTTCTAGTATTGCAGCTCCGTTGACCAAGTTGTTGCAGAAAAATGTTCTTTTTGTATGGACGGAGAAGCAGCAGGGGGTTTCGAGAAGTTGAAAGAGGTTTTAACACAAGCTCCAGTGCTGATTCAATCGGAATCTAGGAAGGAGTTTGTGGTTTATAGTGATGCATCATACGTTGGCTTGGGTTGTGTGCTGATGCAGGATGGGAAAGTTGTGGCCTATGCGTCGAGGCAATTGAAGGTTCATGAGCGCAATTACCCAACTCATGATTTGGAGCTTGCTGCTGTGGTGTTTGCCCTGAAGATTTGGTGACACTATCTTTATGGTGAAAAGTGTGTGGTCTTTACAAACCATAAAAGTTTAAAATATTTGAAGTCTGAAAAGCATTTGAACCATAGGCAACGAAGGCGGTTGGAGTTGTTTAAGGATTACGACTTGACTATTGAGTATCATCTTGGAAACGCCAATGTGGTTGCAGATGCGTTGAGTCGTAAGGTGGCGGTTGAGCTTAGGGCGAAGTTCGTGAGGTTGAGTGTGACACGAGAAGGTAGGTTGTTGGCTGAATTGCAAGTTAAGCCTACGTTGTCATAGTTGATTAAGGCTAAGCAACCGTTTGATGATTCCTTGGTTCCTCATGTTAAGGACATAGCAGATGGTAATCCGATGGATTTCCATTTTGATGATGATGGTATTTTTGCTTCAAGGGTAGAATAGTGGTGTCGGAAGTCCCGGAGCTCAGGCATACTATTTTAACAGAAGCACATTCTAGTCCTTTTGCTATACATCCTGGTAGTACCAAAATGTATCGTGATTTGAAGGAAAAGTATTACTGGGTTGGTTTGAAAAAGGATGTGGTAAAGTTTGTGTCCAAGTGTATGGTGTGTCAGCGGGTTAAAGATGAACATCAGTTTCCATCTGGGTTGTTGCAACCATTGAGGATTCCAGATGGAAATATGAGAGAATCACTATGGATTTCGTGACAGGGTTGTCGTTGACACCGGCTAAAAAGAATTTCTTTTGGGTGATTGTTGATCGGTTTACGAAGTGTGCACATTTTTTGTCAGTGCATACGGTGTACACCCTGGACAAGCTAGCGGATTTGTTTATCTCTAAGATTGCGCGTTTGCACGGGGTACCAAAGTCCATTATTTTAGATAGAGATCCGAGGTTCACATTAAGGTTTTGGAGATGTTTACATCGGGCTTTGGGTTTGAGGTTGAGTTTTAGTACCGCATATCATCCTTAGACAGATGGGCAGTCTGAGCGAGTTATCCAGGTTTTTGAGGATATGCTGAGGTGTTGTGTAATTGAGTTCCAAGGAACCTGGGAGAGGCATTTGCCATTGGTTGAATTTGCTTATAATAACAGTTATCAGGCGAGCATACATATGGCACCGTTTGAGGCATTGTATGGTCGGAGGTGTCGTACGCTCTTGTGTTGGGCTGAGGTAGGGGAAAAGCATGTTTCCTTGCCACATGTTTTGAAAGAGGCCTTATATGA
Source organism: Hibiscus mutabilis (assembly GCA_019671005.1). Classification (NCBI taxonomy): domain Eukaryota; kingdom Viridiplantae; phylum Streptophyta; class Magnoliopsida; order Malvales; family Malvaceae; genus Hibiscus; species Hibiscus mutabilis. Next base: position 28,208,762 of record CM033736.1, on the reverse strand, counting down.
TGTCTGGGAGAGATTCAAGGGCCTATTGAGGAGGTGTCCCATGCAAAGTAGTTACTCTTCGGAGTGGTAAGCAATACGAGGCTGAGACATCTGGTAAGCAACCAATTAATTCCTCGGAGGAAGAAAAGGTACCAGTAGATGAGACAACAGAAGCAGAGAAGAAAGAAGCAAACATGAGCAATGCCGAACCTTAGTCGAATGCCACCATACCCTTGGTAAAGTCGACAGAGTCAAAATTCATTTATCCACCTCTACCTTTCCACAAAGGCTTCAGAAACACAAGCAGGACCACCACTTTAAGCGCTTCTTGGAAGTTCTTAAACAATTGAAAATCAATATACCATTAGTGGAAGCCCTCGAGCAAATGTCCAACTATGTCAAATTCATGAAGGATATTCTAACCAAAAAGAGAAAATTGGGTGATTCTGAGACTGTAGCTATTACTGAGGGATGCAATGCAATGATACTCAATCATTTTTAAAAAGCTTGGCATTGAAGCAATGCCTACCATGGTAACACTTCAACTGGCAGACCGATCTTTTACATATCCTAAGGGTATGATTGCATATATGCTAGCAAAGGTAGACAAATTGATTTTATCAGTTTAGATTGTGAGGCAGATATTAATGTCCCAATTATATTGGGCAGACCATTCCTTGCCACAAGTAGAGCTTTAATTGATGTTCATAAAGGTGAACTTACTATGTGCATGAATGACCAACATGTTACATTTAATGTGTTTTAGGCTCTTAAATGCGCAGATAAACTTGAGGAATACCAGGCTAATGAGATGATGGAGTCCATTTTCAATGTGGATGTGGCGTAGTTGTACTAAGACTTAGATGATGATGCTAGAAAATTGGATGATGAAGTTGAGACGAGTGAAGACACTGGAAGACCAACCTTAGAAAATGAAGATGTGAGTTACTTTGGACATCCAGAGCCACTAAAGTTGGTTGGTAGAGAAATTAGGGAACCTGAACCATCCATTGAGGAGCCACCAGAATTGGAACTAAAACCTTTGCCAGACTACCTCAAATATGCTTACTTAGGTAAAAATTCAACTTTTCTAGTGATCATTGCTACTGATCTAATTAATGATCAGAAGGAGAGATTGCACGAAATTTTAAGCAATTATAAGCAAGTTTTGGGATGGACCTTAGTTGATATCCGAGGAATAAGCTCAACTATTTGCATGCACAAAATCATTTTGGAGGATTATCATGGCAAAACAACCGAGTCCTAGAGAAGACTGAACCCGAGCATGAAAAAGGTAGCTAAAGAAGAAGTTATCAAGTGACTGGATGTTGGGATAATTTATCCCATCTTTGATAGCTCATGGGTTAGGCCGGTGCATTACGTACCAAAGAATGGTAGAATAATTGTGGTTCAGAATAGTAAAGATGAGTTGATCCCCTCTAGATCCCTCACGTGATGAAGAGTGTGCATGGATTATAGGAAGCTAAACAATGCCACCAAGAAAGATCACTTTCCACTTCCCTTCATCGATCAGATGGTAGACAGATTGGCAAGTAAGGCATTTTATTGCTTCTTAGATGGCTACTCGGGTTATAATCAGATTGCCATCGCTCCTGAATATTAGGAGAAAACCACATTCACTTGTCCATATGGGACATTTTCTTTTAGAAGAATGCCATTTGGGTTGTGTAATGCTCCAACAACATTTCAACATTGTGTGATGATGATTTTCTCGAACATTATTGAAAATAATCTAAAAGTTTTCATGGATGACTTCTCGGGGTTTGGCAAAACATTTGAAGAACGCCTTCAGAGTTTAGAGCTTGTTTTGTAGAGATGTATTGAGACTAGCCTGGTCTTGAACTGGGAAAAATGTCACTTCATGATGAAGGAGGGCATAGTTCTCAGTCATAAGGTAACCAAGTGAGGCCTGGAAGTAGACAAGGCAAAAGTGGAGGTAATCAAACACTTGCCACCTCCTACAAGTGTTAAAGGTATCAGAAGTTTTTTGGGACACGTAGGTTTTTATCGTCGTTTCATTAAAGATTTCTCAAAAAATTCTAAACCTTTTATGTTTACTTTTAGAGCAAAATACCCCTTTTACGCTTGATGGTTCTTATTTGAAAGCATTTTAGGAATTAAAAGATGGATTGATTAATGCCCCTATAGTCGTGGCACCATATTGGACTAAACTTTTCGAGCTCTTGTGTGATGCTAGTGACTATGCTGTTAGAGCTGTATTGGGTAGAAGCGTGGCAAAATTTTCAATACCATCTATTATTCTGGCCAGAAAGTAAATGAAGCCCAGCTAAACTACACCACAACTAAGAATGAGTTTCTTGCGGTTGTATTTGCATTTGACAAGTTCAAATCTTACTTGGTAGGTAACAAAGTGGTGGTGTACACAGACCACTCGGTATTAAAATATCTCTTGGCAAAGAAGGATGCCAAGCCCAGACTGATCTGTTGGGCACTCTTGTTGCAAGTGTTTGACCTCAAGATTTGAGATAAGAATTAGAGTGAGAACCAATTAGGTGATCATTTATCTTGTCTAGAACACCACCATGAAGATGACAACACTGTTGCCATTAGAGATGATTTTCTCGGTGAACAATTGCTTGCAACCAATTCCATGCCATGGTATGCTGACATAGTCAACTACATGGTCAGCAAAATTTTGCCACCAGACTTGTCAAGTAATTTCAAGAAGAGATTTTCGTGAGACATCCGGCAATATTATTGGGATGAACCGTTCTTATTCAAGCACTATACTGATCAAGTTATTCGCATTGTGTGCCAGAGGATGAGTAGCAAAATATACTTCAGCTTTGCCATGCTGCACCACATGGAGGCATTTTGCTAGAATGAAGACAGTGGCTAAAGTGTTGTAGTCAGGATTTTTCTGGCCCACTTGTTCAAAGACACCCATTATTTAGCCAAGGCATGTGACTGATGCCAGCGTACTAGAAACATTTCTAGTAGACATCAATTTCCACTTCAGAATATCATGCTAGTGGAGTTGTTTTATGTATGGGGGATCGACTTTATGGGTTTATTTTCTCCATCATTTGGCAATATTTACATACTAGCGGTCCTAGACTATGTTTCAAAGAGGGTTGAATCTGATGGTGATGTTCATGCCAAGACTAAGGTACCCATGCTACTCTAGAATCTCATATTGTGCCTGCATTGTCTGCCACCCCTACTATACCCATTGCCTCTAAGCTAGTGCGAATTGTCGAGGAAATCCTCCACTGCCGCATCAAAGCTGAAGTGAAAGAAGCACATGGCTTCAAATCGAGGGAGCTTTGTTAAGAGGAAGACCCGTGTCTCACGCCCAGAACGTTTTGAAGGGAAGTCTTCTTCCCCTTAACTCATTTTATTCACATTTGTCATTTTTAATCATGCAATATATTCTGTCTTCATGCATTTTATTTGTATATATATATATATATATGTTCTTATGCATTAAGGGTAATACACACCTTTGGGTGTGTGTGTTACCTCACATCGTTTGCCATGCCATGCATTCATGTTTATGATTCTGTTCGCATTCTGTTGCCATATAGATTAGGGATGACCATGCATACCAAACTGCTAAAAAAGAATTTTTTTTGCCAGGGCTTGATTGATCTGATAAGCATAACTGCTAGCATAGTTAGAGTTTGTACTAGTATACTCTGTTCGATGATGAATTTGAAATCTTCAATTTACATATGCTAGCAAGTTAATAATGCCAGGATTGCATGTCAATTGATCTCTAGTTTAAGAAGCTAAAGTCTCACTTGACACGTAGTATGTATCTAGTTCCCAAACAAACTTAGGATTCTTGAAACTAAACTCAGAATAAAGAAAAAAATGATGACGATGCCAGGGTAAAAAGAAAGAATAAGGCAACAATGTTTTTCCAAAGGCACGAAAACAAAAATAGAACTCTCATCTGCCTTAGAGATAATAAGTAACTTGGGGCTTCGTGATTTGCTCCCTCTTAGTTCTCAAGTCAAAAAAACTTTAGGGTATGAGTTGAAGAGTAAGCCTAGTAATGTCTGGATTAACGTAGGGATTCGTGGTATGCTCCCTCTTATTTCTCATGCCAAATAATATTACAACGCAAGCTTGGAATATTGCCATCAGAAACCTTTGGTAAATAAAACAACTTTGATTTTGGGTAGTAAAGATTAACTAAGGGAGTTAAAAGGATACTTGATGCATATTGCCTGCACTTCATGACCTTAGACTAGTATTATATTGTTGCACTTGAATTTGTTGATTTGCTTGGCATTACTGCACTAAGATATTTGAGGAGAAAATTAGGGCCAGATTCTGCTTTCTAGCATGTATTGTTAATCAGGAAAATTTTGCCAAGGTATTTTGATTTATTTTTCCATTTTCTAAATTTCAGTTACATTACTTAAGGACAAGCAATGAGTTAGGTTTGGGGGAGTGTTAACTCTTCAAAAGTACTACTTTTCATACATATATACATTGCTATGATTTTTCTTGACTTTGAATACATATTTGTGCATTTAGCTAGTTAAATCATGCATTTGCATTTAAGAGTTGAGGAACGATTCTTTTGCCAAAGTGAGGGTGTATTTTCTTGCCTTGGTGGCGGGTTAGGAGCAAGCTAGGAGCAGTTGGAAGAGTAGAGCAAAGGTACAAAAGAGAAATGTCGAGTAGCAATTGGAAAAAGTTAAACGAGGTTTTCCAAGATTGATTGGAAAAATAATAAAGGTCGATGACCCCAGCCCTAGTCAAAACCAGATCAGATCAAATTCAAAAGAGGATAAGAAGATAACGCTCTTATCCTATTGCGCAACCAGTTTTCAATTCAAACCTAAATCTAGGGTTTTTCGAGTGCCTATTTAAAGACTGACAATGCCAAAAAATGACCCGAGGAGGCTACACTGTGGTGAAGGTTGAGAGCAGATCATGGTTTGACTAGGCTAGATCGAGAGCTTTGGAGCAATTAAAGGGCTGCATCGACAAACCCCCTTCTTTGCCCATTTCTCTTTCGTTTTAATTTTGTTTTATAATGGTGTTTGTTGAAACAATTTAATGTTGATGGTTCTCCTAACCATGAACTAATTTCTTAAGTTGGTTGGGGATGTTTTAGCGATGAAACGCTCAACTATTTTTGGCTTTTAATAATTATGTTTTAGCATTTTTATTTATCTTGCAAGTGTTTATTTCTTAAATTGTTTTCCAAATGACAGTTGGTATTGTATGCATATTATCCCTTAAATCTTAATAGACTTGGGGGATAATGATTAATTGCCAAGGTACTAAGGTGAAAAGCTTCAAAAGAAGATGTTCAACTAGATAAGCTTACTTCGGAAGTAAGTCTACCCCTTGGGAGTAAATGATTGTAACTTAATCAAGTTGGTTAATGGGTAACATCACTATAGACATATAGGGGTTAATCATAATTAACTTAGGGTATTGCTATCGATAGAGGCAATACTACTTAAAATCTACTCTGCAATAAAACCAAAGCTAAAGTTATTAATTGCTGGCACATCTAGTGTGGAATCCAAGGATCCCCTACCAACGCTAATCACCATCCAAATACATTTGTTTGCCAATCTGCCTGAACTTTTACTTAATTTTCCTTAGTTATTTTTCTTAATCCAAAATCCAATTCCAATCTCTAGCACTTTTATTTCATTTCACAAGAAATTATCATGGCATTAAATTCTCGGTCAATTCCTATAGATACGATACTCAACTTACTGCTGTATTACTTGTAGACCGTGTATACTTGCACGCAAAAAGACCTATACTTGGTAGATTTTACTAGCATATTTACACTGAATCATCAATTATTTGCTAAGCATTAGTCAGTTGACATCTACCTTGATACCATGAACGAACACCCATCCATTTCCATATTGGACGAAGTGGGTGTATAACTCTTTCACCCAATCAATATTGATTGGGCCTGGCTGTCGAGAAAATACCTCCCAATCATGCGAGCTTGTGACGGCTAACTCCTCATTGCTGAATATGGGAGTGAAGGTAGGAGACTGTGACATTCCTTCTTCTAAAAGAAGGTCCCAATTCTATAGGGACTCATATCGTTGTTTGAATGTCGTAGAATGGAGTTGATTGCGGAGAGGTGTAGGTAGTTCTGCAGAAGAGTCATAGTCAAAATCTGAGGAGTAGGAGGATGAATGTTGGAAGGAAGGAAACAAAGGTTGACCGAGGCTTTGTCTTTGCTATGCCATTGTAAGTGGAGAACTTTGTTGGAAGAAAAGGGTCTGAGATTAGCTTAGGGAAGAAAAGAGTTACTCTACCAGATGACTGGTTTGGTTTATCTAGTCTAAGGAAACTTGGAGAGGAGGGATATAAAAGGTTATGGAGGTAAAGGGTTTTTAGAGTGATTGAGGGAAGTCAACATTTAATGCTAATTGTTTTGTTTAGTGGGAAAGTGAAAGTAAGCGACGTGTAGAGTTGTGACGTATGACGGGTTTATAGGTTGTAGTGAAGGGTGAGAATGGAATTTCCTTGTATTGAATAACCAAACCTTATGTCTCAGCCAACTTTTAACACATTTGCTTTCCCGTATTCTAGGAGAACATTCAACCCTTTATCTTCTTCTTGCAATAACTACCCAAAACACACAAAACATTAACTAAAACCTAGTTCTAATCAATACTAAAAATAAATATAGGAAAATAAAAGGATCGAATTGGATGCTTAAACATCCAGTGACGTGACTGAATATTTGCACTGGTGCTCCTTTGTAAGCCTTCAAACTTTGTCCATTAACTTTCAAGATTGGGACTTCCTTGAGATCCTTGATGTCCACCGCACTATGTGGATATACCTTAATTACTTGGAATGGGCTGGACCAACGAGACTTCGACTTGCCCAGGAAGAGCTTCAAGTGAGAGTTGTAGAGTAGAACTGTTTGACCCTCAACAAAATGCTAGGGCATCAATTTAGCCTCATGCCATCGTTTAGTCTTTTCCTTGTAGATTTAGTCATTCTAATAAGCATCTAGACGATGCTCGTCTAACTCATTCAACTCGAGCAATCATCTTTATCTGGCTAATTGGCAATCTATGTTGATCTTCTTAATAGCCCAAAAGGATTTGTGCTCAAGTTCAACCGGTAAGTGACATTCTTTATCATAGACAAGTCTATAGGGTAACATGCCCATCGGTGTTTTGAAGGCGGTACGGTAGGCCTATAATGCTTCATCCAATTTTAGTGACCAATCTTTTCAGTTTGGCTTGACCATCTTCTCAAGAATCTACTTGATTTCTCGATTGGACACTTTAGCTTGTTCGTTAGTCTGTGGGTGATATGTTGTGGTGATCTTATGGTGAACTCCATATCGATGGAACGTCTTAGTGATCAACTTGTTGTCAAAGTGTTTACCCTCATCACTAATTGTAATGCCTTGAAATTGGGTCTAGATGTTAGATGGATCGATTAGACAGTTCGTGAGAACCATATTAGGCAATTCGGGTTAGTTTTGGGAATTAAATCTTAATAAATTATTTTTGGCTAAAACAAAATATGAAAAAATGCTAGAAAATACTTCAGTAATATTTTAAGTATTTTGGTAAATTCAATTTGAAGGAATTAAATCTCATTTTGGGACATTTTAGTCCGGTGACTAAAATGTAAAGTTTTCAAAACTATTTTTGGTGACTAAATCGAAAAAGGGTCAAAACTTAGAATCTTTAATGAGCTTATTAACCAAACTTTTTCATAAGATTTTTCCCTTAATTTAGGATAATTTTAAAAGGTTTTCAAGGGTTTAAACATTAAAATAAAATAGAATTAATAAAAAGGATTTTAATTACACAATTCATTTTCTCACGTAACTAATTTTGCTCTCAACTTTCACAGTATCCAAACTATAAATTTCATTCCGAAATCCACATGAATCAATCTCTTTTGATTTCTTTTAGCTTTCCTATTTAATTCCTTTGATTTCTACATCAAAATCTATTTGGTTTCTTAAAGGAGAAATCAATAATTAGAGGTGATTTTCATTTCTCTCCTCTAATTAAAGGTTCCTTATTGAAATTCCCAAGTTCTTGATCCTTTACAACTGATTTTTGTTATGGAATTATTATTAAATCATGAATATGGTAATTAAATTGAGTTTTGATGTGAAAATTTGATAAACACTGTTATGGATCTGTTTTGTATTGAATCTAATTGGTTTAAATCACTTATAAGATGTGTTTTAATGTTGTAAGAATAAATTACTCAAAGAAATCTTGAAACTATGTGAATTGGTAATTTTCTAGGTTGTCAATAGTTAAATTTTGAAGTGTTCTTGGTGTTGTAAGGTTGCTGGAGATATAAGAACGTTATGAAGATGTTTTTGGATGTTAATTGATGTTGTTAAGATGTTAAAATCAATAGGTTTTGGCTGGGCTTTCTTTAGATGAAGTTTGATGATGATTTTGGTTGCTTTAGAGAGGTGTTTGATGGTTTTTAGTGAGGCGAAGTTGTGTTTGTTGGTTGCTGGAATTAGAGATGCATGGAAGTGCATTAATCATCTATTTTTGATTGGGTAAAGTAGGGGAGTTGGATCCTTTAGCTTTTGGAGAGGTTGCGAAAGCTTCAGAAGCTTGATTCTCGCAACGGCAAGAGAGCTTTGGGTTGTTGGTGAGTGGAAACGTGTTTACTGCTTTAAAAAGGTTTGAAAGAAGTTTTGGGAGTTTAGATTAAGCTTGAAACACTTATCTAAGCTCAAAAGTATGTATTGGTTGTGCTCTCTCTCATTTTTGGTTTTTCAAATACAATATCGTGCACATGTTTATAGGTTTGATTACTTACAGTTATATGCATGTTTTAGAAATGAAAGATGTTGCAAATGATTATACATGATGATATTTGAGCATAGCAAATGATTTATGAAAGAATTTTGAGAATGCTAGAATACACGGTTTAATGTATTGGAAAATGGTTTGAATTGATGCATATGTAAAACAGTAAGTTAATGAGGTTATTATTGAGTATATTGGCAAGTGGCTGAGATAAAATGTTATCGGATATAGTTGGCTACCCATAGGGTTTAAAGTGCACTATAATAAGTAACCTCATGTGTGACGAGGGGTTTACAGTGTAACATGCTCCACCATGAGAATCGCAGTAGTCGAGGGGTCAAGAGTGTGCTAATTCTCTCACTAGAGAATTTTTATGTTATAACCATTGAGGGTTGCTCCGGTTCAAGGATGTATGTGAAGTGGTCGAAGGAACCACTTGGAAAATCCATGTATCCGATGTGTTTTTATAAAATAGAATGAAACTTGCTTTTGAGTCACTTGAATTTCAATATATGAGATGATGTATCATGAAAAGTGGATTATGTTTTGTATAATATGGTTTAGACATGAGATGCTCTTTAAGCTTGCTATCAAGAGATTTTGGCATATGAACCTTAAATTGAGGTTTGTGATAGAAATCCATGATACATGTGATGCAAATGATTTAAATGTGCATTTTTGAAGAGATTATAGAAACATGAGATGTTTTGGCATGAGACTTATACACTAGATTTGAACTAAAATGGTTTTAAATGTGTTGACGAGTGTTTTTTAGTTTCCCTCACTAAGCTTATAGCTTATGCTCTCTTTTCTCATCAATGAAGAGAAAAAAGCACTTTCGGATAGCAAGTAGGCAAGAGGAGATCCAAAGGTCGAAGTATATTTCAAGTATGGTTTTACAAATACATAGTCGTAATAAGAAGCAATGTGAACAAGTTGTAATTGGGAGGTTTATTTTGGGTACTCCCTGGTTGTATGATGTTTAATGTTTGGTTTTGAGGGGTTGGGAAACATTATGCATGCTTGGGCAGAGATCATGCCTATATGGATTTGTTTTGGATATGCCATGATGTGAATGATCCACTACTTTGCTTGAGTGGTTGAGAAATTCATGTTTGAGGTGTTATATGATGATTATGTACTAATTAAAGCATGTTAGATTGAGCTAAAATGTCATATGTTCGAGCAAGAGGTCATTACAAACCTGTCTATACCGGTACGGGTCCTCAAGGATCGATATGTGGGGACCTATCACGGCTTAATCTGGGCAAAAATGCCTAGGCGTACTGATATGCCTAGTGATCGTATCGGTACGTGATGCAATATTCGATCACTAGGCATACCCGTACCAATACGCTTGAGGACCATATTGGTACGCCTTTAAAATTTGAACCGCATTGATACGAGGTGCTTGAGTACTGATACACAATTAGTTAATTCTGTTAAAATGCTTTCCGAAGTTTGATTCTTTACAGTTTAGTCCATATTTCTTGATCATGCAATTAAATGTGTTTGGATGATTATTTTAAGTTGAACTTTAACGTGACTATATGAAATATAACTAATTAAGGATTGGTAACTTTAATTTCAAGGAAGTCTTCTTAATTATTTGAAATTATGATTTGGTCCCTGTAATGCTAATTCGTATAATTGGATGTCAATTTAACGCCCAATTGAGTTGTAATTTTTCACCGCTGCTAGCATGATCAGCTTAGGAATTAATTAAGCATTTAGAAAAGATAAAATGAAAAAAAACCATTTTCTAAGTAATTCTTCTGGGTTTGTCTTGGCAAACCCCAATGTAGCTCGCTCGGTTCGGTATTACGACTAGACCGGGTTAAGAGGGTTACATTTGTTAGTATCAAAGCCATGTTATGAATGTTAGGAGGAGGGTTATGGTTGTTTTATGTATTGTTGATATATGATTCTATTGTTTTTTATGCACGGTGTTTGATTTGGCGAGATTATGTTTGAAATTTGAAATGTTAGGGATATAAGCTTGGGGACATGTTGCCTTATTACTACTAGTGTTAAATTATTTTTGTTTTTAAACATGACCGACTTGGATACTTGCTGCAAGTTGGTCTAATTGTTTTATTTTATTACATTATCATGTTTTAGTCTTAAATTTTTGCAAAATGGGATCGAGGCGAGAGACGAGAGCTTATATGGGGAGTGTTATGGATGGACAAGATGTTGAGTTGCCTCATCCTCCACCGATTCCTCTTTCCGGTGCTGGAGTTGAGGGTGGTGTGCCTCATGCACTGCAAGGACCTATTTTTGGTGATATGACACCATTGATCCAGGCGATAATTGGAGCTTTTCAAGCAACCATTGCTAGAGTGCAAGTACCTGCACCGGCTCCTACAGTATTGGGCTTCCGTTAGAGCATCTACTTAGCTTGAGTGGTATTGAGTTTAGAGGTTTAGCTCCCGAAGCAGCTGAAGAGTGGTTTGCTAGCTCAAAAAAGATTCTTGGGAAGATAGAGTGTACGGATGTACGTAAGCTGGGGTACATAGTGTCATTGCTTCAGGGTGATGCCTACAGTTGGTGGATGAAGACATTGCGGGTATGACACCTGTTGATGTGACATAGGAGTTCTTTTGTGCTGCGTTCTAGAAGAAATATCTGGGTTCCTGATATCAGGATGAAAATAAAAGAGAGTTTATGACTTTAGAGGAGGGGACCATGTCAGTGGCTGAATATGAGGTTTAGTTTGCTCGTTGAGCCAGTATACTCCTGAGCTGGTTCCAAATGAGCGTTAGTGGTGTGATCATTTATGTTATAGGCTGGTTTAGGAGGTGAAGACTTACATGTTGGCTACAGATTATAGAGAGTTTGATGTCCTAGTTTCTTGAGCTAAGGACATAGAATATAACTTGAGTTTGTCTTCTCGATCAGGGAGTTCTTCTGCGGGGAAAATGAATGCTGAGTCAGATGTTAGCAGAGATCGAAACAAGAAGCATAAAGATAAGAGGTAACGTCTAGATCAGAGACACGAAGCAAGTAGCACTGGGCATGGACAACATGTTCAGAATACCTTTGCTCGAACACATGAGTATAGGAGATATGGTAGGCAGTATTCGGGGGAGTATTGGGGTACACTTGGTACTTGTTGGAGCTGTGGTTCACGAGATCACATTAGGCGTGATTTTTCACAGTTAGCAAGGGAAGGTTAGGCTCCTACACCTGCTGTTGTACCATAGAGAGGCTGTGGGCGCAGTCGTGGACATTTTCAGCGTAGGGAGGATGGTTAGAGGATAGTTGCTCATACCGTAGCGGTTCAACCTTAGGGTGATGTGATAAGTGTTCAAAAGTACTATTTTTATTACCCTTTTTACTCATATTATTGTTAGACTTAAGCTCATATTAGTTGCATAATTAGTCATTCATGCATTAATTCATGTTTCTTTCCACCATTGAGCTTGATTACATAACTTGGTGATTTTTGTGGAAAAAGTTGCTGCTTTGGTGTGTTTTTGTGTGTATGCAGAATCACTTGCCTAAACAAGGCTAGAACCAATTGCCAGGGCAATGCATGAAGGAGATGCCGAGCTAGTTGCCAGGGCAATGCATGAAGGAGACGCCGAGCCAGTTGCCAGGGAAATTGTCGACAAAGAATAAGGTGATATGGTAGTCAAAATTGATGACTAGACAAGCCCAAGATGACGTGGAGCAAAGCTAAATCCCAAAGGAATTTGATTTCCATGAAGAGATTAAAGAAGAATTAAATTCCAAGAAGATAGGAGAAGTTCTAGTAGGAATATAATTATAATAAAGAATTATATTCTTTAAAGATAATTTAATTCAAACTTAACTTCCTCCTCAAAGAAGGACTTTGACCTAGCCCTATAAATAAGAGGCCATATCGTCAACTTGAGGAGAGCAAGAGGAGGGAAAATTTTGACAACCCCATAGAGCAAGAAGAGAGAAATTTCGACAAGAGAGCAAGGGAGAGAGAGTTCGATTTCTTCTTCTTCTTCTTTGCTTCCATTAGATTCATGGTTTGGGGATTATTCTTTGTATATCTTTTGAACCCAACCATGAACTAACTTGATTGGTTGGGGTTATTGTGTTTTGTTGTTGTGAGAAACAATTGGATTTTGTTTAGGTAATAAGAGTTTGCACTTTCAATTCAAGGTTTACTCATTCTTGGTTCATATTCTTGTTTGCGAGTGAATTGGGAGAGGATCTCGTAACTTCATCTATTTATCTAATATCGGGAGAGTTAGATTCAAGAAACGAATGAGTATGGTCTTTATTCAATCTATTGATGGTGAAGATTAATCCAGCTTAGGAATAAGTTAAGGATTTCAACGGCTAAGAGGAGCGCAAGATTGGTTGTTGTTCACCCTTGATTCACGCAGGGATGTATTATCAAGGCATGCACAAGTAGCTAGAGTTTCGACTTAGGGACAAGAAGAAACCATTGAAGAACGCTCTGCTGAACCTTGAAGTTGCTGCCCAGACGCCCAAGTAGTTGCCCAGCTAGTCGCCCAGGCAACCATCGATTAGTTGCCAAGGCAACCCCGCTGTGCAAGTTGCCACGGCAACTGAGTTGCCCTTGCACTCTTTTACCAAGACGACCCAATCAGCTATCACACCTCAACTGACGATAACCTGGCCTATTTACTATATTTTAATTCCATCTATTCTTTTAGTTTATTGCTCTTAGTTTTCTCATTAATTAAAACCCCTATTATCAATTGTGTTTTTATTTTCATAGTTAGTAACTTAAGCAAAGTGGCCCAAACGAATCCCTATGGAGACGATACTCGATACTCGTATCACTTTATTACTTGCGACGTGTATACTTGCACATTTGCATAGCACTTATTACACGCAACAAGTTTTTGGCGCCGTTGCCGGGGATTGGCAATTGGTGTTAGTTGTTTTCGTTATTGCATTTTTTTCTCTTAATTTTACTAACTTTTCTTTTTGTTTGTTTTATCAAAAAAAAATAGGTGCGCTACAAGTTAAGGGACATCAACATGTCGGGAAATAAAAGCCAATCTATTCGAGAGATGATGTTGAAAGATATGAATCAATCCAATCAAGAGTTTCTTGCACCCTTTGATGATTACCTATACCAACCGAGAAAAGCCCAAAGAACTTATACCGTGGAAAAATCTCGTACTATGTGTGGAGAACATCATGTGTTTGAAAATTGCCCTCACATTTTCGGTGCATATAACTACATGGAGGACCATAGAGGGAACCAGCAGTAAAATTCTTCATGGTATGGTCAAAAAGCTCAAAAATCTTTTTACCATAACAATTTTGCCGCAGCAACAGATATGCCATGGCAATGTAGTCCTTTTCAAGAGCATTCCAATTTCTTGGAGGAAACGTTACTAGCTTCCTTGGCTAGACTTGACGGATCAATTGAAGAGATTCGAGAGCTATCAAAATCTACGGATACGAGGATAGCTCAGTGGGATGCAACCTTAGAGGGTTCAGAAGATCAATTGGGGAGATCCACATATGTCATGGATAACATGCACCAACAATTCATTCCTAGGGATACTGACGTCCCAAGGCAAGAGGATAAGAAGCAATGCAAAGAAAGCTCTCCGATGTGTGGGGAACAACTAGAACCTCAAAGTCAAGAGGATGCCAATGAGAGAGACTGCCAAACACATGATGAACCTGAACAACAAATTGCCTCGGCAATGATTGACGAGCCTGAGAACAACAATACTACAACAAATTCTGAGGAACCTGATGCCCAGAAGGTTACAACGTTGATGTTGAAGCAAGAATCTGTAGATTGCTCTCATCTACAATTGCCACGGCAATTACATGACCACATGCAAGATCAACGAGATGATAATACTTTGCCAATGGAATATGAGCAGGTAATGGTTGAACCTTTCGAATTCTTTAAAAACTCACCTTGTCCATTGCAGGTATGTCTTGAGGAACTGATGTTGGTAGATATGAAGCCATCGAAATCTCTACTGATGGAGATGTTTGAGAGGCCAAAAGAAAACAGTGTTTGGATTCGTAAAGCTTTTCAGAAAATTGGTTATTCCCTTGACTTATAGCAAATTTTGGCAACTGATTGCCACGGCAATTGGCTTGAGCAGCAATTGCCATGACAACAAAGGCTACATCCAACCATGATAGAAGTAGACAAGAATGAGGTAATTGAATGGTTGAGAATGGATATAATTTTTCCTATTAATATATTTGTGCCTTCAGGAATAGTAGCAAGGTGGAGAGTTTACATGGACTACAAGCGAACAAAGAAGAAAGACACCTCCACCATGATAACGCAAAAGGGAGTAGTGGCAAGCACATTGGCCAAACTCTTTTTGGGCAATATTGTCACCCGATGGAGGGTGCGGATGGACTATAAGAAGTATTGAAAACGACCATCCTCAAGTTTTTTCAGATATGCACTAACATTAGAAGATGCATGATGGCACTGTTTTCAGACATGGTCGAAGACTTCCTTGAGATCTTTATGGATGATTTTTCCGTTTTTGGTAGTGACTTCAACAGTTGCCTCGACAATTTAGAGAATGTGTTGGCAAGATGTGAAGAAACCGATTTAGTCCTTAATTGGGAGAAGTGCCATCTTATGGTAGATGAAGCAATGGTGCTCGGCCACAAGATTTAATCCAAGGGAATTGAAGTAGACAAAGCCAAGGTGGACGTGATCGAGAAATTACCCCCACCAAGATAAAGTCTTCCATTTTGATGATTCTTGCACCCAAGCATTCGAAACCCTAAAGGAAAAGCTTGCCTCGGCAACCCTCGACGCCGCAGCAGCTCTTGACGCGCACGTCTCGGCAGCCATGGATGTGCATACCTCGGCAACCCTCGACGCCGCAGCAGCTCTTGACGCGTACGCCTCGGCAACTTCTAACGTGCACGCCTCGGTAACCACTGATACGCACGCCTCAGCAACCATTGACGCGTATGCCTCGGCAACTCTAGACACACACGACTCGGCAATCTTGGGAGCAGTCGCCACGGCCGCACATACCTCGGTAATACCCTGATCAGATTATAGGCCGATGTGTCCCTGAAGAAGAGCACCAGAATGTACTCCGGTAATGCCATTCTTCACCCTATGGAGGACATTTTGGAGGAACTCGTACCGCGGCCAAAGTTTTTCAATCCGGTTTGTATTGGCCAACACAGTACAAAGATGCCTAAGAGTTTTACAAGCAATCTGATCGTTGCCAGAGGACGGGCAATATCACCTACAAACCAATGGGCAACCAAGACCGTGAATATTGATTAGGAAAATGCCGGACAAAAGCGTTTGTTGTACCTCAACGAGATAGAAGAATTTCATGCACTCGCCTATAACAATGCACAAATCTACAAGGAGAAAACAAAGTAATGGCACGACAAGAAACTATTGCCGCGACAATTCATGCCAGGGCAACTAGTTCACTTATTCAATTCTCGGCTAATACTTTTCCCGGGAAAGCTGAAATCAAGATGGTCAGGACCATTCAAAGTTGTCAAACCATTCTCTCATGGTGTCGTGATAATCAAGTCCATCACTGACGAACATGAATTCAAAGTTAACGGACAAAGATTGAAGCACTACAACGGTGCCCATGTAGAACGTAACAAAGAAATTGACACCCTAGAAGATGCATGAACATGCTCTTCTTTCAATATTTTCTTTTTTTCCTTTTATTTTTATTTTTATTTTTCTTCATTATCTTTAGTTTCCAGGTTTTCTTTGTTTTCTTTTCTTTTCCACAACAAGACTCACAACCACCATGCTAAGGAAATTCACTGCCGACTACTTTCCACAGCAACCACAACAGAAACTGGCGATGCCCAGGCAACAACAATGGCTTCGGCAACTACTAATGCCCAGGCAAACGAACCTGCCTCCGCAAACATTGATCAAATCAAAGCAATGCTATTCACGCGGTACCGGCCACAAGCATTCAACCACCGACCGAAATATGAATCAAGCAAACAACACGAAGGAAACTTATCACTCGAGGTGACGACCTCTCCGACTAACTCATTTCATTTAGCTTCTTTTAAATTTTGTTTCACTTTTACATGCATTGAGGACAATGCTTCTCTCGAGTCTGGGGGGTGTTGGTTTCTAGTTAGTTTCATGTTTAGTTGTAGTCATCATTAGCAATCACATATAGGTTGCATATGTTACTTGCCATGCCTTTAATTGGATTTAATTGCTTAAAACTTGTTGAATATCCAATGATGAATTTTTGCCACTGCACTTAATTGAAAGAACCTTTAATTTTAGGATTACATGAAAAGAACTTAGAATTTTACTATGATGCTGAATTTTTTTACACGGTTGTGGCTTGTTGATTGAAAGCAACTTAGTGAACTTAGGTTGCTTAAAATTTGGGTAAATTTAAAATTGAAAATTAAAAGTTAAATTCTTGCTAGAGGTGCCCGAAACTGGCTCTAGTAGTAAATGCACTTTCTTGCTAGAGGTGCCCAAAACTGGCTCTAGTAGTTAATGCACATTAAAGAATCGCTAGAGGTGCCCGAAATTGGCTCTAGTCGACTAAAATAAAATGAGAAATTGCTTACTTTTCTAGAGGTGCCCGAAATTGGCTCTAGTGAAAATAAAAATAAATGCCCCAGTAATTAAATTGATAAAAGCCTATTGTTCACATAGAATCTTAAAAATCAACTTGTACACAACTACGCACACACATTGTCACGAGCATTATAGTTTTGTTCTGGGAAATTTTTGTTCTATCCGAAAAATTAAAAGGTGATCATATTTTGTGCCACGGTTCCGAGGTTTGAATTCAAGTTTGAAGCATGTCTTTGATGATTAAAGTCTTGGCAGGTAATTGTTAGTTTGCATTGCTTGAGGACAAGCAATAGTTCAAGTTTGGGGGTGTGATAAGTGTTCAAAAGTACTATTTTTATTACCCTTTTTACTCATATTATTGTTAGACTTAAGCTAATATTAGTTGCATAATTAGTCATTCATGCATTAATTCATGTTTCTTTCCACCATTGAGCTTGATTACATAACTTGGTGATTTTTGTGGAAAAAGATGCTGCTTTGGTGTGTTTTTGTGTGTATGCAGAATCACTTGCCTAAACAAGGCTAGAACCAATTGCCAGGCTAGAACTAAATGAAGGAGATGCCGAGCTAGTTGCCAGGGCAATGCATGAAGGAGACACCGAGCCAGTTGCCAGGGCAATTGTCGACAAAGAATAAGGTGATATGGTAGTCAAAATTGATGACTAGACAAGCCCAAGATGACGTGGAGCAAAGCTAAATCCCAAAGGAATTTGACTTCCTCCTCAAAGAAAGACTTTGACCTAGCCCTATAAATAAGAGGCCATATCGTCAACTTGAGGAGAGCAAGAGGAGGGAAAATTTCAACAACCCCATAGAGCAAGAAGAGAGAAATTTCAACAAGAGAGCAAGGGGAAGAGAGTTCGATTTCTTCTTCTTTTTCTTTGCTTCCATTAAATTCATGGTTTGGGGATTATTCTTTGTATATCTTTTGAACCCAAACATGAACTAACTTGATTGGTTGGGGTTATTGTGTTTTGTTGTTGTGAGAAACAATTGGATTTTGTTTAGGTAATAAGAGTTTGCACTTTCAATTCAAGGTTTACTCATTCTTGGTTAATATTCTTGTTTGCGAGTGAATTGGGAGAGGATCTCGTAACTTCATCTATTTATATAATATCGGGAGAGTTAGATTCAAGAAACGAATGAGCATGGTCTTTATTCAATCTATTGATGGTGAAGATTAATCCAGCTTAGGAATAAGTTAAGGATTTCAACGGCTAAGAGGAGCGCAAGATTGGTTGTTGTTCACCCTTGATTCACGCAGGGATGTATTATCAAGGCATGCACAAGTAGCTAGAGTTTCGACTTAGGGATAAGAAGAAACCATTGAAGAACGCTCTGCCGGACCTTGAAGTTGCTGCCCAGACGCCCAAGTAGTTGCCCAGGCAACCATCGATTAGTTGCCAAGGAAACCCCGCTGTGCAAGTTGCCATGGCAACTGAGTTGCCCTTGCACTCTTTTACCAAGACGATCCAATCGGCTATCACACCTCAACTGACGATAACCTGGCCTATTTACTATATTTTAATTTCATCTATTCTTTTAGTTTATTGCTCTTAGTTTTCTCGTTAATTAAAACCTCTATTATCAATTGTGTTTTTATTTTCACAGTTAGTAACTTAAGCAAAGTGGCCCAAACCAATCCTTGTGGAGACGATACTCGATACTCGTATCACTTTATTACTTGCAACGTGTATACTTGCACATTTGCATAGCACTTATTACACGCAACAAGTTTTTGGCGCCGTTGCCGGGGATTGGCAATTGGTGTTAGTTGTTTTTGTTATTGCATTTTTTTCTCTTAGTTTTACTAACTTTTCTTTTTGTTTGTTTTATCAAAAAAAAATTTAGGTGCGCTACAAGTTAAGGGACATCAACATGTCAGGAAATAAAAGCCAATCTATTCGAGAGATGATGTTGGAAGATATGAATCAATCCAATCAAGAGTTTCTTGCACCCTTTGATGATTACCTATACCAACCGAGAAAAGCCCAAAGAACTTATACCGTGGAAAAATCTTGTGCTATGTGTGGAGAACATCATGTGTTTGAAAATTGCCCTCACATTTTCGGTGCATATAACTACATGGAGGACCATAGAGGGAACCAACAGCAAAATTCTTTTGGCACGAACATGCATGCTTGCTTGACATCCCGATATAGGTGTTAGATGTTGGTATGCGGGTAACTAGTTCTTTTGGCGAGATATTAGTTGCTAGGAGGTTGTATAGGGGATGTCCCTTGATGGTTCAAGGCCCTGTGTTTGAGGTCGATTTGATGGAGTTGCCATTTTATGGCTTTGATGTAATCTTGGGGATGGATTGGTTGTCGGAGCATAGAGCTGTGGTTGATTTTGATACCAAGCGAGTTTCTTTGAAACTTGGTGAGGATTACGAAGTTGTGGTTGTGGGCGAGAATGTCAAATTCTTGTCTATTGTTGTTTCAGATTTAGAATCACAGAAGTTGTTAAAATATGAGAGTCTAGCATATCTTGCTTATGTCATGAATCCAGATATGAAAGAAGCTTGAGTCCAGGATATCTACACTGTTTGTGATTTTCTAGGAGTATTTCAAAAAGAGTTGCCAGGTTTACCACCAGATAGGAATGTAGAGTTTTGCATTGAGAGGTATGCGGATACGGCTTTTTACTGTATCACATAGCATCGAAGGAATTGAAAGAGTTGAAGATGCCCCTATAGGAGTTGTTGGACCATGGTTTCATTTTGCCTAGTGTGTCACCCTGGGGAGCATTGGTGTTGTTTGTGAACAACAAAGATGGCATGATGAGAATGTACATTGTTTATCGGCAACTAAACAAGTTAACGATTAAGAATAAGTATCCTTTGTCGAGGATGGATGATTTGTTTGATCGGTGTTTTCCAAGATTGATTTGAGGTCTGGATATTTTCAGTTGAAGGTGAAGGATAAAGACGTGCCAAAATAGCTTTTCATAGGCATTATGGGCATTATGAGTTCTTGGTGATGCCGTTTGGGTTGATGGTGATGCCGTTTGGGTTGACAAATGCGCTAGCAACATTCATGGATATGATGAATCAAGTGTTCTATAAATACTTGGATCAATTTGAGGTAATGTTCATCGATGACATTCTTGTGTACTCTCGTACCGAGAAAGATCACGATCGACACCTACAAATTATGTTGCAAGTTCTGTTAGACAAAAAGCTTTATGCCAAGCTGAGTAAGTATGAGTTTTTCATCAAGCAAGTGGTTTTTCTTGGTCATGTTATTTCGCCCGAGGGTATTCAGGTGGATCTGCAAAAAATTGAGGCAGTGGTGAATTGGAAGCAACTGAAGTCGGTATCAGAGGTTCGTAGTTTCTTAGGGTTCGTAGGATATTTTTGATGCTTTGTGGATGGGTTCTCGAGGATTGCTACTCCTTTTGACAAAGTTGTTGTAAAATGATGTAAGTTTTGAGTGGACGAAGAGTAGACAACAAGCTTTTGATAAGTTGAAGGAAGCTTTGACGCAAGCTCCAATTTTGATTCAACCTGAGTCAAAGAAAGAGTTTGTAGTTTATAGTGATGCATCCTACGTTGGTTTAGGATGTATGTTGATATAAGAAGGAAGGGTTGCGATATAAGCATCTAGGTAGTCCTACGCATGATGATGAGCTTGTTGCGGTTTTGTTTGTGTTGAAGATTTGGCGACATTATCTTTATGGTGAGAAGTGTATTGTATACACATATCACAAGAGTCTGAAATATCTGATGTTGCGGAAGGAGTTGAATCTTAGGCAACGGAGATGGTTGGAGTTGCTCAAGGATTATTATTTGACGATAGAGTATCATTCGGGAAAGGCTAATATTTTAACTGACACCTTGAGTAGAAAGGGTACGGTTGAGTTCAGGGCGATGTTTGCTCAGCTGAGTGTAATGCGTGATGGTGGTTTGTTGGTTGCGCTGCAAGTGAAGCCGTCATTGTTCTAGATGATCAAGGAGAAGCAACCGTATAATGATTCAAGAGTCGAGTGGTTGTACTGAAAGATGAGGAGTTAAGGCACACTATCTTGATGGAGGCACATTCGAGTCCTTTTTCTATGCATCCGGGAAGCACAAGGATGTATCAAGATTTGAAAAATGAGTATTTCTGGGTTGGTTTGAAGAAAGATGTAGCAGATTTTTTTGCTAGATGTATGGTATGTCAACATGTTAAGGCTGAGCATCAATTTCCTTCTAGGTTGTGGCAACCGTTAAGGATTTCATAATGGAAGTGGGAGAGAATTACCATGGATTTTTTGTCCGGTTTGCCTTTGACACCATCAAAAAAGAATTCTGTGTAGGTGATTGTGGATAGGTTTAGGAAGTGTGCACATTTTCTGGCTGTGCATACGACGTATACTTTGGACAAGTTGGTAGAGTTGTATATTGCTGAGATTGTGAGGTTGTACGGGGTGCCAAAGTCTATAGTATTAGATATAAATTTGTGCTTTACAGTGAAGTTTTGGGAGTGTTTGCATAAGGCTTTGGGTACGCAGTTGAACTTCAGTACTTCGCATCATCCTTAAAGGGATGGTTAGTCTGAATGCGTTATCCAAGTGTTGGAGGATATGTTATGGTTTTGCATCATTGATTTCCAAGGATCATGGGAGAAGTAGTTACCTTTGGTGGAGTTTGCCTATAACAATAGTTATCAGGCTAGTATTCAAATGGCTCCGTACGAGGCTTTGTATGGTAGAAGGCGTCGCACACCACTTTGTTCGGCAGAGACAAGAGAAAAATATGTTTCTTTGCCTGATGTGTTGAAGGATACCAATGAGAAGGTGAAGCTTATTAGTGATAGGTTGAAGGCAGCTTCGGATCAGCAAAAGTTATATGCTGACTTGAAGCTTACGGAGATTGAGTTTTCTGTTGGTTATCGAGTGTTTCTTAAAGTTTTGCCTTGAATAAGGTAATGAGGTTTGGTCACAAGGGTGAGTTAAGCCCTAGGTTTATTGGGCCTTATGAGGTGTTGGAGCGTATTGGTCCAGTAGCTTATAAGTTGAGGTTACCGGTGGAGTTAGAAAAGATACATAATATTTTCCATGTATCGATGCTTAGTAGGTATAGATCGGATCCTTCGCACGTGATGCCTATTGAGGAGATTGAGTTGAATCTGGATATGAACTATGATGAGAAGCAGTGAGAATTCTGGATTTAAGCAGCAAGGTTCTTCGTGTAAAGACCATAGAGTTGGTGAAGGTGTTGTGTCGACATCGTGGTGTTGAGGAAGCTACTTAGGAAAGCAAGGAGGACATGTTGAAGCAGTTTCCTTACCTTTTTTCTGCCAGGTAAAATTTGAGGATGAAATTTCTTAAGAGAGGGAGAGTTGTAATGCCCTAAAATTGGGTCTAGATGTTAGATGGATCAACTGGACGATTCGGGAGAACTGGATTAGGCAATTCGGGTTAGTTTCAGGAATTAAATCTTAATAAATTGTTATTGGCTAAAACAAAATATGGATAAATACTAGAAAATACTTAATTAATATTTTAAGTATTTTGGTAAATTCAATTTGAAGGAATTAAATATGATTTTGGGACATTTTTGTCTGGTGACTAAAATGTAAAGTTTTTAAAACTATTTTTGGTGACTAAATCGTAAAAGGGTCAAAACTTAAAATCTTTAAGAAGCTAATTAATCAAACTTTTCCATCATATTTTCCCTTAACTTAGGCTATTTTTAAATGGTTTTATTATTAAAATAAAATAGAATTAATAAAAGAGATTTTAATTACACAATTCATTTTCTCGTGTAACTAATTTTAATTTAGGCTATTTTTAAAAGGTTTTTTAAGGGGTTTAAATATTAAAATAAAATAGAATTAATAAAAAGGGTTACAATTACAAAATTCATTTTCTCACGTAACTAATTTTTCTCTCAACTTTCTCAGCAGCCAAACTATCAATTTCATTCCAAAATCCACAGGAATCAATCTCTTTTGATTTCTTTTTGGTTTACTATTTGATTCCTTTGATTTCTACATCAAAATCTACTTGGTTTCTTGAAACTTTCATCCAAACTTTACCAATTAAGGGAGAAATCAGAAATTAGAGGTGATTTTAGTTTATCTCTTCTAATTAAAGGTTATTTATTGAAATTCCCAAGTTCTTGATCCTTTACAACTGATTTTTGTTATGGAATTATAATTAAAAATAAATACAGTAATTAAATTGAGTTTTGATGTGAAAATTTGACAAACACTATTATGGATCTATTTTGTACTGAATCTAATTGATTTAGATCTCTTATACGATGTGTTTTAATGTTGTAAGAAGAGGTTAATTTCAAAACTATGTGAATTGCTAATTTTCTAGGTTGTCAATAGTTAGATTTTGAAGTGTTCTTGGTGTTGTAAGGTTGCTGGAGGTATAAGGACATTATGGAGATGTTTTTGTATGTTAATTGATGTTGTTAAGATGTTAAAACATTAGGTTTTGGCTGGGCTTTGTTTAGATGAAGTTTGATGATTATTTCAGTTGTTTTAGGGAGGCGTTTGATGGTTTTTAGAGAGGTGAAGTTGTGTTTGTTGGTTGCTGGAAATTAGATATGCATGAAAGTGCATTAATCCTCTGTTTTTGATTGGGTAAAGAAGGGGGTTGGATCCTTTAGCTTTTGGACAGGTTACGAAAGCTTCAAAAGCTTGATTCTCGTAATGGCAAGAGAGTTTTGGGTTGTTGGTGAGTGGAAACGTGTTTTACTACTTTTAAAAGGCTTGAAAAAAGTTTTGGAAGTTTAGATTAAGCTTGAAACACTTATCTAAGATCGAAAGTAAGTATTAGTTGTGGTCTCTCTCGTTTTCGATTTTGCAAAATACAATCTCATGCTCATGTTAATAGATTTGATTACTTACTGTTATATGCTTGTTTTAGAAATGAAAGATGATGAAATGATTATACATGATGATATTTGAGCATAGAAAATGATTTATGAATGATTTTTTGAGATTGCAAGAATACATGGTTTAGCATATTGAAAATGGTTTGAATTGATGCATATGTAAAACAATAAGTTAATGAGGTTCTTATTGAGTATATTAGCAAGTGGCTGAGGTAAAATGTTATCGGATATAGTTGGCTAGCCATAGGGTTTAAAGTGCAGTAGAATAAGTCGCCTCATGTGTTGAGGGGTCATGAGTGTGCCATGCTCTAGCATGAGAACCGCAGAGGTTGAGGGGTCAAAAGTGTGCCAATTCTCGCGCTGGTGGATTTATACGTTATAACCATTGAGGTCTACTCTGGTTCGAGGATGTATGCGAAGTGGTCGAAGGAACAACTTGGGAAATCCATGTATCTGATGTGTGTTTATAGAATAGAATGAAACTTGCTTTTGAGTCACTTGAATGCCAATATATGAGATGATGTATGAAGTGGATTATGTTTTGTATAATATGGTTTATACATGAGATGCTCTTTAAGCTTGCTATTTAGAGATTTTGGAATATGAAGCTTAAATTGAGGTTTGTGATAGAAATCCATGATATATGTGATGCAAATGATTTAATTGTGCATATTTGAAGAGATTATAGAAGCGTGAGATGTTTTGCCGTGAGACTTATACACTAGATTTGAACTAGAATGGTTTTAAATATATTGATGAGTGTTTTTTAGATTCCCTCACTAAGCTTATAGCTTACGCTCTCCTTTCTCAACAACGTAGAGAAATAAGCACTTTCGGACAACAAGTAGGCAATAGGAGATACAAGGGTCTAAGTATTTTTCAAGTATGGTTTTAGAAATACATAGTAGTAATAAGAGGCAATGTGACCAAGTTGTAATTGGGATGTTTATTTTGGGTACTCCTTGGTTGTACAAGTTATGTTTGATGTTTTGGACTTGTATGATGCTTAATGTTTGTTTTGAGGGGTTGGGAAACATTATGTATGCTTGGGTAGAGATCATGCCTATAGAGATTAGTTTTGGATATGCCATGATGTGAATGATCCTATACTTTGCTTGAGTGGTTGAGAAATTAATGCTTGAGGTGTTATATGATGATTAGGCAGTGATTAAAGCATGTTAGATTGAGCTAAAGTGTCATATGTTCGACCAAGAGGTCATTACAAGTTTTTCTGTACAGGTATGGGTCCTCAGGGATCGATACACGAAGACCTATCTTGGCTCAATCTGGGAAAAAATTACTAGGCGTACCGATACGCATAGTGACCATATTGGTACGTGATGCTAGAATTTTGACTTGGTGTCGGTACACTAGTAACTATACCGGTACATCTTTTGGCTATTGGAATTCTTTTTTTAGGATATTGCATACTCGTACCGATATGATTAAGGACCGTATCATCAAGCCTTTGAAAATTGAACCTGTATCGATACGGGGTGCTTGTGTATGGATACGCAGTTAGTTAATTCTGTTAAAATGCTTTCTGGAGTTTGATTCTTTGTAGTTTAGTCCCTGTTTCTTGATCATGCAATTAAATGTGTTTGGATGATTATTTTAAGTTGAAATTTAACCTGATTATATGAAATATGAAAAATTAAGGATTAGTAACTTTAATTTCAAGGAAGTTCTCTTAATTATTTGAAATTACCATTTGGTCCATGTAATTCTAATTCGTACAATTGGATGTCAATTTGACGTCTTATTGCGTTTTAATTTTTCACCGCTGCTAGTAGGATCACCTTAAGACTTAATTAAGCATTTAGAAAAGATAAAATGAAAAATATGACCATTTTCTAAGTAATTCTTCTAGGTTTGTCTCAGCAAACACCACTGTAGCTCGCTCGGTTTGGTCTTGCGACTAGGCCAGGTCAAGAGGGTTACACTAATAATGGGTCAAGAGACTCCAAACTGAGTGAAAATGTTCTTTTCAAAAACCTCAAGACAATGTTTGTATCGTTCTTGGTTGTAGCAATGGCTTCCACCCACTTGGACACATAGTCTACCATGAGTAAGATGTACAGTTATCCCTTGGAGGATGGGAAAGGTCCAATGAAGTCAATGCCCCAAACATCAAAGAGTTCAACTTCAAGGATGACCTGTAAGGGAAGCTTATTTTGCCAAGAGATGTTCCTTATTCTTTGGCATTTATCGCTTGCCTTGTAATATGTATGGCTATCTCAGAACAAGGCCGACCAATAAAACCCAGACTATATGACCTTTGTAGCAGTCTTTTGTCCTCCAAAATGTCCTCTACACGGGGTAGAATGGCAATGGTATATGATGTCTTCTTTTTCTTCCTCAGGTACACATCTCCAGATCATCTGTCCAACGCATTGCTTTAAAAGGTAAGGCTCATCCCAATAATAGTAGCCTGCAACATGTTAGAATTTCTTCCTTCCCTGGCTGCTAAGATCTGAAGGAAAAATGCCACTAATAATAAAGTTAACAATGTTAGCATACCAAGGCAAAGCCGTAACCTTCAAAAGCTTTTCATCAGGTAATTCTTCCTTAATATCACATGCAATATCAGTATCACACGCATTCTCAAGCCTAGAGAGATGATCAGCTGGTTGATTTTTAGTACCTTTTCTATCCACTACCTCAATGTCAAATTCTTCCAGCAGTAATATCCACCTAATAAATCTAGGTTTAGCATCCTTTTTAGTCACTAGGTATTTAATGGCAGAATTATCAGTATGCATAATAACCTTAGTTCATAAAAGATATGAGCTAAACTTATCAAATTCAAAAATCACAGCAAACAATTCTTTTTCAGTGGTAGTGTAATTGACTTGTGCCTTATTAAGGGTACGAATAGCATAGTATATAACATGAAAAACCTTTTTCGTCACTGACCTAAAACAATACCAACGACATAGTCGCTATCATCACACATCAGCTCAAATGGTTGTGACCAATCGGGGGGCACTACAATAGGTGTAGAAATAAGTTCCTTCCTCAGGGTTTCGAATGCTACACAACATTGGTCATCAAACTCGACCGCGATATTTTGTTCCAACAACAAGCATATCAGTTTCGATATTTTGGAGAAATCTTTAATGAATCTCCTGTAGAAATTGGCATGGCCAAGGAAGCCTCCATGGATTTGAAATTAGTTGGCAGTGTTAGCTTTTCTATGACCTCCATCTTGGCTTTGTCAAATTCAATGCCTTTTCTGAGATATGGTGACCTAGGACAATGCCTTTGGACACCATAAAGTGTCACTTTTCCCAGTTTAGTACAAGGTCGATTTACTCACTTCTTTGCAACACTTTGACAAGGTTGATTAAGCAGTGGTCAAAGGAATCTCCATACAATGATAAATCATCCTTGAAGATATCCAAAAAGTCATCCATCATGTCTGACAAGGTTGCCTAAGCAGTGATCAAAGGTTGTTGGAGCATTGCATAGGCCAAAGGGCATTCAACGAAAGGCATAGATGCCATATAGACATGATGTGAATGTTGTCTATTCTTGGTCCTCCAGCGCAATAGCAATCTGGTTATATCCAGAGTAACCATCTAAGAAGTAGTAGCTGAGTTTCCTTGCTAGCTTAGCAAGCATCTGATCAACAAATGGTAGCGAGAAGTGATCTTTTTTTTGTATCTTTGTTTAGCTTTTGGTAATTAATATAGATCCACCATCTAGCAACGGTTCTAGTAGGGAGGAGTTCATCAGTGCCATTTTTTATTAAGGTCATTCCTCTTTTCTTTGGCACACACTGGACAAGATTCACCCGCGAGCTATTAGAGATATGGTAGATGATTCCAGCATCAAGCCATTTGATGATCTCCTTCATTAACATAGTCATCATAATTGGATTGAGTCTCTATTTTGGTTCTATCGAGCTGTTGTGGTCATCTGTAAGCAAAATCTTATGCATACACAAAGTAGGGCTTATGCCCTTCAAATCAACAATAGTCCAACCAATAGCTTTTTTATATTGAGATAAGAAATGTAATAGTTTAGCTTCTTGGTCAGATGTTAAGCTAGCAGATATGACAACAGGCAGCGTGTTATTCTCCCCTAAATATGCATACTTTAATTGTGGGGGAAGAGATTTAAGATCAAGTACCGATGGGTGCTCAATTGAGGGCTTGGGAGATTTAAATTTAGCATAATCCAAAGGTTCAAAAGTCATACCTGATCTAGTAAGCACATCGTTAGATTGTTCAATCTCAACCTTACCTTCTTTTTTAGCTTCATGCATAGCCTCATCTAAGTCAGCTTTCTCCGCGATGCTAAGCAAATTGCTACAACATATCTTACGCAAACTTTATTCAATTAGGGTTTCTTCATTTTCTATATGATGGCATTCTTCATAATCATCCGTTTACTTGAGTGTGTTAAAGGCATTAAGTGTGATCTTTTGGTAATTCATCTTTATAGTGAATTCGCCTTTCTCACAATCAATCACAATACGCTCGGTGGCTAGGAATGGTCTCCCTAGGATGATGACAGCATTCTCATCAGCTTCACAATCAAGGATGATAAAATGTACCAGTGTTAGAAGTTTGTAGTTTCTTAGGATTGGTAGGATATTATCGACGCTTTATGGATGGGTTCTTGAGGATTGTTGTTCCTTTGATGAAATTGTTGCAAAAGGACGTAAGGTTTGAGTGGATAGATGCTAGACAACAAGCTTTTGATAAGTTGAAAGAAGCTTTGATACAAGCTCCAATCTTGATTCAACCTAAGTCAGGGAAGGAGTTTGTAGTTTATAGTGATGCATCCTACATTGGTTTGGGATGTGTGTTTATGCAAGAAGGAAGGGCTGTGACATATGCATCTAGGCAGATGAAGATGTATGAGCACAACTATTCTATGCATGATATTGAGCTTGTTGCGGTGGTGTTTGCGTTGAAGATTTGGCGGCATTATCTTCATGGCAAGAAGTGTATTGTATACACAGACCACAAGAGTTTGAAATATTGAACGTCACAGAAAGTGTTAAATCTTAGGCAATGAAGTTGGTTTGAGTTGCTTAAGTATTACGATTTGACGATAGAGTATCATCCGAAAAAGGCTAATGTTGTAGCCAGTGCTTTGAGTAGAAAGTTTGCAGTTACATTGAGGGTGATGTTTGCTCGGTTGAGTGTGAAGCATGATGGTGGTTTGTTAGCTATGTTGCAAGAGAAGCCATTATTGTTATAGTCGATCTAGGAGAAGCAACTGTATGATGATTCTTTGGTACCGCACACTAAGGATATAATGGATGGCAATCAGACGAATTTTTGTTTTAGTGATAAAGGAGTTTTGTGTTTCAGGAGTCGAGTGGTTGTGCTGAAAGATGAGGAGTTAAGGCACACAATCTTGGCTGAGGCTCATTCAAGTCCTTATTCTATGCATCCGAAAAGCACAAAGATGTATCAAGAATTGAAAAATGAGTATTTTTGGGTTGGTTTGAAAAATGATGTAGAGGATTTTGTTGCTCGTTGTATGGTATGTCAACGTGTTAAGACTGAGCATTAGTTTCCTTCTAGATTGTTGCAACTGTTAAGGATTTTAGAATGGAAGTGGGTGAGAATTACCATGGATTTTGTGACTGGGTTGCCTTTGACACCATCAAAGAAGAATTCTGTATGGGTGATTGTGGATAGATTTACAAAGTGTGCACATTTTCTGGTTGTGCATACGCCGTATACTTTGGATAAGTTGGCAGAGTTGTACATTGCTGATATTTTGAGGTTGCACGGGGTGATAAAGTATCGGATAGAGATCTGCATTTTACAGTAAGGTTTTGGGAATGTTTGCATAAGGCTTTGGGTATATGGTTGAACTTTAGTACTTCCTATCATCCTCAAACAGATGGTCAGTTTGAACGCGTTATCCAAGTGTTGGAGGATATGTTGCAGTGTTGCATCATTGATTTCTATGGAACATGGGAGAAGCATTTACCTTTGGTGGAGTTTGCTTATAATAATAGTTATCGGGCTAGTATTCAAATTGCTCCGTACGAGGCTTTGTATGGTAGAATGTGTCGCACGCAACTTTGTTGGGCGGAGGCAGGAGAAAAGTATGTTTATTTGCCTGATGTGTTAAAGGATACCAATGAGAAGGTGAAGCGTATTAGTTTTTAGTTGAAGGCAGCTTCGAATCGGCAAAAGTTATATGCTAACTTGAAGCGTAGGGAGATTGAGTTTTCTGTTGGTGATCGAGTGTTTCTTAAGGTTTCACCTTGGAAGAAGGTAATAAGGTTTGGACGGAAGGGCAACTTGAGTCATAGGTTTATTGGGCCTTATGAGGTTTTGTAGCGTGTTGGTCCAATTACTTATAGGTTGAGGTTGCCTGCGGAGTTGGAAAAGATACATGATGTTTTCCATGTATCGATGCTTTAAAGGTGTAGATCGGATCCTTTGCATGTGATGCCTATTTAGGAAATTGAGTTGAATTCATATTTGACCTATGATAAGGAGCCGGTGAGAATTCTACATTCAAGCAGCAAGGTTCTTCTTGGGAAGACCATGGAGTTGGTGAAGGTGTTGTGGCGACATCGTGGTGTCGAGAAAGCGACATGAGAAAGCAATAAGGACATGTTGAAGCAGTTTCCCTACCTTTTTTTCCAGTTAAATTTCAAGGAAGAAATTTCTTAAGAGGGGGAGAGTTGTAACGCCCTGAATTTGGGCCTAGATGTTAGATAGGTTGGTTAGACGGTTCGGGAGAACTAGATTAGGCAATTCGAGCTAGTTTTGGGAATTTAATCTTAATAAATTGTTTTTAGCTAAAATAAGATTTGGAAAAATGCTAGAAAATATTTAAGTAATATTATAAGAGGTTTGGTAAATTCAATTTGAAGGAATTAAATCTGATTTTGGACATTTTACTCTGGTGACTAAAATGTAAAGTTTTCATAACTGTTTTGGTGACTAAATCGTAAAAGGGTCAAAAATTAGAATGGTTTTTAAAGGGTTTTTAAATGGTTTTATTATTAAAATTTTCCATCAGATTTTCCCTTAATTTAGGCTATTTTAAAGGGTTTTTAAATGGTTTTATTATAAAAATAAAATAGAATTAATAAAAGTGATTTTAATTACACAATTCATTTTCTCGCGTAACTAATTTTACTCTCAACTTTTCTCTTAACTTTCTCAGTAGCTAAACTATCAATTTCTTTCCAAAATTTCCAGGAATCAATCACTGTTTATTTCCTTTTGATTTCCTACTTCATTTCTTTGATTCCTATAAGAAAATCTAATTGGTTTCTTGAAGCTTTCATCCAATCTTTGCCAATTAAGGGTGAAATCAACAATTAGAGGTGATTTTCGTTTTTGTCCTCTAATTAAAGTTTCTTTATTGGAATTCCCAAGTTCTTGATCCTTTACAACTAATTTTTGTTATGGAATTATGATTAAATAATGAATATGGTAATTAAATTTGGTTTTAATGTGAAAATTTGAAGAACACTATTATGGATCTGTTTTGTATTGAATCTAATTAATTTAGATCCCTTATAAGATGTGTTTTAATGTTGTAAGAAGTGATTAATTAAAGAAATCCCGAAACTACGTGAATTGCTAATTTTCTAGGTTGTAAACAGTTAGATTTTGAAGTGATCTTGGTGTTGTAAGGTTGCTGAAGGTATAAGGACATTATAAAGATGTTTTTTGATGTTAATTGAAGTTGTTAGGATGTTGAAATCAATATTTTTTGGTAGGGCTTTGTTTATATGAAGTTTGATGACGATTTCGGTTGTTTTAGGGAGGTGTTCAATGGTTTTTAATGAGGTGAAGTTGTGTTTGTTGGTTGCTGGAAATTAGAGATGCATGGAAGTGCATTAATCCTCTGTTTTTGATTGGGTAAAGCAAGGGTGTTGGATCCTTTATCTTTTGGAGAGGTTGCGGAAGCTTCGAAAGCGTGATTCTTGCAACAACAAGAGAGCTTTGGGTTGTTGGGGATGGAAACGTGTTTTAATGCTATTAAGAGGTTTGAATGAAGTTTTGGAGTTTATAATAAGTTTAAAACACTTATCTAACCTCAGAAGTAAGTATTGGTTGAGCTCTCTCTCATTTTCGATTTTGCAAAATACAATCTCATGCACATGCTTATAGATTTTGTTACTTACTGTTATATGCATGTTTTAGAATTGAAAGATGATGTACATGATGATATTTGAGCATAGCAAACGATTTATGAAAGGATTTTGAGAATGCTAGAATACATGGTTTAATGTATTGGAAAATGGTTTGAATTGATGCATATGTAAAATAGTAAGTTAATGTGGTTTTTATTGAGTATATTGGCAAGTGGCTGAGGTAAAATGTTATCGGATATAGTTGGCTAGCCATAGGGTTTAAAGTGCACGATAATAAGTCACATCATATGTGTCGAGTGGTTAAGAGTGTGCCATGCTCCACCATGAGAACCACAACAGTCGAGGGGTCAAGAGTGTGCCAATTCACCGGCTGGTGGATTCATACGTTATAACCGTTGAGGGATGCTCTGGTTCGAGGACGTATGTGAAGTGGTCGAAAGAATCACTTGGGAAATCTGTGTACCCGATGTGGTTTTTATAAAATAGAATAAAACTTGTTTTGATTCACTTGATTGCCAATATATGAGATGACGTATCATATAATATGGTTTATGCATGAGATGCTCTTTATGCTTCGCTATTTAGAGATTTTTGCATATGAAGCTTAAATTGAGGTTTGTGATAGAAATCCATGATACATGTGTTGCATATGATTTAAATATGCATATTTAAAAAGATTATATAAGCATGAGATGATTTTGGCATGAAACTTATACATTTGATTTGAATTAAAATGGTTTTAAATGCATTGATAAGTGTTTTTGAGATTCCCTCACTAAGCTTATAGCTTACGCTCTCATGTTTCATCAATATAGAGAAATAGGCTCTTTCAGACAGCGTGTAAGCAAAGGAAGATCCAAGGGTCGAAGTACTTTTCAAGTATGGTTTTACAAATACGTAGTCGTAATAAGAGGCAATGTGACCAAGTTGTAATTGTGAGGTTTATTTTGGATACTCCCTGTTGGTACAAGTTATGTTTGAAGTTTTGGACTTGTATGATGCTTAATAGTTGGTTTTGAGGGGTTAGGTAACAATTTGCATGCTTGGGTAGAGATCATGCCTATAGGGGTTTGATGTGGTTATGATATGTTGTGTATGATCTGTTTCCTTGCTCTTATGTTTGAGGAAATAATGTATAGGATGTTATATGATGATTAGATGTTGATGGGTGAATGTTAGATTGAGCCAAAGTGTTATATGTTCAACCAAGAGGTCATTACAAGTATGTCCGTACTAGTACGGGTCCTCAGGGATCAGCATGAAGGGACTTGTCTCGGCTCAATCAGGGCAAAAATGCCTTGGCGTACCGATACGCCTAGGGACAATATCGGTACACGATGCTGATAATTTAGTTTAGTGTCGGTCCACGGGCAACCGTACTAGTACACCTTTTGGCTACTAGAATCCTTATTTTTGAATATTGTATACCCGTACCGATACACTTGATGACCGTATCGGTACACCTTCCGTATCGATATGGGGTGGTAGTGTACCGATACACAGTTAGTTAATTTTGTTAAAATGCTTTCTGAAGTTTGATTCTTTGCAATTTAGTCTCTGTTTCTTGATCATGCAAATAAATGTGAATGGATGGTTATTTTAAGTTCAGATTTAACCTAATTGTATGAAATATGACTAATTAAGGATCGGTAACTTTAATTTCAAGGAAGTCCTCTTAATTATCTAAAATTATGTTTTGGTCTCTATAACGCTAATTCGTACAATTGGTTGTCAATACGACACCCGATTGAGTTCTGATTTTAACCATAACTAGCATGATCACCTTAGGACTTAATTATTCATTTAGATAAGATAAAATGAAAAATGGGTCGTTTTTTATGTAATTCTCCTAGGTTTGTCTCAGGAAACCCTAATATAGCTCGCTCAGTTTGATCTTGTGACTAGACTGGGTCAAGGGGGTTACAAGAAACCTATCTACCTTAACCAAGACATCTTTAATTTTACCCTTAGGTCAGATTTGAGAACGATCGACCAACTGAAGGATCACCGATGTAGGCTTAGCTCTTCCCATCTGTAACCTTGTAAACACAGATTTCAGCATCAAATTAACACTTGCACCGAGATCGCATAAGGCATGGCCAGAATAGTTATGGCCAATGGAGCATAGAATGGTAAAATTGTCAGGGTCTTTCATCTAGGGCAGTAAATCACTTAGCACAACCACACGCTCGCCCATAGTAGCAATAGCTTCAACTTCACCTACCAACATTTTCTTTGTCACGATCTTCTTCAGAAATTTTGTATATATTGGAATTTGATCAATGGCCTCCAAGAATAGGACATTGATATGCAACTGGTTAAGCATATTCAAGAATTTCTGGAGCTGAACATCTTGTTTTTGATCCTTTAATCGCTGTGGGAATGGTGGCGGTTGTTGTCTGGGTTCATCGCATGGCATATTAGGTGCAGGACTATAACACCCCGGTTCTGGGCTTAGGTGTTTAAAGGTTGGTTCGAAGGTCTAGTGGACCGATATTAGAGATTCGAGTCGGTTTTAGTATTAATTCAGATTAAATATTTTTTAAGGTGATAAAATTGTGGAAGAATGCTATAAAATCATTATTAAATTTATCAATGATTTTTGTAAAGTCAATTTTAGAAAATGAGTTTTGGAAATTGGATATTTTGGGTTAGTGACCAAAATGCGAACTTTGAAAACTATTTTTAGTGATTGTTTTGTAAAAGGATCAAAACTTTGAATCTTTAAGGAGCTAATTATCCTAAACATTTTTAACATTTTTCTTTCTTTAATTAATTGATTTTAATTGAGTGCTTTAAAAGTGGAGGGGATTAATAAATCATATTTTGGACTTTTAACAAAAATCACGTAACAAACTTTGCAACTTCTTTCTCTCAATTTCTCTCCAACTAAAAACCTTTCCAACTTCAATTTCTTCAAGTAAAAATTAGAGGTTTTGATTTCCATTTGTTTTCCTAATGCTTTTTCATCAAATGCTTATTGTTTTTCTCTTGATTTTCATGTTTTCCTAGGCAATTAAGGGGAGAAATCATCATTGGAGGTAAGGATTCGTTCTTCTCCTCTAATGAAAGGTTCTTTACTGAAATTCCCAAGTTCTTGATCCTTTACAATTGTTTTCTAATGTGTTTTGATAGTTGGATTATTGGAAATTGGTTTAGTTAAGTTGTGATTGATGAAATTGACATATTTCAAATTGGATATGTTTTGCTGAGTATATGATCAGATTAGATCATGATTTTGATGTTTAATTGAGTTAATAACTTGGTTTTAATGTTGTAATCCCGAAACAAGTTGGATCTCTAATGTTAAGGTTGTAAATCAAGGGTTGATGTAGTGTTTTTCGAGCTTAAGCATTGCTGGAAGTAAAAGGATGTTGGGAAAGGGTTTTTAGATGTTATTCGATGAGGTTTGATGGTTTGAATCGTTATGTTACGGCTGGGTTAAGTTTTGGAAGGGTTTGATGATGTTTTTGATATGTTTCGGACGAGTTTTGAGTGGGAAACTTGAGAGTTACGGGAGATTGTTGTTTGACAATGGTTTGAATGCATAATAATGCATTTGTCCTCTGGTTTTATGTTGTTAAAATAGGGGATAACCAGGGCAACGAAGTTTGACATTGATTGTTGCTTACAAGGAAAACTGTATTGGTGAGTGGAAACTGGTTTAAATGCCTTTAAAAGGTTTGTAAAGGTTGTTGGGAGTTTAGGGTAAGCGTGAAACTCTTACCTAAGCACGGAAGTAAGTTTCCCTTATTTTGCTCTTGAATATCGCTTTTGATATGAGCACATTGATTTCATGTTTGGTGTTAAACATGGTTTAATTTACTACTGTAAATGCATGGCTATGAATGCATATGAAGTGGATTTTTATGTATATAAATGCCAGTGAGCATTGGTTTTCTTTTCATTTGGGAATGGGGTATTGCTTTGGGCAATGTGGATTGCATATGTGATGGTTTTGGTTTAATTCATTGAAAAACTGTAGGTAAATGTTTTGCAAATGATATATTGGCTATGTCACATTGTAAGGAACAATCGAATATAGTTGGCATGCCATAGGATTAAAGTGCACTATAAAATATGAACAAAATCGATTGTGGCCATGGTTTCTTGAGGTATGGCAGTTTAACAAGGCCACTCGGACTGTTGGGGACCTCATTTAGGGCATGAGGTGTAACTAGGCAACCCAAATTAATGGTGATCTCATGGTTTAGCTAGGTGAGGGTGTCAAATCTTACGGTTTAACTAGGCAATGGTGGTAAATCTCACGGTTTAGCTAGGCGAGGGTGTCAAATCTTGCGGTTTAACTAGGCAAGGCTGATACACTTGCAGAATAACTAGGTAAGGGTGATAATCTCACGGTTTAACTAGGCGAGGGCTTCAAATCTTGCGGTTTAACTAGGCATGTATGAGAGATTTGTGTATCTGATATGTTAGATAGAGGGTAGTCTATCCGGGTCACTATTATTGCCGATATATGTAAAAGTTCATGTGTTAAACCTATTTTTAATGCTTTGGGATTTAAGCATGGTTTATAATTTAATGCTTTAGGATTTAAGCATGGCTTAAGATTTAATGCTTTGGGATCTAAGCATGGAGTAAATATATGATGTTGCATAAGGGTGTTCAAGCCTCTCTCGGTTGGAGATGAGGAAAGTGCTTTGGATGTAAGCATGTTTTGAAAACAAGGGTTTTGGTTGCAAATGTTTTTAACTGCATCGTTGTTTTATGAGCATCCTCACTAAGCATGTGTGCTTATGCTCTATTTTTCCTAATGATGCAGAGCATTAAGGTTTGGGGCTGCAAGGGCAAGGCTAAAATGATCCAAGGACAAGGACTAGTTTGAGTATGGACTCGGTTTATTTTTTTGGTTAAAAAGGGCAATGTGTTCGCCATAATTTTAGGGATATGTAATTCTGTTTTCTCTAGAATTTGGCATGTGTAATGCTTTGTTTTTGGGAGTATGATTGATGTTGATAATCATATTATGAACCTTCGTTGGTTGTTGCTTGGTAGTTGCCTAAGGATGCATCTAGCCTATATTGAATGGTTGAAATGCTTTGATGATTTTATTAAGTTGAATATGACATTGTGGTTAGGTTAGTGTGTTGCCTTTGCTGGATAGTGCTTGTTTGAACGTTTTGGTATGTTTGGCAAATGGTTTAGGAAGCATGCCTATAGGTAAATCCTTTTGAAGCAAATGTTTTGTTGGAGATGCTTAATCTAGGTGCCAATGTTAGTACAAGTCTTGATGAATGTTTGTATGCATGTGTGTGAGTTCTAGGGATCTAATGCATCTAGATTTGGTTGAAAACTAGAAGAAAATGACATTACAAGCCTTAGCGTATCGATATGCATGGTTGTATCGTCGCCGTCCGCGGTGGCCCAAAACACGGAAAGGACTACTTTTTTGGCTCTCTTGGTTGCGTAGAGTCTGATTCCGATGTCATTTTTCAAACCGAAGTCTCTAGGTGAGTAAATTAGTAAAAAACCTTTCTGTTTTAACCCCTTCTTTTAGTTTTTCCTTTTGATTTTTGAACATGCAAAATAATATTGATCGAGATATTTCAAATATGTTTTTTCTTTCAAACTTCTCTTTTTTTATATTCGAAAGCCCTTTTTTATTATTTCACCCTGAACCTCTTTTCTTACATTAATTTTCGAACAAGTTTTTATAACCCAAAATATATATATAAAAAAGAGTTGTTGATGTGATTTTTGCTTTATTTTGTAGGTCTAAGGTGCGGCTTTGGGCGGTGGAGCAGTGCGGCTTGGGCAGTGGTGGGCGGTGGTCAGCGCGCGTGGCGGCCACGCGCTGGAGATAGATGGTCACAAGGGTTGCAGCAGAGGACAAGGGTTTAGTTTTAGGTTATTTTTAGGGTTAGCGGCAATTCTATAATTAGGGTATTAAATGGGTATTTTTGTAATATAGGGTATTTGGGTGTATTGGGTTAAATCTGGTAATGGGTCAATTTTGGGGTTTTTAATTGGGTTACCAGATGGGTCTAGGTTTTTTAGTTATTGGACTTTATGTATGGGCCCAGACAAAATGGGCATCTACATACTCTATTTATTCAATTCCTAATAGTTACCCGATTTTACAGTAGTTTATAAGTCATTACAAATTATGTCTAAACTAGTTTATAAGTTATTACAAATTATGTCTACACTAGTTTAAAACCAACTACTATGATCATCTACATGCCAACTAGTAAAATCAAAATACATCAAATATGTCATTACTGATACTGTAAATATACTCCTTGCTAAATAGGATGCCAAAAACTCCTTACTCTGATTTCTGCTTTTCACCTATGCGTGAAAATCATCACACGCTAAGTATACACTTAGTGAGGCAATAACAATATCCAGTGCAATACAACATGTCTATAAATATAAAAATGTGAAAATACTCATGCATCATGATCACTAGATATGTATTACCATCATATTAATCATATATTAACATAATATAAACTAGATATAAATTTCTTACCAATATACTTGCCATTTATTCCAAAAGCTCATAAGTTTATTCATCTGTTTATCTTTTATTAACCAATAAACCATAGCCCAAATATAAACCTATGAGGACCCTGGTGACACGAGTAAAATATGCACCACAGTGCTAATACACATAAGGTCGTGCCCACCATAATACACATAAGGTCATGCCCACCATATGCACTAAGTGTCCTTTATATACACTATAGTGCTAAATCGAGTATGCAGCGTGTTGCTGGACTATATTGCATGTCAACTATACCCTGTCCCTCAATAATATACTTGGGCATATATTCCATATTTATTTCATCCATGACAATGTATATCAACATAATTTAACATTGGGCAGTTCATACCAGAAATAACATTCATAATATAACATTATATATAACTAGTGATCCATGTAGTTATATTCATCTTTTGAAATATTTAGAATATGTGAAATATATGATCAATGACATAAGTATCATGCCAATATAAACAAGGTAGACTCATCGTAAGTCTTCCTAATGATGTGTAAAACATCCATGTATCATGTTATGTATGCATTGCACTCACCTTGACACTTTATATAGGTCAAAATTTAAATCCTTACTAAACTTTAATTTTGATCATTTTTCTTGGTCGTTAGCTTGATCTAGGTTTTATCACGATCTATATGTACGTCATTTACAACACATGTACATTTCAAAAATACATGTTAGTATCATACTATCATAGGAACATAATAGGAAAAGAAATTCCTATAAATTCTTTCGATGTTTATTCGATTCTAATTCATTTCATACAATTCATACCAACCTCAACACTTCAAATTTCCTTTAATATCCAGATCAAAGAATGATTCATAAATCATTCCAACAATTATTCAAGCATGATACCTTAATTTAACCAATTTCCACTTGAAACCCCTTAATTTCCATAACATTTGATTTAATTCTCTAACCTTTACAAACTTCCAAATTGGTCCAAACAACATTCTAAAGCTTGTAGAATCATTCGTTTATCATGTCTAACCTTAATAAATTTTTTCCAAAATTTTCCCTAATTATTTCACCATGGCCGAATATGAAAGATCACTTTAGGCTTGATCTTCAACTTGATTCAATCATGAATTAATCTTCAAAATATCATTTCTAGGCATTATCAATCATTCCCATATCAAAACCCAACATCCCCTTCATCCACCAATTTCAAGAATTTAGGTTTCAAGCATGAACAAATAATACCAAATGGTAGATAATTTCATGTAGATCAATTTTCTGTTTCATGCTTTCATTAAAATTCCTAATAAAATGGCTTGAAAATCAAAAATAAAATTTTTCCTTACCTTAAGAGAAACTCACGGCAAGATGAAGAAAAGTCTTGAATTTTCTCTTTATTCAATTTAGGCCATTTGTCATTTATTTATAGGAAATTAAATAAAAATCTATTTTATGACAAAAAGACCATTTTACCCTTGTAATCCAATGCCTCTAATCTTGCCACATATCATTTTATTCATCCAAAGGTAAAAAATAAACCAATAAGTTAGTGATTACCAGCTTTACCCTTGTAATTTTTCAAAAATTACAATCTTGCCATATTTCATCCAACGATTCATATTTAACATAGAAAATCTATTTTAATCCAATGGTCCATGTTAAATCCTTCCAAATTAAGGCATGGAAAAGATATCATTAACCTTGCCTTATCATCTAACAAAATATCTCAAATATTTGATTTGATCTGATTATCTAAATTTTTCTCGAACTTTAACTCTTTATAGCTTTTAACACAAATTTTGTATGAAAAATCTGGGTAACACAGAAACGTCATTCTTAGGAGTAAACTATTCATTTACGGG
Organism: Hibiscus mutabilis; assembly: GCA_019671005.1. NCBI lineage: Eukaryota > Viridiplantae > Streptophyta > Magnoliopsida > Malvales > Malvaceae > Hibiscus > Hibiscus mutabilis. The sequence goes on along the minus strand of CM033736.1, from coordinate 28,168,154 downwards.
ACTAAAATGCATAACTTTTGAAAATTACTATTTAAGTCCCTGAACTTTTCTTAAGTTTATACTTTAGCCACCAAACTTTCATTTTATTCATTTTTTTTAGTAGCCAAAATTTTGAGGTATTACAATTCTCCCCTTAGAGAAAAAATTTCCTTGAATTTTTAATACGTACCTGGTTCAAAAAGATGCAGATACTGCTTTCATTGCTTCCTCTATTTCCCAAGTAGTTTCTTTCACCTTGTGGTTTCTCCACAAAATTTTAAGCAGAGGAATCTTTTTGTTCCTTAACAGTTGTAATGCCCTGGTTTTGGGTCTAGATGTTTTGGGGTTCATTTTAAGGGTTCAAAGGATCGGTATTAGAGATTCGAGTCAGTTTCGAGATTAAATCGGATTAAATATTTTTGAAGGTGATAAAAATATGGAAAAATGTTCTAAAATTATTATTTAATATGTTAATGATTGGTGTATAATCAATTTTGGAAAATGAGTTTTGGAAATCGGACATTTTGGACTAGTGACCAAAATGTAAACTTTGAAAACTGTTTTTAGTGACTGTTTTGTAAAGGGTCAAAACTTTGAATCATTAAGGAGCTAATTGCCCAAAGTCTAATCTCAAACTTTATCCCTTAATTGGCTATTTTTAAAGTGTTTTGGAAAATATAAATAGGTTGGGGGAATTAATTTGATAATTTATTCTTTAAAACAAAAGTTACGTAACTAACTTTCTCTCAAAATATTCTCTCAAAATCTCTCCAGCCAAACACTATTCTATTCTTCTAATCTTAAGTAAATCTTCTTTTCTTAAATCTTTTGATTTCTAATGGATTCCCAATGGTTTCTAAACAAAACCTTATTGTTTTTGATAAGATTGAAAGGTGTTTGAGGTTGGTTTCGATAAGTTTCGGACGGTTTTTGAGTGGGCAACTTGTGAGTTGCGGGTAATTGATTTGAGGCAATGGTTTGGATGCATTTTGATGCATGTTTTCTCTGGTTTTGTGTGGCCAAAATAGGGGATAATCAAGGCGAAGTAGCTTGAGGTGGATTGTTGCTTTTCGGGAACTCGATTTGCTTTGGCGAGCAAGGCGAGGTATAATTGGTGAGCGGAAACAGTTTTAAAAGTCTTTCAAGGGTTTGAAAGTGTTTTTGGGAGTTTAGTCTTAGCTTGAAACACTTAACTAAACTCAGAAGGAAGTTTCCCTCTTTTGCTCTTTAATTGCCAATATATGAAAGCTTATGTGTTGAACCTACTTTTTAATGCTTTGGGGGTTTAAGCATGGTAATATGATTTAATGCTTTGGGATATAAGCATGTGATTTGTAAATGTTTTTGCATATGGTCGATATGCATGTTTTGATTGGAATCAATGAAAATGCTTTGGTCGTAAGCATGGTTAGAAAACAAGTGTTTAGTTTTCAAAGGATTTTAAATGCATCATTGTTTTACGGGCATCCTCACTAAGCATGCGTGCTTACACTCTCTTTTTCCTAATGATGTAGAGCATTGAGGTTTGGGGCAGCAAATGAAAGGTTTAAAGTGATCCAAGAACCAAGACTACTTTTGAGTATGAATTCGGTTTAAGTTTTTGGTTAATAAGGCAATGTGTTCACCAAGTTTTTGGGATTTGTAATTCTGTTTTCCCCTGGTATTTGAGCATGATTAATGTTGTGTTTGGAGTTTGATTGATGTTGATAAGCATGTTGATGGTTTTTGCTTATGGTTGATGCTTAGGTATGCATTTAGTTAGCATTGGTTGATTGCCATGCTTTGATGATTCTATCATGTTGATGTTGATGCTATGGATATGTTGGTACATTGTATATGCTAGAAAATGTTCAAATGAGTATTTTGGTATATTTGGAAATGTGGTTTTAGGAAGCATGCCTATAGTTTACCTTTAAAGTATGATTGCCATGAATTGAGGATGGTTCTGTGATAATATGGTTAGGATCGATCCTTGGTAATGTTGTATGGATGTTAGAAGCATGATTAAGTGGTTTGGAGTCTAATAATGTAAGTTAAATTAGCAAAAGTGGACGTGTCAGTTCCAGGCGTATTGGAACGCATCCCCTCGTACTGGTACGGCTAGGCCATTTTAGGCTTAGCATTTTGATACGCGGGGTAGTGTTTCGATACGGGTAAGACATTTTAGGCTTAGTGTTTCGATACACGGGAGAGTGTTTCAGTATGGTTTTGAACTACTGGAATCTGAGTTTTATAAATTAGCCCAGGCATACTGAAACACCTTTACGTGTACCGATACGGTATGTAGTTAATTCAGTTATTTGGATGTTTGGAAGGTTTCTGAGTTATTCATTTTTAGTCCCTGAATCTTATATTGACAATTGTGTAAGCTTGGATGGTCGGATTGAATTGAGAATTGACATGCAAGCATGTAATCTGACTAATTGAGGATTGGTAACCATATTTTGCTAATGGTCTTGTAATTTACCAGTGTTGCATTTGGGTCCCTAAAATGTATTGTATGCAATTGGTTACATTTTCGTGGTCCATTTCCTTTGTAACTTCACCTGCTGCAAGCATAATCACTTAGGATTAATAATATGCATCTAAACAAGAAAAAAGAAAAACAGACCGGCTTTCGTAATCTTTCTCTAGTTTACTACGAAAAACCTAATGTAGCTCGCTCTTTTCGATCGAGCGTCTAGGCTGGGTCAAAGAGGTTACATTTGTTGAAATCAGAGCTAGATTACGAAAGGTTGGGATGTTGTTGTTTGATTCATTGATATTGTTTGATATGCATGGTGATTGTGTATACGTGCGATGATTGTGTTACATCATGTTGGGGTATAAATTAGGAGCACATTGCCTATTACCGAGGTTTTAAAATGTTTTATAAGGTTCTCTTGGATCTTTTGCCTTATGTTAGCCTGAATTTAATGTATTTTGATGCTTTTGTTAGCATAGCTCGACGTGAGACTCGTTTGACGGTTGTAATACCGGGTCTGGACAAAAAAATAACGATAGAGGGAATCCTCATATTACCTTACCTTCTCCTCCTCCATTGGTTCCTCCTGTTGAAGCTGGAGGAGGTGGTGTACCTCAGGCTCTGCAAAGGCCAATTTTTGAGGATTTAAATCTATTAATCCAAGCGATGACCAGAGCGTTTCAGGTAGCATTGGCTGGAGTGCAAGTGCAAGCATCAGCACCTGCTGTGGTGGTTAATCAAGGTTTATCCTTGGAGCGTCTTCATGGTTTGGGAGGTGAGGAATTTAGGGGTCTACCCCTGAAGCAGCCAAGGGATGGCTGGAAAAGATAATTCGTATCTTGAATCAGATGGGTTGCAATGATGTGCACAAGTTGGGTTGCACTATGTCCTTGTTGCAAGGTGATGCTTATCACTGGTGGGTGACCACGATTGTGGGTGTCCTAGAGGCGGACGTGTCTTGGGAGTTCTTTTGGTGATCTTTCAAGAGGAAGTATCTTGGTCCTCAATATCAGGATGCGAGAAAGCGTGAGTTTATGTCGCTATCGCAGGGTGGCATGTCAGTTGCCGAGTATGAGGTGAAGTTTGTTCGCCTAAGTCAGTATGCCCTAGAGTTTGTTCCAGATGATCAACAGATGTGTGATAGGTTTTTCTATGGTCTTGTGAAGGACATCAAGACGTATCTACTGACTGCAGATTACACGAATTTTGATGTGTTGGTCAATCGTGCCAAGGATATTGAGCAGTCTCTAGAGTAACATGACAAATTTCAAGCATGGGCTAGAGTAAGAGAGCGGCTGATTTTGGCTATTCTGGGAAGCAGAATATGAGGTCTCGTGATAAGAGGCATAAACTGGATTATAAATGCGGCGACGGTGTTGGCCAGGGTAATTCGGGAGCTCGTGTTATAGCTGAATGTGAGTGATGTGGTAGATGCCACACGAGTGCATGTTGGGGAAATATCTTGAGTTGCTAGATATATAGATCTCATGAAGCATGATTATCTTCAAGTTGTGGGGGATGCACCGGCTCGGGCTGCTACATCCGTTAGGCGCCGGGGCTATACAACCAGAGAATGGTGGGCTAGTGTGGATCTATACTCAATGTGAAGGTCACAATGACATTGATGTGATCGCAGGTACCTTCATTTTGCAATCTTTGTCATTATTTTCTTTGATTGATTCAGGGTCTACGTATTCTTATATATTGAGAGAGCATGCACATGTGCTGAATGTTCCTGTTGAGATCTTAGATGTTGGCATGTTAGTAACTAGTTCCTTTGGGGAGATGGTTACGACTAGAAGTGTATAGAAGTTTTCCTTTGGTAGTGCAACATCACGAGTTTGGCACGGATCTGATGGAGTTGTTATCTAGTCCGAAGTACCTACGTGTGAAACAAAACACATGGTAATTATAACTTAGTGAGGCATGATCATAACAATGTAAAACAACAATTATAAATAACGCAGCCCTGTAGAATGGCAAGCGATTTCCAATTGCAGTTGATAACATTTTATCATATATAGAACTACCTTACATGTATAGTTCACTTAACCAATATAATATTCAAACCATAGGATTCGATTTACCCTACCAGTCTTGTGTACATTAAGCTTTTTAGCTTAACTACTTGCATAAATGCATTTCAAGTATTATATCCCAAAGTATAAAATCATGTAATCTGTAATGCAGGAATAATCATGTAAGAAATTTGTACTGTAATAATTTTGTACTGTATATTCATGTAACTGTACTTAAAATCTTATGGCCTAAGGAAAATATCAAATCATTCCTCTATCATAATAGTGCAATATAGTTCCTGCAAAATGGCAAACGAGTCCCAATTACAGTTTATATCATATCATCAAAACTTTATTTTATCAATCAAATATATGTTAAGCTTCTTAACTTAACTGCCTGTATAAATATATTTCATATATTATAGTCCAAAGTACAAAATCTAGTGATGCTATGGTACGCGAGTCATCACGACACCGTAGTGTCTACGACGCCGTAGCGTCTACATCGCCAAAGTGGCTGAGAGGAGTACATACTCGAGGGCGCTCTTTGCTCCTCATAATCAGGACGCTCTTTGCTACTTATAATCCCATATTTTGTGCTAACAACACCGAAGTGTCTGAACAACGCCGTAGCGTCTAAGTCGACACCGAAGTGTCTAAACATCAACGAAGTTACTGAACGCACTGTAGTGATAGGACGCAGCTGCTAAGACCATATGGATATCCAACTATACCAAAGATTCTCATGCAATTTCATGTGAATCTATGGTATATGAGTCACCATACGACGTCGTAGTGTCTACAACGCCGTAGCATTTGCGTCGCCAATGCGACTAGGATGAGTACGTACTCGTGGACGACCTTTGCTCCTCATTATCGCACTTTTTATGCTAATCGACACCGTAGTGTCTAAACATCACCGAAGTGACTGCAATGCTGTAGCGTCTGATATCAACAACGCAGTGTTTGAAACGCACCATAGTGCTGGTTTACAGCTGCTATGACTCTTTGGATATCCAATTATACCAAAGACTCTCACACTAGTACTTGAGCATGACAATATAATATTTTCATATTCAATATCCAATTCATCAATACTATCATCCATTATTCGATAATGGGTATTTCATACCCAAATATCTAAAAATTTGATTTATCTTAGATAAATCATTATGCCATATCCGTGTATCACATATGCCATTTAATATTTCATGCCATTTACATAACTTTGATCAACATACATTTTCATTAATATTACGGTCGACTTCTTGCAAGTCTATATCATGTCATTTATTTAAATAAATAAATAAAAAATGGACTCACTCATATCACATACATAACAAATAAGTAAAAATGCGCTCACCTAGGCTATGGATGATATTAGTCTGACTAAGCTATTTCGATACTTTTTCCTTGCTTGCTTTTGATCCGGTACCCTTAGCTTCATCAATAGCTGTACCGTACCATTTGAACATACATAACAATATTATGTTAGATTTTTAATCTAACATTGCTTAACTATACTATACTAGTATATTTATTCGAATATAAAATGTTTCCAAAAATTTTCACTTTTTCCTTTAATAATGCCGAATTGTTCATTATGGTCCCTAATGACCATTTTGCAATTTATTCAAGCTCAAATCACAATTATTCAATAATTTCATCATTTTTCACTAACTTCTATTCAATACCCTTCATCCCTTAACCATTACCAAAGTGACATTTTAGTCACTAATTTTACACATAAACTTGCAAACTTGTATCGAATAATTAATCCAACATTTCTTTAGTTTTTCTCACATTTTCCCCTTACTTTTAGACCAAAGCTGAATTGGTCCTTGAACTAACCAGGGCTGTAATGATCCCTTTCCATTTCCTTTCTTGTCAATTTAGTCCCTTGTATTCTAATTTCAATTCTAACTTCATACAACATATTCGAATCATAAAATCTCATAATCATAATTTCCATAAAATTTTTCTATTATTCTTCCATGTGGCCGAATTGGTCACTTAGCTTCTCTAGGCTCATTTTTTTATCCAAACAACATTCTAACATGCTCAAATTAATTTTTCCAACATATATTCTTCATTTCCAAGAATTAACAATTAAAACCTCAATTTATTCCTTCATGCCAAATTGGGTGTCTAAACTTTTCAAGGACTTTATTTTGGTCCTATTGCCATAATCAAGCTTCTAAATTCATAATCTCTTCAAATCCATCACTAGGATAATTTTCACAATATTTCTCCAAATTTCCCCATGTATGCCAAAATGGTCATTCAAAGGACTAGTTGAAGATTTTTCATTCTAACATCAAAATTAAGCTTCTAAATTCATCAATCTTTCATTTTCGTCATCAATTTCAAAACCCTAACTAATATTCCAAATTATAGGGTTAGGGTTTTTAATCCTTAAACATGAAATTAATCATAATCTAAGCTTGATTTCATCTCTACAACACTAGATTTGCATAGATCAAGCTTCCATCTAAACATGGAACATGAAACCTTATTTTCTCTCTCTTCAAGAACATAATCAAATCTTCATAACTCTTGATAAAATTACTATCAAAAGAAAGACCATTAAGCATAGATCATTTTTTTCCAAAGCAACATACCTTGATTCTAACTTTGGAGCCTTCAAAATGCCTAGGAATTTTTTTTGTATTTTTCCCTCTTTTTCTTGGTGTTTTCGAAAATGGAGGAAGGAAGATTAACATATTTTGTTCATCCTTTTTCATTTATGCCACATGTATTGATAAATTGAATTTTTTATTCAATTTAGTCCTTTTTCCAAAATTAACCTCCAACTGAATCATAATTTACAAATTGCCATTCTAGTTCAATTCCAACCAAATTTGTAACACCCTTAACGTATACTCGTAGTACAAATACACATTAAGGATGTCACAATATTATTTAACAAAATTCTAGACTTGAATTTTTTTGTAAAATAATCCTTTAAAACAACCAACTAATAAATTGATACATGCCCACTAGAGAATATCATGAATTAGAATGTCTTACTGATATTTGGCAGATTGCAGCTTGATCAACATGACTCCTCTTCCGGTAAGTTTCCAACAACCTACATGTGATACAACACACGCTAAGTAAATACTTAATGAGGTAACTATAATTTAAAATAAATCATTTCAATGTATAAAATCATATAAAATAGACTTAACGAAGTCATTCCTCTATCATTTAACGGTGCAATATATGTCCTACATAATAGCAAGTGAGTCCCAATTGCAGTTTATATCATAACATCAAACCTCTATTTTATAGATCAAGTATACATTAAGCTTTTCAGCTTAACTGCCTGCATAAAATGCATTTCATGTATTGTAGCCTAAAGTACAAAATCATGTGATGTCATGGTACGCGAGTCATCACGACACTGTAGTGTCTACGATGCCACAACGTCTGCATTGCCAAAAGCGACTGAGATGAATACGTACTCGAGGACGCTCTTTTCTCCTCATACTCGTACATTTTGTGCTATGTAACAACGTAGTGTTTGAACAGACCCCGTTGAGTCTAACTCGAATCCGTAGAGTCTATCTTGACCCCGAATAGTCTACATTATTTACCCCGACTCCGAAGAGTCTACATTGTTTATCTCGACCCCGAAAAGTCTTTCTCGCACCGTAGTGCTATGACTTTTTGGATATCCAATTATACCAAAGACTCTATGTAATACCCAAATATTTACATATTGACTAAAATAAAAAGAATTAAAGTTTGGTGGTTTTAGTTCAGTGACTAAAACGAAAAATTTCAAGGTTTGGTGGTCAAAGTGGAAATTTGGGAAAAGTTCAAGGACCAATATGGTAATTTTCCCAAAAATTATTTTTATGGAAAAAATGAATAGTTTATCCCGGTATAAGAATTTTGGTGGGAATCAGATTTTTGGTACGAGATTTGTGTGAAAAGCAATAAAAATGATAAGTTTCAGAAATTAATTCGAATGATTATTCGAATTCGGAAAATTATAAAAATTTTATGGAAGTCTTAGAAAGACTAGAAGAACATGATATTATGGTTTTTGAATCGATTTTATTCGATTTAAATTTGATTCTATGCAGTATTTGGTGAAATAGGTGAAAATGGCATTTTTGAAGATAAGTTGGTTCATTAAGGGAAAAATAGTCATTTCACCCTTACTTTTTGATTATTTATGATTATTATGGATAAGAATAAACAAATGTTGGCTAGTGATTGGTTATAACTCAAGGGTATAATGGTCTTTTGACTATTAAAGGATTTTTATTAATTAATTTGGTGTATATTATAACATTTGGCATAATTAAAGAACAAAAGTTGGGGAAATTATCTCTTCATCTTCTCCAAGCTGCCGAATTCACCCAAGAGTATAGGCAAAAAATTTCAATTCAATTTTTAAGCTTCCATGGTTAGATTTGAGCTTGAGACATGAAACAAGAAATTGTTCTCCATTAAATTCCCTATCTTTTGGTATAAGTTTTGTATAGTTTTCATGTCTCTAAGTTGAGTTTGGGGTTTAGGGTTGATGAAGAGCATGATGGAATATTGAGTTTTAATGGTTTTTCTTGTTGGAAATATGCTTGTGATGTTATTTTCATGGTTTAAATGATGGAAATTCCATGAATTGTGTTGTAGGTTGATTAGGGGAAAATTTTAAAATTTAGGGGAAATTATGGAAAAATTATTTTGATGATAGAAATGATGAAAATGATGTTATACAAGCTTGATTATGTTGTTTGGATGAAGAAATTTCTATGTTCTTGAAAGATGAAAAAATTAGGGTTTATGTCAAGTTAGGAATTATGGAGTGTGATTGAAGGAAGAATGGTTTAGAATGATAATATAAGTTGTTTGGAATGAAAATCCCTAATTATTTGGCATTAAGGACCAAAATATAAATTTTGGAAAGTTTAGGGATTTTATTGTCAACCTTGTTTTTGAAGTATACTATGTTGGAAAATTAAGTTATGTGATTGGAATGTTGATTTTTAAGTTTATATTGACTTTGGAACCATTTTATAATTTTCGGCAATATTGAGGACCAATATGTAAATTTCCAAAGTTTGGGTCCTAAAGTGTAAATGATGATAATTGTGAAGGTTAAACTTGAAAATGATGGTTGGAAGCTTAAAAGATTCCTTAGGGACTAAAATGATTATTTTGGAATTTTTTTTGAAGAATTGTGGAAAAGTGTGAAGAAAAATGATTCAAATATAGAAAATTCTATCGGAGTAATTTTGTGTATAATGGATAGTTGTTTTAGTTACTTTCCATTATTTGTATAGTATGAGTATGTACTAAAAAATTTGCTTGTGTTATGTATTTAATATACATACATATAACAAGCAAGTTCGCGATCGAAACAAGTTGAAAGATAAAGAAGAAGTTACAGAATAGATATGTTTCAGTATAAGTAGCTAGTGAGGCATATAAGGTGAGTGCATTCATATGTTTCAAAATATGTTTTGATTGATTTCAAGAATTATATTTACTTGATTTTATTAAAAGGATAACATGGTTTTTGTATAAGTTATATGATACAGGCAAAGAAAAAGGTTAGTACATAATGGGGTATAAACTACCCGATTTTGTTTTGTTATGGCAAATTTGTTATTGAATAATGGTGATATATGAATTGTTTATACATGATGATTTACAAGTATATGATATGGATTTATTGCCCAACTAATGATAGAGAGTTACAGTATAGTGGCATGCCATTAGAGGTCTAGTAGTCAAGGACTACGTGTAGCAACACACCGATCTGCGATCCTATATGTTTATCAGCACTTATGTGCCTATATGATGCTGACACTAGTGTGTCTATATATTTATCGTCACCTTGGCGACCAGTGCTCAAGGAGTACAGACCTTGCATACTTTAGTTTCTCTTTATACAATTCTTGGGCCAATTATAAAGTTAAAATATATGAAATCACCATTTTCTTATATATATGATGGTTTGAATTAAAAGAAGATTTAATATGATCTTGCTTAATCATGTTTTCATTTATTTTATTGCTTGATTTTATGATTTCTTATAATGCCTCACTAAGTTATACTTAGCGTGTGTATTATGCTTGTGCACACGTAGGTTGATCACGTGGTTCGTAAGCAGGAACGTTTTGGGCATCACCTCGTAGGCGAAGAAACGATACAGGTTATCATTGTAATGTTTTGACATCCTATATTATATGTTTTGAATAGTGGCATGTATAATCTTGAAAATACATATCTTGTGTAAAAGAGACATTAAACTACTCCTTAATTGGTTATGTTTTTAACTAAAACATGGTTTAATATTATTAGTATGTGGATTTGAATGATTTTTGACTAGTTAGTGAACTTATATTGGAGATAAGTTGAAGTTGTCCAAAAACTCTATTCTAGGCAGTAATTTTGAAAACTTGCCATAAATTCCACAAATTGATTTAGATGTTGAATTTTATATGTATGAACTATAAATCGAGTCTAGTTTATTTTAAAACAAACGGTGAATGATTTCAAGTTCTGTGTAAAAAGTGATGAATTTTTATTCGACGCAAGGTCAGAATTTTCAGACAGCAAAACTGCATTGTAGTACATATTTAATGAATTTTCTACACTTGAGTGCCATGAGTTAAGACCTCTAATTTATATGGACTGATAGACCGATGAAGCTAGTTTACTAGGAATTTTTCCAAATGAAGTTTTGAAGCTTACAAAAATTTATAAATTTTTTAAGTAATGACAGTATGAGCTGCCAACTTTGTTTCAAATGGTGCAAATTGTTTAAATTTGTTTTGTGACATCATCGACTCGTGTTTGGTAACAAATACGTGAAGATGCTGTTACATTTTTTGGTATCAGAGCAATAGGATTAGCCGGTTCTGGATTTAAATTGAATGCGTTATGATTTAAAAAGTCTGTACATGCCACTAGGATGTCATAAATTACTAGTGATGTCATTTGTATAGTTGATGCTCCTCCTTACTAATGTTAAATGTTGTGATGAGTACAAATGTCTGAGGGTGAAGGTTTACGTCAGGTGACCCATATAGAGGGTCAAAATGTTGCTGAGGTTGGACAAGAAGCTAGTTTTGCTCTCCCTCTAGCATAGCCTGCTGAGAATGTACCGGTTCAACCTGGAATACCGGTACAAAATCAGGGAAACTTCCTACAGGCTTTGGAGATGATACTTAATCGTCCTCCCCGAGTTTCTATTGCTAAAGAGCTAAAGGATCTGCAAGCACCAGATTTTGTTGAGGGAGATCCTATTGTTGCAAACAATTGGCTTAATGATCTAAAGATTATGATTAAAGGATTGCATTGTGATGATCAGAGAAAGTTAGAGGGAGTTGTGTCTTTATTAAAGGGACAAGCTCGTATCTGGTGGTCGAATATCACCACTTGTCCTCAGGAAGAGATCACTTGGGACTTTTTCCTCCGTGAGTTTCGCAACAAGTATATCGGAGACATGTTTATTCGAGAAATGAGGAGTCAATTCTTGAATCTTAAGCAAGGTGATCAGACAGTATACGAATATGAATGTGAATTCAAAAAATCGAGCCTATTCGCCTCAGAGTTGATCCCTACAGAAAAGGATCATAGCATCAGCTTCATTGAAGGTTTGGATCCGGATAATAAAGAGGTGCTTATAGCAATGGAAATCACTAGATTCCAAGATGCTTTCAACTGAGCGAAAGAGATGGAAAAAGTTCGGCAAGAAAAGTTAGCAGCTCAGAATGTTCATTCGTAGAAAAGGAATTTTGGAGGATCCTTTGGTTCATCGTAAGCTAAACGAAGCAAAGGTTCCTACCAAAATAACAAACAAAGATTTGGATCGGGCAAGTCCAAAGTTTCACAGGTTTTTACTGCAAAGATAAGGAGTTCGAAGAAACATCAATGTGAACATTATGGCAAATTGCATCATGGACAATGCCGATTGGTTACAGGAGTTTGCTTCAGTTGTGGTTCTACTGATCATTTTCTTCGAGATTGCCCGAGAAGTGGCAAAAGACCAGATAAGTCAGAAAGATCAGTAATCCAGAACCAGAAGGGAAAATATCAGGCTAGCCAGAAATCTTCTGGAGTTAATCGTCCGAGAATGTCGGAAGCTACGTCCAACAAGGAATTGAAGACTTCAGCAAGAGTCTATCACATTCGCACTGAAGATGAAATAGATGCACCGAATATTGTTATAGGTGCTTTCCAGCTTTTTAATGAACCTGTATTTGTATTGATAGATCCGGGATCTACTCATTCATATGTTAGTTCTAATTTAGTCCAAGATAGGAGGATTACCTATGAACCTACGTCTAGTGATGTCTTCGCAACCAATCCTATTGGCCATAGTGCTTGGTGAGCAAAATTTGCAGGCAGTGCCCGATAATGATTCAGAGAATTGAATTCCCAATTGATTTGATGGAATTACCTTTCCATGATTTTGAAAATATTTTGGGCATGGATTGGTTATATGCTTACCATGCTATAGTGGATTGTCGTTTGAAATGGCTAGTATTAAAAAGTAAGGAAGGTACAAAAATAGTAGTGGTAATAATGCGATCTCGGTGATGAAGGCGATAAGATTGTTGTATCAGGGGTGCCAGGCTTACTTAACCCTTGTTGTGGATGTTAATTTATAAAAGACAGACCTTAATAGTATTCTGACAGTTCGAGAGTTTTCTGATGTGTTTCCCGAGGAATTGCCAGGATTACCTCCAGATAGAGAGGTGAAATTTGGAATAGATGTTTTACCCGGTACTGAACCAATATCAATGGCGCCTTATCGAATGTCTTGGATAGAGTTGACAGAGCTTAAATCTCAATTGCAAGATCTTTTAGATCGAGGTTTTATATGACCTAGTGTATCACCCAGGGGAGCACCTATTCTTTTTGTCAAAAAGAAAGACGAATCAATGCGGTTATGCATTGACTATCGTTAGCTGAATAAAATGACAATCAAGAACAAGTATCCCTTACCGAGGATTGATGATCTATTTGGTCAATTGAAAGGGGCAGATGTGTTTTATAAAATAAATATTCGGTCGGGTTACTATCAGTTAAAAGTCAAGGATGATGATATTCCAAAAATAGCATTTCGGACACCGTATGGACACTATGAATTTGGGGTTATGCCATTTGGTCTCACTAATGCTCCTACAACATTCATGGACCTGATGAATAGAGTGTTACACCCGTACTTGGATCAGTTTGTTGTAGTGTTTATTGATGATATACTGATTTGTTCGAAGGCCAGGGAAGAACATGATGCTCATTTGCGGATAGTATTACAGATGTTAAGGGAGAAGGAATTGTATGCTAAACTCTTTAAATGTGAATTTTGGTTATCAGAAGTATCTTTCCAGGGTCATTTGTTTCGACCGAAGGAATTTGGGTTGATCCTAAAAAGGTCTAGGCCATCGTTGAATGGAATCCTCCTAAGAATATTTTTGGGGTTCGAAGTTTGTTAGGATTGGTTGGGTATTATTGAAGATTTGTAAAGAAATTCTCGATGATTGCCTCTCCGCTAACCAAGCTATTGAGAAAGTATGTGCCATTCGTTTGGACGGATAAGTGTCAGGAAAGCTTTGAAACATTAAAAAGGATTTTAACTGAAGCTTCGATATTGGTGCAGCCAGAATCGAGTAAGGATTTTGTAGTATATAGTGATGCTTCTCATAATGGCTTGGGATGTGTACTCATGCAAGAAGGAAAAGTAGTGGCTTATGCTTCTAGACAGCTTAAGACGCATAAGAGGAATTATCCTACCAATGATTTAGAGTTGGTAGCGGTTGTTTTTGCTTTAAAGATATGGTGTCATTATCTATACGGAGAACGATGCTATATCTATTCAGATCATAAAAGTTTAAAGTATCTGCTAACTCAAAAGGAGTTAAATTTAAGGCAGAGAAGGTGTATTGAGCTCCAAAAAGATTATGATGTGGTTATTAATTATCATCTAGAAAAAACGAACGTGGTAGCTGCTGCCATCAGTTCAAAGACATTTGCTGCCTTGAGAGTTATAAATGCGAGGCTAGAATTAAGTTTAAGGCCTGTTTTAGTAGATCGGATAAAGAAGCTTCAGAAAAGTGATATGGAATGTTTGTCAAGATTCAAAGAAGTTGAAAATGGTGAGACCAAAGATTTTGAAGTTAAGTCTGATGGATGCTTGTATTACCGAGGAAGAATTGTTATTCCCGAGAATGAAGAGCTAAAGAAAGAACTTCTCTTTGAAGCACATTATAGGCCCTTAACCATGCATCCTAGTGGAAAAAATATGTATCAAGACCTAAAGAGTTGATATTGGTGGCCAGGAATGAAAAGAACTATAACTGAATTTGTTTCTAAATGCTTGACATGTCAACAAGTGAAAACAGAGCATCAAGTGCCTTCTGGTTTGTTGCAACCAATTTCCATTCCTCAGTGGAAAGGGAATGGGAAACCATGGATTTGTGACATGGCTACCTTTGACTCCAAGAAAGAAAGATTCAGTTTGGGTAATCGTTGATAGATTGAATAAGTCGACACATTTCATTACTGTACGAACTAATTTCTCTATGGACAAATATACGGAGTTGTATATTAAGGAAATAGTTCGGCTTCATGGAGTACCAGTTTTAATTGTCTTTGTTAGAGATCCAAGGTTTACTTCCAGATTTTGGAAGTCTTTACATAAAGCTTTGGATACTCGACTTAATTTCAACACGGCTTTTCACCCTCAAACAGATGGACAATCAGAATGGCACCTTATGAAGCAAGTATCAAAATGGCACCTTATGAAGCAAGTATCAAATTTTGGAGGATATGTTAAGAGCTTGCAAAATGGCACCTTATGAAGCAAGTATCAAAATGGCACCTTATGAAGCCTTTTATGGAAGAAGGTGCAAGACTCCTTTGAATTGGTACGAGTTGAAAGAAAGGGACATATTAGGACCTGATCTAATTAGAGAAGCTGAAGACAAGATAAAGATCATACAAGATACTCTCAAAATAGCCGTCGATCGACAGAAAGCTTATGCAGATTTGAAGAGAAAAGAAATTGAATTCCACAAAGGTGATAAAGTGTTTCTTAAAGTGTCACCTTGGAAAAAATATTGCGATTTGGACGAAAAGGAAAGTTGTGTCCGAGATTTATTGGACCATATGAGATTGTAAAAAGAGTTGGTCCGGTGGCTTATCAACTTTCTCTACCCCTGGAAATGGATAAAATTCATAATGTGTTTCATGTATCGATGCTCAGAAAGTATCGATCGAATCCTTCCGACATCATTTCTCCAGAAGAAGTAGAGATTCAACCATATTTGACGTATGAAGAGGAACCGATCATAATTTTAGCACGCGAGGTCAAGGAACTAAGGAACAAGTCGAATCCACTTGTTAAAGTTCTTTGGCGAAATCACAAAGTGGAAGAAGCAATATGGAAAAGAGAGAAAGATATGGAAAAACGGTTTCCTCATCTTTTCAAATCAGGTACGTTTTAAAAATTCGAGGATGAATTTTTTTAGGGGGGAGAATTGTAATACCCCAATATTTACATAGTGACTAAAATAAAAAGAATTAAAGTTTGGTGGTCAAAGTGGAAAATTGGGAAAAGTTCAAGGACCAATATGGTAATTTTCCCAATAATTATTTTTTGGAAAAAGTGAATAGTTTATCTCGGTATAAGAATTTTGGTGGGAATCAGATTTTTGGAACGGGATTTGTGTGAAAAGCTATAAAAATGATAAGTTTCAGAAATTAATTTGAATTCGGAAAATTATGAAAATTTTATGGAAGTCTTAGAAAGACTAGAAGAACATGATATTATGGTTTTTGAATCGTTTTTATTCGATTTAAATTTGATTCTATACAATATTTGGTGAAATAGGTGAAAATGGCATTTTTGAAGATAAGTTGGTTCATTAAGGGCAAAATGGTCATTTCACCCTTACTTTTTGATTATTTATGATTATTATGGATAAGAATAAACAAATGTTGGCTAGTGATTGGTTATAACTCAAGGGTATAATGGTCTTTTGAGTATTAAAGGATTTTTATTAATTAATTTGGTGTATATTATAACATTTGGCATAATTAAAGAACAAAAGTTGGGAAAAATTATCTCTTCATCTTCTCCAAGCTACCGAATTCACCCAAGAGTATAGGTAAAATATTTCAATTCAATTTTTTAAGCTTCCATGGTTAGATTTGAGCTTGAGACATGAAACAAGAAATTGTTCTCCATTAAATTCCCTATCTTTTGGTATAAGTTTTGTATAGTTTTCATGTCTCTAAGTTGAGTTTGGGGTTTAAGGTTGATGAAGAGCATGATGGAATCTTGAATTTTAATGGGTTTTCTTGTTGGAAATATGCTTGTGATGTTGTTTTCATGGTTCAAATGATGGAAATTCCATGAATTGTGTTGTAGGTTGATTAGGGGAAAATTTAAAATTTTAGGGGAAATTATGGCAAAATTATTTTGATGATAGAAATGATGAAAACGATGTTATACAAGCTTGATTATGTTGTTTGGATGAATAAATTTCTATGTTCTTGAAAGATGGAAAAATTAGGGTTTATGTCAAGTTAGGAATTATGGAGTGTGATTGAAGGAAGAATGGTTTAGAATGATAATATAAGTTGTTTGGAATGAAAATCCCTAATTATTTGGCATTAGGGACCAAAATGTAAATTTTGGAAAGTTTAGGGATTTTATTGTCAACCATGTTTTTGAAGTATACTTTGTTAGAAAAGTGAGTTATGTGATTGGAATGTTGATTTTTAAGTTTATATTGACTTTGGAACCATTTTAGAATTTTTGGCAATATTGAGGACCAATATGTAAATTTCCAAAGTTTGGGTCCTAAAGTGTAAAGGGTGATAATTGTGAAGGTTAAACTTGAAAATGATGGTTGGAAGCTTAAAAGATTCCTTAGGGACTAAAATGAGTATTTTGGAAAAAAATTTTAAGAATTGTGGAAAAGTGTGAAGAAAAATGATTCGAATATAGAAAATTCTATCGGAGTAATTTTGTGCATAATGGACAGTTATTTTATTTACTTTCCATTATTTGTATAGTATGAGTATGTACTCAAAAATTTGCTTGTGTTATGTATTTAATATACATACAGATAACAAGCAAGTTCGCGATCGAAACAAGTTGAAAGATAAAGAAGAAGTTCCATAATAGATATGTTTCGGTATAAGTATCTAGTGAGGCATATAAGGTGAGTTCATTCATATGTTTCAAAATATGTTTTGATTGATTTCAAGAATTCTATTTACTTGATTTTATTAAAATGATAACATGGTTTTTGCATAAGTTATATGATATTTTACAGGCAAAGAAAAAGGTTAGAACATAATGGGGTATAAACTGCCCTATTATGTTTTGTTATGACAAATTTGTTATTGAATAATGGTGATATATGAATTGTTTATACATGATGATTTACATGTATATGATATGGATTTATTGCCCAAGTAATGATAGAGAGTTACAGTATAGTGCATGCCATTAGAGGTCCAGTAGTCAAGGACTACGTGTAGCAACACACCGATCTGCGATCTATATGTTTATTAGCACTTATGTGCCTATATGATGCCGACACTAGTGTGTCTATATATTTATCGTCACCTTGGTGACCAGTGCTCAAGGATTACAGACCTTGCATACTTTAGTTTCTCTTTATACAATTCTTGGGCCAATTATAGAGTTAAAATATATGAAAATCACCATTTTCTTATATATATGATGGTTTGAATTAAAAGAAGATTTAATATGATCTTGCTTAATCATGTGTAAAAGAGCCATTAAACTACTCCTTAATTGGTTATGTTTTTAACTAAAATATGGTTTAATATTATTAGTATGTGGATTTGAATGATTTTTCACTAGTTAGTGAACTTATATTGGAGATAAGTTGAAGCTGTCCAAAAACTCTATTTTAGGCAGTAATTTTGAAAAATTGCCATAAATTCCACTAATTGATTTAGATGTTGAATTTTATATGTATGAACTATAAATCGAGTCTAGTTTATTTTAAAATAAACGGTGAATAATTTCGATTTCTGTGTAAAAAGTTATGAATTTTTATTCGACGCAAGGTCATAATTTTCAGATAGCAGAACTGCATTGTAGTACATATTTAATGAATTTTCTGCACTTGTGTGCCATGAGTTAAGACCTCTAATTTATATGGATTGATAGACCGTTGAAACTAGTTTTCTAGGAATTTTTCCAAATGAATTTTTGAAGCTTACAAAAATTTATAAAAAAATTTAAGTAATGACAGTACGAGCTGCTAGCTTTGTTTCAAATGGTGCAAATTGTTTAAATTTGTTTTGTGACATCATCGACTCGTGTTTGGTAACAAATACGGGAAGATGGTGTTACATTTATTGGTATCAGAGCCACAAGTTTAGCCGGTTCTGGATTTAAATTGAATGTGTTATGAGTTAAAAAGT
The DNA here is from genome assembly GCA_019671005.1 of Hibiscus mutabilis. Taxonomy (NCBI): domain Eukaryota; kingdom Viridiplantae; phylum Streptophyta; class Magnoliopsida; order Malvales; family Malvaceae; genus Hibiscus; species Hibiscus mutabilis. The sequence continues at coordinate 28,149,254 of CM033736.1, read as the reverse complement.
GTGTATATGCCACTAGGATGTCACGAATTACTAGTGACGACATAGTTAATGCTCCTGCTTACTAATGTTAAATGTTGTGATGAGTGCAGATCTCTAAGGGTGAAGGTTCACGTCAGGCGACCCATATAGATGGTCAAAATTTTGCTAAGGTTGGACAAGAAGCTAGTTTTGTTCTACCCCTAGCACAGCCTGCTGAGAATGTACCGGTTCAACCTAGAATACCAGTACAAAATCAGGGAAACTTCCTACAGGCTTTGGAGATGATACTTAATCGCCCTCCCCAAGTTTCTATTCCTAAAGAGCTAAAGGATCTACAAGCACATATTTGGTGGTCAAATATCACAACTTGTCCTCAGGAAGAGATCACTTGGGACTTTTTCCTCCGTGAGTTTCACAACAAGTATATCAGAGACATGTTTATTCGAATATGAGGAGTCGATTCCTGAATCTTAAGCAAGGTGATCGGACAGTATACGAATATGAATGTGAATTCAACAAATTGAGCCGATTCACCTCAGAGTTGATCCCTCAGAGAAGGATCGTAGCATCAGCTTCATTGAAGGTTTGGATCCGAATTATAAAGAGGTGCTGATAGCTATGGAAATCACTAGATTCCAAGATGCTGTCAACCGAGCGAAAGGGATGGAAAAAGTTCGGCAAGAAAAGTTAGCAGCTCAGAATGTTCAGTCGCAGAAAAGGAATTTTGGAGGATCCTTTGGTTCATCATCAGCTAAACGAAGCAAAGGTTCCTACCAAAATAACAAACAAAGATTTGGATCGGGCAAGTCCAAAGGTTCACAGGTTTTTATTGCAAAGACAGGGAGTTCGAAGAAACATCAATGTGAATATTATGGCAAATTCCATCATGGACAATGCCGGTTGGTTATAGGAGCTTGCTTCAGTTGTGGTGCTACTGATCATTTCCTTCGAGATTTTCCAAGAAGTGGTAATAGACCAGATAAGTCAGAAAGATCAGTAATCCAGAACCAGAAGGAAAAATATCAGGCTAGCCAGAAATCTTCTGGAGTTAATCGTCTAGGAATGTCGAAAGCTGCGTCCAACAAGGAATTAAAGACTTCAGCAAGAGTCTATCGCATTCGCACTTAAGATGACATAGATGCACCGAATATTGTTACATATACTTTCTAGCTTTTTAATGAACCTGAATTTGTATTGATAGATCCGGGATCTACTCATACATATGTTAGTTCTAAGTTAGTCCAAGATTGGAGGATTACCTTGGAACCTACGTCTAGTGATGTCTTCGCAACCAATCCTATTGGACATAGTGCTCGGGTGAGCAAAATTTGCAGACAGTGCCCGATAGTGATTCAGGGAATTGAATTCCCAATTGATTTGATGGAATTACCTTTCCATGATTTTGAAATTATTTTGGGCATGGATTGGTTATATGCTTACCATGCTATAGTGGATTGTCGTTTGAAACGACTAGTATTAAAAAGTAAGGAAGGTACAAAAATCGTAGTGGTTGGCGAAGGATCAAATTGTATGAATAATATGATCTCGGCGATGAGATTGTTGTATTAGGGGTGCCAGGTTTACTTAGCCCATGTTGTGGATGTTAATTTATCGAAGACATACATTAATAGTATTCTGACAGTTTGAAGTTTACTGATGTGTTTCCCAAGGAATTTCCAAGATTACCTCTAAATAGATAGGTGAAATTTGGAATAGATGTTTTACCCGGTACTGAACCAGTATTAATGGTACCTTATTGGATGTCTCTGATAGAGTTGAGGGAACTTAAAGCTCAATTGCAAGATCTTTTAGATCGAGGTTTTATACGATCTAGTGTATCACCCTGGGGAGCACCTATTCTTTTATCAAAACGAAAGACGGATCAATGAGGTTATGCATTGACTATCGTCAGCTGAATAAAGTGACGATCAAGAACAAGTATCCCTTACCGAGGATTTATGATTTATTTGATCAATTGAAAGGGGCAACTATGTTTTCTAAAATCGATCTTCGGTCGGGTTACTATTGTAATCACTCATTTTTATCTGGTCTGTAAATACATATTAGTATAATTATTAGTATATTAGTGTTGCATGTATACATTGCATTATATTATGCTATATGTTTATTATGTGCATGAGTGTTACTAATATATGTAAAGTGTGTAGTGTGTGCATGTATATTATAAACTATGTATGTATACGTATTAATAAGTAATACGGTGTATGTGTCACGCATGTATCTATATTTAGTACGAGCGTATTTGTTTTTACGGATAATGTGTATAGATGTTATGATAATTATGTATATGTATGTATGCTAGTATGTTATATTAATTAAAATTTGCATAGGTATATACGTATGTATTGTTGTATGTGTATTGTTGTTATAACTAATATTAATGTTAATATTATTGGGCTAATATAAAATGAAATCCAAAAAAAAAACATATTAAAACCCAAATAAATAAATTGCCAGTCCAAGTCCATTACATGTCTAATATTATTACAAGGCCCGGTTGGCCTAAACCCAAACCCTATTTAATTCTAATTATTTTGGTGCAGATAACTATGGGCCGTTGGATCAAGATCTGATCCAACGGTCACGATCAAGTAGGGATAAAATATCTGGCCAGCCGCGTGCGTTACACGTCTGGACGGTTCGAGTGCCACGTGCTCGTGCGATCCACGCGCGGACTCTTCGATATCCCACGCGTGCGTGAGCCCCACGCGCTATAACCCCTCGACTGCTGAGCCCCACGTGGCACGATCTGGAGCCGTTTCACCGATCGAGGTTTCATCTGGGCCGTTCATCCTTCAAGCCAGCCCGACCGTTAGATCAGATCTGATCCACCGGCCGAGAACGCCTCTGGCCGAAGACAGAACCCCCCACACCGCCACCATGCTTCACCATGCTGATCTCCAACCACCAATCTCAGACATATCAAAACACAAGAAAAGAAAGATTATGTCAGTATCAGTCCAGATCTGAAAATAGATATTATATTACTTGTACCAAACCAAAAGACAGGCATATATGTATGAAAAAAAACAATTTGTAAGGCAGCCAAGTTGTAATCGAAAGAAAAGAAATACAAAAAAATAGTCTTCAGTGGTAATACTCTTCCCTTTTCTTACTTTGTTGCATGCATACAAAAATATACGTGGAAAATAAAAAAAAGAGGTTTAGAGTCGTTACCATCGTCGTCTGTGGATCTCCCCTCACCAGTGATAAGCCTCTTCGGCTTTCCCAAGCCGAATATGGTGAACTGAAAGGAGTGGGAGGCCCTTTTTGGTTTCGTTTTGGGTTGAATACAAAAAAGAGGGGTTTTTCGTTTCGTATTTCTTAGATCTAGGACGAATAGAGGCTTTTTCTCCGAATCCAAGTTCGGATTCGTGTCGAGGGTAAGGTAAGGTTCATTCTGGGTTCATCAGGGATGGTCGAGAGAGAAAATGAGAGGTATGGCTTTGTTATAAAAACTGGAAAAATGAACGAAATGGGAAAAGTTTGAGTCCAGCCAAAAAAAAGGGTTTTTATAAGCGTTGTTATTTTGCGAAATGGGGAAATTACATAATAAATCCCCCCGCGTTTTCAATATTTTCGTTTGTGTCTCGCCGTAGGGGATATTTGCAACTCTGGTCCCCCTTGTATTTCAAAATCTTGCAATCCAATCCCTAAATTACATCGAATCAGTTTTTAAATGGTAAAATTACCCCTTTAACCATCCCGCGTTTTTGGATTTTTCACTTCGGGTCTGCCCCTTGGTCTAATTACAATTTCAGTCCTTTCAAGTTCGGTCCTGTTTGCATTTTTGTCCTTAAATTGCATATTATTGTCCTTTAATTTCTGCCACTGATGTTTATTTCTTTTCATTCCAGTCCTATTTCCATGTAAATATTCATGTTCGTATTATAATCGTATATGTTGATGTAGTCTTTTGCCTTATTATATATCCCTCGTATATGCCTTGTATTTTTATGTTTACATGTATATGTGTTTTAAGTTTATGATGATTATGTATCTTTATGTATTTGTTCGGTTATTCGTATTACGCATATTATGCTCTAGTCGGCTCGTACACAACATGTTTTGTATTTTAGTACGTATTGTATGTCCTCCTGGCTTTTAGGTTACGTGTTAGTATATTTTCTTTTTATGTATAATATATTGCTCTATATGTGTTGAAATGTGTTTTATTTCTAATATGTATGTCTTCTTGAAATATATGTTTTTGTCCATACATGTATTTATTCATGCCTTGTTATTGTGACATGTTATATTTGTTTTTATCTACTATTAAGCTTGATATGCATATGTGTGTTTTAATTACATATTTTATTTATGTTAGATTAGTATTCTGTCATGTTAGTATTTATTGCATTTAAACTACTTGCCATGTTTTATATTTTGCCACTAAGATTGTATATCGAGATATAAATTGTCAATGCGGTGCCCTTTTATCCGAGTGTAAACGGGGCCAGTATCAGGCGTAGTGATAGTGGTTGGGCATTTACTCTCGGATAACGGGGCCTTTAAAATTTGTTCGCAATTCTAACCGAATTTTAAATTAATCGTCACTTTAATCCGGAAAATCTAATATTAATAAAGCGGTAATTATTAAAGTACCAATTTTGGGCGGTGTGGGGGTGCTAATCCTTCCCCATCCGTAACCGACTCCCGAACCCAACAGTTTTTAAATCTCTGGTTTTATGGTGTCCGACCTACCTAAGTGGACGGTGGAAATGCGGTTTTTTTCTTAAACCCCACAGAATAAATGTTTTATATCCGAAAAATTACAAACACTTCGAAAACTCGTTTTCTTTAGCGAAAAAGGACATCGCTACAACTATCAGTTAAAAGTCAAGGATGAGGATATTCCAAAAACAACATTTTGGGCACGGTACGGACACTATGAATTTGTGGTTATGCCATTTGGTCTCACTAATGCTCCTGCAGCATTCATGGACCTAATGAATAGAGTGTTCCAGCCATACTTGGATCAGTTTGTTGTAGTGTTTATTGATGATATACTGATTTATTCGAAGCCCAGGGAAGAACATGATGCTCATCTGCGGATAGTATTGCAGACGTTAAGGGAGAAGGAACTGTATGCTAAACTCTCTAAATGTGAATTTTGGTTATCAGAAGTATCTTTCCTGGGTCATATTGTTTCGGCCGAAGAAATTCGGGTTGATCCTAAAAAGGTCCAGGCCATCGTTGAATGGAATCCTCCTAAGATTATTTTTAAGGTTCAAAGTTTTTTGGGACTGGCTGGGTATTATCGAAGATTTGTAAAGCAATTCTCGATGATTTCCTCTCCGCTAACCAAGCTATTGAGAAAGTATGTGTCATTCGTTTGGACGGATAAGTGTCAGGAAAGCTTTAAAACATTAAAAAGGATTTTAGCTGAAGCTCCAATGTTGGTGCAGCTAGAATCGGGTAAGGATTTTGTAGTATATAGTGATGCTTCTCATAATGGCTTGGATGTGTACTCATGCAAGAAGGAAAAGTAGTGACTTATGCTTCCATACAGCTTAAGACGCATGAGAGGAATTATCCCACCCATGATTTAGAGTTGGCAGCGGTTGTTTTTGCTTTAAAGATATGGCGTCATTATCTATACGGATAACGATGCTATATCTATACAGATCATAAAAGTTTAAAGTATCCGCTAACTCAAAAGGAGTTAAATTTAAGGCAGAGAAGGTGGATTGAGTTCCTAAAAGATTATGACGTGGTTATTGATTATCCAGGAAAAGAGAATGTGGTAGCTGAAGCCCTCAGTAGAAAGACCTTTGCTGCCTTGAGAGCTATAATTGCGAGGCTAGCATTGAAAGAAAATGGTGCTTTGATTGCTGAATTAAGTTTAAGGCCTGCTTTAGTAGATCAAATAAAGGAGCTTCAGAAAAGAGATATGGAATGTTTGTCAAGATTCAAACAAGTTGAAAATGGTGAGACCAAAGATTTCGAAGTTAAGTCTAATGGATGCTTGTATTACCGAGGAAGAATTGTTATTCCCGAGAATGAAGAGCTAAAGAAAGAACTTCTCTTTGAAGCACATTATAGTCCATTAACCATGCATACTGGTGGAAAACAAGATGTATCAAGACCTAAAGAGTCGATATTGGTGGCCAAGAATGAAAATTACTATAACTGAATTTGTTTCTAAATGCTTGACATGTCAACAAGTGAAAACAGAGCATCAAGTTCCTTCTGGTTTGTTACAACCAATTTCCATTCCTCAGTGGAAATGGGAACAGGTAACCTTGGATTTTGTGACAGGGCTACCTCTGACTCCAAGCAAGAAATATTCAGTTTTGGTAATCATTGATAGATTGACTAAGTCGGCACATTTCATTCCTGTCCGAACTGATTTCTCTATGGACAAATATACGGAGTTGTATATTAAGGAAATAGTTCGGCTTCATCGAGTACCAGTTTCAATTGTCTTTGATAGAGATCCAAGGTTTACTTCCAGATTTTGGAAGTCTTTACGTAAAGCTTTGGGTACTCAACTTAATTTCAACACAGCTTTTCACCCTCAAACAAATGGACAATCAGAGCAAACCATTTAAATTTTGGAGGATATGTTAAGAGCTTGTGTGATTGAATTCCAAGGATCATGGGAGAAATACTTGTCGTTAGCAGAATTTTCTTATAATAACAGCTATCAACCAAGTATCAAAATGGCACCTTATGAAGCCTTTTATGGAAGAAGGTGCAGGACTCCTTTGAATTGGTACGAGTTGAAAGGAAGGGACGTATTGGGACCTGATCTAATTAGAGAAGCTGAAGACAAGATAAAGATCATACAAGATAATCTCAAAATAGTCGCCGATCGATAGAAAGCTTATGCAGATTTGAAGAGAAAAGAAATTGAATTCCACGTAGGTGATAAAGTGTTTCTTAAAGTGTCACCTTGGAAAAAATATTGCGATTTGGACGAAAAGGAAAGCTGAGTCCGAGATTTATTGGACTATATGAGATTGTAAAAAGAGTTGGTCCGGTGGCTTATCAACTTGCTCTACGCCCGAAAATGGATAAAATTCTTAATGTGTTTCATGTATTAATGCTCAGAAAGTATCGATCAGATCCTTCCGACATCATTTCTCCAGAAGAAGTAGAGATTCAACCAGATTTGATGTATGAAGAGGAACCGATCAGAATTTTAGCATGTGAGATCAAGGAACTAAGGAACAAGTCCATTCCACTTGTTAAACTTCTTTGGCGAAATCACAAAGTGGAAGAATTAATGTGGAAAAGAGAGAAAGATATGGAAAAACGGTTTCCTCATCTTTTCAAACAGGTACGTTTTAAAAAATCGAGGATGAATTTTTTTAGGGGGGAGAATTGTAATACCCCAATATTTACATAGTGTCTAAAATAAAAAGAATTAAAGTTTGGTGGTTTTAGTTCAGTGACAAACGAAAAATTTCAAAGTTTGGTGGTCAAAGTGGAAAATTGAGAAAAGTTCAAGGACCAATATGGTAATTTTCCCAATAATTATTTTTTGGCAAAAAATGAATAGTTTATCCCGGTATAAGAATTTTGGTGGGAATAAGATTTTTGGTACGGGATTTGTGTGAAAAGCTATAAAAAGGATAAGTTTCAGAAATTAATTCGAATGATTATTCAAATTCAGAAAATTATGTAAATTTTATGGAAGTCTTAGAAAGACTAGAAGAACTCTATATTATGGTTTTTGAATCGTTTTTATTCGATTTAAATTCGATTCTAAGCGGTATTTGGTGAAATAGGTGATAATGGCATTTTTGAAGATAAGTTGGTTCATTAAGGGCAAAATGGTCATTTCACCCTTAATTTTTGATTATTTATGATTATTATGGATAAGAATAAACAAATATTGGCTAGTGATTGGTTATAACTCAAGGGTATAATGGTCTTTTGACTATTAAAGGATTTTTATTAATTAATTTGGTGTATATTATAACATTTGGCTTAATTAAAGAACAAAAGTTGGGAAAATTATCTCTTCATCTTCTCCAAGCTACCAAATTCACCCAAGAGTATAGGTAAAAAATTTCAATTCAATTTTTAAGCTTCCATGGTTAGATTTGAGCTTGAGACATGAAACAATAAATTGTTCTCCATTAAATTCCCTATCTTTTGGTATAAGTTTTGTATAGTTTTCATGTCTCCAAGTTGAGTTTGGGGTTTAGGGTTGATGAAGAGCATGATGGAATCTTGAGTTTTAATGGTTTTTCTTGTTGGAAATATGCTTGTGATGATGTTTTCATGGTTCAAATGATGGAAATTCCATGAATTGTGTTGTAGGTTGATTAGGGGAAAATTTAAAAATTTAGGGGAAATTATGGCAAAATTATTTTGATGATAGAAATGATGAAAATGATGTTATACAAGCTTGATTATATTGTTTGGATGAAGAAATTTCTATGTTCTTGAAAGATGGAAAAATTAGGGTTTATGTCAAGTTAGGAATTATGGAGTGTGATTGAAGGAAGAATGGTTTAGAATGATAATATAAGTTGTTTGGAATGAAAATCCCTAATTATTTGGTATTAAGGACCAAAATGTAAATTTTGGAAAGTTTAGGAATTTTATTGTCAACCTTGTTTTTGAAGTATACTATGTTGGAAAATTAAGTTATGTGATTGGAATGTTGATTTTTAAGTTTATATTGACTTTGGAACCATTTTAGAATTTTCGGCAATATTGAGGACCAATATGTAAATTTCCAAAGTTTAGGTCCTAAAGTGTGAAGGGTGATAATTGTGAAGGTTAAACTTGAAAATGATGGTTGGAAGCTTAAAAGATTCCTTAGGGACTAAAATGAGTATTTTGGAAAAAAATTTGAAGAATTGTGGAAAAGTGTGAAGAAAAATGATTCGAATATAGAAAATTCTATCGGAGTAATTTTGTGTATATTGGATAGTTATTTTAGTTACTTATCTTTATTTGTATAGTATGAGTATGTACTCAAAAATTTGCTTGTGTTATGTATTTAATATTCATACAGATAACAAGCAAGTTCGCGATCGAAACAAGTTGAAAGATAAAGAAGAAGTTCCAGAATAGATACGTTTCGATATAAGTAGCTAGTGAGGCATATAAGGTGAGTGCATTCATATGTTTCAAAATATGTTTTGATTGATTTCAAGAATTCTATTTACTTGATTTTATTAAAATGATAACATCGTTTTTGTATAAGTTGTATGATATTTTACAGGCAAAGAATAGGGTTAGTACATAAAGGGGTATAAGCTGCCCTATAATGTTTTGTTATGGCAAATTTGTTATTGAATAATGGTGATATATGAATTGTTTATACATGATGATTTACAAGTATATGATATAGATTTATTGCCCAAGTAATGATAGAGAGTTACAGTATATTGGCATGCCATTAGAGGTCTAGTAGTCAAGGACTACGTGTAGTTACACACCGATCTTCGGATCCTATATGTTTATCAGCACTTATGTGCCTATATGATGCCGACACTAGTGTGTCTATATATGTATCGTCACCTTGGTGACCAGTGCTCAAGGAGTACAGACCTTGCATACTTTAGTTTCTCTTTATACAAATCTTGGGCCAATTATAAAGTTAAAGTATATGAAAATCACCATTTTCTTATATATATGATGGTTTGAATTAAAAGAAGATTTAATATGATCTTGCTTAATCATGTTTTCATTTATTTTATTGCTCGATTTTATGATTACTTATAATGCCTCACTAAGTTATACTTAGCGTGTGTATTATGCTTGCGCACACGTAGGTTGATCACGTGGTTCGTAAGCATGAACGTTTTGGGCATCACCTCGTAGGCATGTATAATCTTGAAAATACATATCTTGTGTCAAAGAGAATCATAGCAATGTTTTGACATACTATATTATATGTTTTGAATAGTGGCATGTATAATCTTGAAAATACATATGTTGTGTAAAAGAGACATTAAACTACTCCTTAATTGATTATGTTTTTAACTAAAACATGGTTTAATATTATTAGTATGTGGATTTGAATGATTTTTGACTAGTTAGAGAACTTATGTTGGAGATAAGTTGAAGCTGTTCAAAAACTCTATTTTAGGCAGTAAGTTTGAAAATTTGGCATAAATTCCACAAATTGATTTAGATGTTGAATTTTATATGTATGAACTAGAAATCGAGTCTAGTTTATTTTAAAACAAACGGTGAATGGTTTCGATTTCTGTGTAAAATGTTATGAATTTTTATTCGACGCAAGGTCAGAATTTTCAGACAGCAGAACTGCATTGTAGTGCATATTTAATGATTTTTCTGCACTTGTGTGCCATGAGTTAGGACCTCTATTTTATATGGATTGATAGACTGATGAATCTAGTTTACTAGGAATTTTTCCAAATGAAGTTTTGAAGCTTACAAAAATTTATAAAAAATTTTAAGTAATGACAGTACGAGCTGCCAGCTTTGTTTCAAAAGGTGCAAATTGTTTAAATTTGTTTTGTGACATCATCGACTCGTGTTTGGTAACAAATACGGGAAGAGGGTGTTACACTCTCACACTAGTACTTGGGCATATCAATGAAGTATTTTCACATTTAATATCCAATCCATGAGTAATATCATGCATAATTCAATAATGGCAGTTTATACCCAATATCTGATAGTCGATTTACCTTGGATAAATCGTTATGCTACAATCATAGGATCAATATGCCATTTAATATTTCATGCTATTTGCATAAATAAGCCATCATACTTTTTATTTATACCAAGGTCGGCTCATCGCAAGTCGTCCTATTTAATAACATGTCATAAAAATATATAATGCACTCACTCATATCACATATATATATAATAAATAAGTAAAATGCACTCACCTTGGCCACTTAACCTGATGGCTCTCTAGGTCCTAGTTCAATCCTTTCTTTCATAGTACATCGAACCTTCTCTGATTCGAACTCAACTTGATTAATCATATAAATACAAATAAATATTTGTTAGACTCAAATCTAACAATACCTTAAACTTGCTTTTTAACATAATCATTCGAATATAAAATTTCCAAATATTTTCCTTTCTTCCTTGTACTTTTCGAAAACTCATTATGGTCCTTAATGACTAATTTGAACTTCCAATAATTCTTTTGAGTTTGCTATCTAACCTTTAAATACAGAATGTTTCAAATTCTATTTTCTGACAGCTTGCGCTACCTTCAAAGATTTACATGAATAGGGCAGAATACATACTAGATTTTAATTTCCTTTATACTGGAGAAACTATATTCAATAACGGTTCTAATTGTATAAGCCATATAAATTAATAAAATCTACAAAAAATTATGAAAAATCATTGAATTCACGTCACAGATTGTTCATGCAGAAAACTGCTCTATAATTTTTCTGACCCTCATTCGAATAAAAAATTATATCTTTTAACTCGGAACTCGAAATCAGTTTCTGTTTGTTGGAAACGAAACTAGACTGGCATACCTTTATATCGGTATAAAATTCACCATCTAACCATTTTTATAGAATTTATGGTGAATCTCTAAACTTACTGCCATAATTTAAATTCAACCTAACTTCCCATATTTAGTTTCTAAATTTACCATAACTTCTCCTTATTTCTTTACTTATCAATTTAGTCCTATCATTTTACTTCAAATAACTAAATGAAACTTGTATTCATAAGTTCTCTTTACATCCTTCATCAAAATAGGCTTAAACAATTATTTAACCAAAAATCAAAATTAGTCTCCATCAATAGCTACATTACTGGATTTGTCCCTAAACTTTCATACTTGGCCGAATTAGTCCTTTAAGTAATTAAGCTACTATTTCCTTCCTTTATTCAATTCAAGTACTTAAATCAATAATCTAAATTAAGTACTTATAAATTTTCAGTATCACAATTCAATCCCTAAACCTCTTCATGCTTGCCATTTTGGTCCTTCTATCATTCAAGAACTTTATTTTGATCCAAGCATCAAAATTAAACTTTCTATATTCGATTCAATGAAATATACTCAAACTATGTTTTCTCATAATTTTCCCCTTCATTTAAGTCAAATTCGAATTGGTCCTTCAATTTTTTCCTACTTGGCCGAAATGGTAACTTGAAGATACAAGCTCCCAACTTTTAAATTTAAGCATGCTATTCATCAATTCAATCCAAGTTCATATCATTTCCAGCCATACCAGATCTGCCCCCAACTTTACCTAATTTTCGTTTTGGTCACTTAATGCAGTTCAACATATTTCTTGATTCCAATCACTAAATCAAGCATGTACAAGCCTTAATCTTTCATAAACATCCTTTAATTTCAATTCCCTAAATAAATCCCCAAATTCTGGGGTTAAGGTTCTTAACTTCATCATGAAATTAAATACAATCCAAGATTAATTTCATCAAAACAACATTGAATTCATGTAATTCAAGTCCTAAATTCAACTTAGCACAACAATTACCTAATTCTTTCTCATCAATAACTCAAGTAGCTCTTCACAACACCATGCAATATTACTACCAAAATGTAAAGAATTGAATGTAGAACAAATTATTCTAAAGGATCATACCTTGAATCTTGCTTAAAAGCCTTCAAAATTGCAAAAGAAATTTTTTTATCCTTTCCCCCAAGCTTTCTTAATCTCACGAAATGGAGAGAAAAAGATGAGCAATTTTTTTTCATCTTTGACTTTTTTTATTGAATTTTAATCCAATATTGCCACTTGTAATCAAGTAAATAAATTTTAATTTCATTTAATTAATTAATCTTAAATCCAAGGGCTCAAATTGATCCTATCATCAATCAATGGCTAGGATTAAATATTAAGATAGGAAATTACTAAAATGCCCATGCCGCTTTCTAGTTTGCCATTTTTGTAAAAAATCAACTAAATCTAGTTTAATTCTCACTAGACATATTAAAATATTCATAAAATAATATTTTATGAATTTTCCTTAACTTTTGGAACTGTCATGAAAATTCTAGTTCGATTCGATGTACCGATAATTACCGAGAATTTTATCGGTTACTAAATAAATTCATTAATCAAAATAAATTATAGGATTCATCCTGGATCGAACTAAAAATATTTCCAAAACTTGGGAATAATTTTTATATACTTCTTCTATCATATAGAAAATTTCATAATTTTCTAGTTCAATCCGGATACTCGAATTCCACTCAAACTTTGACTAAGACTTTACCTTTAACGAGCTATTGGATTTATTTCAAAAATTTTATATTTCCATATTCAGAAAATTAATATTATTATCTCATAAAAACTTCTTTTCCTAAGGACTTAGACTGATTTTTTCTAACTCAGTCTATTATTCTGATAATTATCGAAAATCCTCATCGAGTAAAATTTCCTTTAGAAATCCTTTAATGGAAATCCATACAAATATTCTCTACTTTTACTGAGTCAAAAATATCGATCAAAAACACTTTTATGAGACCTTCCTGAAAGTCAATTATCCTAGTGTTCCCTAGTTTGAGCACGCTTAATAAAAGGGTTCGATCAAAATTCGATACCTTATACTGCATTTTCATTCCCGGGACCTATATGAAATTTTACTCACCGATCGAATTTAACCACCTACAGGATAAAATTAGTTATTGAGCAAATCCTTTTTTATGGATTTAAACTTTTCCTTTCTTTATGATTTAGCAACCAACTTTTGAAATTTTTCATTTTGGTCACTAAATTTTAACCTTCAATTCCCATTCCAATTTTTATCGTATTTCAATCAAATTTTTGCATGTACCCTAATCTTCTTATCCTCTATCTCATGATACCTTTAAACCGCAGAAATCCCTTTTCTAAAGCTCCTAATTAAAGAAATCCTAACTTTTCCATTTTTGTAATTTTAGTCACTAAGTTAGCTTTTAAGCTACTAACTTAGTACCAAATGACCTTAATACTGTTTAACAAAATTTAGGGTGTTACAAAATTCCATTCAAATCTAATCAAACTAGAGTAATGCTTTCACATGAGAAATTACCATATTACCCTTAGCACTTTCAAAATATTTCAAAACTGCCATTGTGACCAAATTATCATAACTAGTCACTTAAGTCACATTTTTTTGCCATTTTGTAAAAATCCAGCTATTCTAGTTAGACCACAATCAACCAATTAATAATTTATTCATAAAATAATATTTTATGAATTTTTTGTGACTTATGGAGCACCCTCTGAAATTTCGATTCGATCCGATTTCCCGATATTTACTTATTACTTCTACTGCGATTTCCCCTTCACCGAGCTATCAAATAAATTCTAAAAATTCTTTATTTCCATATCTCAAAAATAAATAATACCTTCAAATAAAATATTCCATATTTATAAAGTCAAACTTAAAATTTTGACTCGGTCGAAATATACCGATAATTACCCGAAATCTTTATTGGATACAATTTCTCTTAATATTTCTTAATCGGCTATCCATATGAATAATAGTAACCCAAACTGATTCCTTTTTATCAGTATAAAGTACTGACATAAGACCTTCCAAATAGGTCACCCATCCTATGCCCTGAGCATGCTTAACTTTGTAGTTCAATCGAAATTCGATATCTTATACTGCATTTTTATTCTCAGAATCTGTATCAGATTTTTCTCCATGATCTGTTTAATCCATGTACAGGTTAAAATAATTACTGATAAATTCTCCATGTAATTTTATTTGAATCCAATATCTGCTCATTCCCCTGATTGTTCGATCGAGAATAAATTTCTACATAAATCATATACCGAAAATCTGACTATACAGATCATCTTTCTGCAACCTGTATTACTTATTTGTGGAATAAAAATTATTAATGGTAAAATTATCCATCAAGTGCCTATACTTTTCACATCTTTGGACTCTAGACACCAACTTTTGACTTGCTGTCATTTTAGTCACTAACTTAGCTTTTAAGCCCTTAACCTAGTATTAAATGACCCTTAATCAACATAGCAAATTTTGGGGTATTACAATTCTCCCCCTTAAGAAAATTCGTCCTCGAATTTTCTAAATGTACCTGTTTTAAATAGTTTCGGGTACTGTTCTCTCATTTTCTTCTCGGTCTCACAAGTTGCCTCATCCACTTTGCAGTTCCTCCAAAGGACTTTGACCAATGGAATTTTCTTATTCCTTATTCCTTTTAATTCCATATGCTAAGATTTTCATTGGTTCTTCTTTATACGTCAAATATCAGGTTGTAATTCAACTTCTTTTGGGTTGATAACATGAAAAGTATCTGATCGATACCTTTGAAACAAATTCACATGAAATATATGTGAGTCTTGCTCGCCTCCGATGGTAAAGTCCATTAATATGTCATTTGTCCATCTCCTTTAAAAGTCTCATATGGTCCAATGAATTGGTCCAATGAATCTGAGACAAAGATTTCCTTTTGACCAAGGCATAGTACCTTTTTTCTAAGGTGAAACTTCCATACATACCTTATTTCTGAATTTAAACTCAATATTGTTTTTCTTTTTTTCCGCATGTGCCTATTGTCGATCTGTAGCTGCTTTAGGTTTATTTTAAAGAATCCTCACTTTGTCTTCTATTTCTCAAGTCAGATCAGCTCCATCCACTTTTGGATTACTCTGAACATTTCAATCATTTTCCCATAATCCTCTATGTTCTCAATAATATAGGTTCGTAGCTTATCTTCAAAGATCAGAATAGTCCAACTAACTGTCCTTCTATTAAAATTTCTTTCTTCATTTCACCATTATAAACATTTCCTCAATAGCAATCCATCAGATCTACTTTCATAATCTTAGGCTTCTCTAGATTCAACTTAATTTCTCTTTTCAAGGCATTCTTCATCTGCCACTTCGCAAATCTTAATTGAATCTAACAGTACTTAGTCTACCATTCTTTCCCAAAGACACTTAAGCATTCTTTGCATGTGGAATAAAGAAGATTTTCCAGCTAAGAGCATCAGCTACTACATTAGCCTTTCCTAATCAGTAATAACATTGAAAATCCTTTAGAAATTCAATTCATCTTCGTTGTTTAAATTTTAGATCTCGTTGTGTCCTTAAGTACTTCAAACTGTTATAGTCTGTGTAGATATAACACTTTTCACTATATAGATAATGTCTCCAAATTTGTAATGTAAAATCACAGCCTTCAGCTTATCTTAAGCAGGCTGTCATATTACATCTGCAGTAATCTCCAACAATTCCATTCAATCATAAGCTTATCATCCCATGACTACCTTTTACCTTGAAAGTGCGTATGAGTCCTTACTCTCTAAATTTCTTATAACTTATGCTATTATAGGAATAAGTGCAAATACAGATGTTAGAGACTAACATCTTATAATTATTGTACCAGTTCTCTATTATACAGATAACTCATCCTGGATAAGAGTTAACTACCATATTTATTTCACTATTTTGTATCCACTATAGGTCTTTTCTTAACCCTTGAAATTCGTCAACTGACGAAATCTAACAATATCTTATTTTTCTTATAGTCATTAGAGTCTTATTCATACTATTGAAGAGCTACATCAAGTTATGCAAGCAATACATCAGTAACATCACATCCTAGGGGCATGTACATTTTAGCAAAATCATATTGGACTCGGTTTAACCTCCAGAATTGGCTAAACCTTTGCCCTGATACCACTAAATGTAACACCCTCAACGTATATTCGATTTTCGAATACACATTAAAGATGTTACTAACTGATTTACACTGATCTTCAGACTTGTAATTTTTTTATATAGCCAACTAATTTGATTAAACAACCCTTTCTTGGTTTTCACTAAATTACAAATCTGTCTAGAGCCACCTAGTTTCGACCCTGAAATAGTTTATAAAATACTTTAAGCAATTATTAAAATGAAAATATAATTCAGGATGAAAACTA
This sequence comes from Hibiscus mutabilis, assembly GCA_019671005.1. Lineage (NCBI taxonomy): Eukaryota > Viridiplantae > Streptophyta > Magnoliopsida > Malvales > Malvaceae > Hibiscus > Hibiscus mutabilis. Next base: position 28,132,417 of record CM033736.1, on the reverse strand, counting down.
TGTGTGCTGCCTAGACCCTTTCTTTATTTTAGAATCGTTACGTGATAAACGACCAACTAAGTTTAAAATCCTTTGAAGCATCTTTTCTAATAATCTTATTTCCTCAAATTAATTCATGTTTCTATATCATACATCCATATTAACTTATAAGTAGAGTATGAAAATTTTGACATATAAAATAGCTATTTATTTAATATCTATACATGCCCCACTAGACTAGGATGTGGTGATACTTACTGATAATGCAGGCTATCTTGATCCAACGATGTACAGCTCCTCCTCTACTATCTAGTCCGAAGTACCTACGTGTGATACAGAACACAGGCTAATTGTAACTTAGTGAGGCATAATCATAATAATGTAAAACAATAATTATAAATAATGCAGCCCTGTAAAATGGCAAACGATTTCCAATTGCAGTTGATAACATTTTATCATATATAGAACTACCTTACATGTATAGTTCATTTAACCAATATAATATTCAAACCATAGGATTCGATCTGTCTTACCAGTCTTTTGTACATTAAGCTTCTTAGCTTACCTACTTGCATAAATGCATTTCAAGTATTATATCCCAAAGTATAAATCATGTAATATGTAATGCAAGAATAATCATGTAAGAAATTTGTACTGTAATAATTTTGTACAGTAAATTCATGTAACTATACTGTAAAATTTTATGGCCCAAGGTAAATATCAAATCATTCCTCTATCATAATAGTGCAATACAGTTCCTACAAAATGGCAAACGTTTCCCAATTGCAGTTTATATCATATCATCAAACCTTTATTTATCAATCAAATATACGTTAAGCTTTTTATCTTAACTGCATGCATAAATATATTTCATATATTATAGCCCAAAGTATAAAATCATGTAATGCTATGGTACGTGAGTTATCATGACACCGTAGTGTCTACGACGCCGTAGCGTCTGCATCGCAGAAGCGACTGAGATTAGTATGTACTCGAGGACGCTCTTTGCTCCTTATAATCGCACATGTTGTGCCAACAACACCGAAGTGTCTAAACAACTCCGTAGCGTCTAAGTCGACACCGAAGTGTCTAAACATCACCGAAATGACTGAAACGCACCGCAGTGCTGGGACACAGCTGCTAAGACCCTATGGATATCCAACTATAACAAATATTCTCATGCAATTTCATGTGAACCTATGGTATACGACTCATCATACGACACAGTAGTGTTTACAACTGATAAGTGTTCAAAAGTACTATTTTTCTTACCCTTTTTACTCATATTATTGTTAGACTTAGGCTCATATTAGTTGCATAATTAGCCATTCATGCATTAATCCATGTTTCCTTCCATCGTTGAGCTTGATTACATAACTTGGTAGTTTTTGTGGGAAAATATGCTGCTTTGGTGTGTTTTGTGTGTATATGCAGGATCACCTGCCAAAGCATGGCTAGAGCTAGTTGCCAGGGCAATACATGAAGGATATGCCGAACTAGTTGCTAGGGCAATGCATGAAGGAGACGCCGAGCAGTTGCCAGGGCAATTGTCGACAAGAGCAAAGGTGATATGGTAGTCGAAATTGATGACTAGACAAGCCCAAGATGATGTGGAGCAAAGCCCAATCCCAAAGGAATTTGATTTCCATGAAGAGATTAAAGAAGAATTAAATTCCAAGAAGATAGGAGAAGTTCTAGTAGGAATATAATTATAATAAATAATTATATTCCTTAAAGATAATTTAATTCCAACTTAACTTCCTCCTCAAAGAAGGACTTTGACCTAGCCCTATAAATAAGAAGGAGATTTCGACAATCCATGGAGAGCAAGAGAGGGGAATTTCGACAACACCAAGGAGGGCAAGAGGAGAGAATTTTTGACAAGCATCTAGGGCAAGGAGGATTTTGACAAGCCTCCTTCTTCATCCTTTTCTTTCTTGTTCGATTGGGTTCATGCTAGGGATTATTTATCTTGTGTTTCTTTGGAACCTAGCCATGAACTAAATCTATTTGGCTATGGTTATTGTGTTTTGTGGTTGTGAGAAACTATTGGATTTTGTTTAGGTAATAAGAGTTTGCACTTTTCTATTCAAGGTTTATTCGTTCTTGGTTCTTATTCTTGTTTGCGAGTGAATTGGGAGAGGATCTCGTGATTTCATCTATTTATCTAATATCGGGAGAGTTAGATTCAAGAAACGAATGAATATGATCTTTATTCAATCTATTGATGGTGAAGATTAATCCGGCTTAGGAATAAGTTAAGGATTTCAACGGCTAAGAGGAGCGCAAGATTGGTTGTTGTTCACCCTTGATTCACGCAGGGATGTATTATCAAGGCATGCACAAGTAGCTAGAGTTTCAACTTAGGGATAAGAAGAAACCATTGAAGAACGCTCTACCGAACCTTGAAGGTTGCTGCCCAGACGCCCAAGTAGTTGCCCAACTAGTTCCCAGGCAACCATCGATTAGTTTCCAAGGCAACCCCGTTGTGCAAGTTGCCACGGCAACTGAGTTGCCCGTGCACTATTTTACCAAGACGATCCAATCGGCTATCACACCTCAACTCACGATAACCTGGCCTATCTCTCTCATTTGATCTCATCTATTCTTTAACTTTATTGCTTTCTAGATTAGTTATTAGTTAAACTCCTATAATCCTTTATTTGTGTTTTTACTTTTCACAGTGCAAGAGACTAGATTCTTGAAGTGGTACCAATCCCTGTGGAGACGATATCTTTTATACTATAACTTGTAACGTGTATACTTGCACAATTGCGTAGCACTTATTACACGCAACAAGTTTTTGGCGCCGTTGCCGGGGATTGGCCATAGCGACTTTGTTTTTATTTTCTTTCACTTTCTTTTTACTTTTCTTGTTTAAGATTCAAAGGGCTAACAAACTTTGGTTTTACATTGGTATATGACCAGGGCGAGACCATTACACCAGAATATCCCTTTGATCCAGAAATCGAACGAACCTTACAAAGACTCAGACGAAGGATAAGAGTAGCAATGGCTAATCAAGATGGTAATATGAATCAAGATGTTCCAACAAGAGGAGGAGTGATTCTTGCATGAAACGGAACTATTCGAGACTATCTTGAAGAAGATCTTGATGGACTTAATCCAGGAGTTGTCGCACCTAAAATTGAAGCCGACCACTTTGAGTTAAATCCGGTAATGTTTAATATGATCAACACAATTGGTCAGTTTGGCGGCTCAGCAACTGAAGATGCACGACAACATCTGAAATCTTTCCTCGAGATTTGCAACTCGTTCAAAATACACGGAGTCACCCCCGATGTCTTACGATTAAGATTATTCCCCTATTCACTGAGGGATAGGGCGAAAGCATGGCTGAATAGCATTCCTACCGGATCAATAGCATCTTGGACCGATCTTTGTCGTGATTTCCTTGCTCGTTTAATCCTACAAATTTGACTGATAAGTTTCGTAACGACATTACTTCTTTTCGGCAGGCAAATGATGAATCCATGTACGAGGCTTGGGAGCGATATAGAGAACTTCTACACAAATGCCCCCTACACGGATTCCCGGTGTGAACCCAAGTAACAATGTTTTACAACGTCGTGAATACACCAACAAGGATGATGCTAGATGCCTCGGCAAACGGCATACTCCTAGATAAGTCGCCGGAGGAAGCAATGCAAATTTTAAACAGGCTGGCCAAGAATGATTATCAATTCCCATCTACTAGAAGATGAGGAGTTAGACGCCAAGCCACAATACATGAAGTAGGATCATCAGATTCAATTTCGGCACAATTGGCCACTTTAACCAAGATAGTCCAGAACATGCAAAAACCAAACAACACACATGAAGTCAAGGTAATGGATTCTTTTTGTGAGTTATGTGGTGACAACCATAATTCTTCTAAATGTATGCAGAATCCGGAATCCAGCTTCTATGTGGGGAATTACAATCGGAACAACAATGTTATGTCCAATACATACAATCCATCTTGGAAGAAGCACCCGAATTTTTCATGGAGTAATCCCAACAATGCTCTAAACCAGAACAATCAGAATGCACAAGCATCGGGATTCCAGCAGAATATACCACGGCAACAGTTGCCGCAGCAACAACCGACAACATCTAATTCTTTGGAAAATTCTCTAAATGCTTTTATGATGAAAACTAAATCTTATATGGCTGAGAATAGTAACTTCATAAAAAGAACTGATGCTTTGATTAACAGGACCGAGATGAGATTGCAAAACCAAGAGGCGGCAATCAAATCATTGGAAAATCAAGTCGGACAGTTTGCTCAAAATCTGAATACTAGACCGCAAGGAGGTTTACCTAGCGATACTAAAGTCGCAAGAGGAACTGGCCATGAGCAATGTAAGGCGATCACCACTAGAAGTGGCAACAACTTAGAGAGGCTCAAATCCGCTCATCAAACAAAACTCCACAAAAAGATCAAGACGAACCTAGCGGCAAAGCCTCAAATACTGAACCAGGAATTTCCGCGGCAACCGACAATAAGCATGCCTCGGTAACCGACGATAAAGATACCTCGGCAACTTGCGATAAGCATGTCTCGGCAACCCCAGTTGATAATGCCTCGGCAACTCCAGTTGTCCCGGCTATGCCGTCAATCAGGTTTCAAACTAATGTAAGGATCGAAGATATCCGACTTCCAGCACCATTCCCACAAAGGTTGAAGCGACAAAAGCAAGAATACCAATTCAAGAAGTTTCTTGATATCCTAAAGCAAGTCCACATCAACTTGCCATTGGTGGAAGCAATTGAACAAATGCCGAACTATGCCAAGTTTCTTAAAGACATTGTGTCCAAGAGAACAAGGCTAGGAGAGTTTGAAACAGTTGCCGCAACAGAGGGATGCAGGGCAATGTTGCACAATCGTATGCCACCCAAGTTGAAGGATCCCGAAAGTTTCACAATACCCTGTTCCATTGGAAACCACTATGTCGGGAAAGCACTATGCGACCTTGGGGCTAGCATAAACTTGATGCCAAAATCGGTTTTCCAGAAACTAGGAATCGGGAAGGCAAGACCTACAACAGTTATGCTACAGCTAGCAGACAGATCCTATGTGCATCCAGAGGGAAAAAACAAGGACATACTGGTAAAAGTTGATAAATTTATTTTTCCCGCTGACTTTATTATTTTGGATTGTGAAGCAGATGAGCATGCACTCATCATTCTCGGGAGACCATTCCTAGCAACAGGGAGAACCTTGATCGATGTTGAAAAGGGAGAACTCACAATGAGGGTGAATGACCAGCAAGTTAAACTAAATGTGTTCCAAACACTAAGGCATGCCGATGATACAGAAGAATGCCAAGTTCTTCATGCCACGGCAGAGTTTAACTTTGACGAGGAATTTAGTTGCCTCAGCAACTACATTGCCGATCAAGAGGAACCTGAGGAGTATGAAGAACCGGTCGATGAGGAACAACAAGAAGAGGCAAATTAGCTAGTTAATCAACCAGGTACATACTTTGAACCACTGGATTACTCAGGTAAGGAAGGTAAACTCGAAAAATCCTCTATTGAACAACCACCGATTCTTGAGTTGAAACAATTGCCAGAGCAACTAAAATATGCATACTTAGGAACCGATAATACATTACCTATAATTATTTCTTCTAAGTTACAGCCTGAGCAGGAAAAGAAGCTGATCAAGATGTTGAAGCTACACAAAAGGCAATAGGGTGGACAATTGCCGACTTGAAGGGAATTAGCTCGACAGTGTGCTTGCACAAGATTTTGTTGGAAGATGATCACAAACCTTTAATTGAGGCCCAGAGGAGACTGAATAATGCCATGAAAGGGGTTGTAATGAAAGAAATCATCAAGTGGCTTGACGCCGACATTATATACCCTATCTCTGATAGTACGTGGGTAAGTCCGGTACAATGCGTGCGAAAAAAAGGGAGGTATATAACGATTGCTAAGTAATGAAAACAATGAACTCATACCAACCAGATGTGACCGGTTGGAGGGTTTGTATGGATTATCGAAAGCTAAACAAAGCCACTAGGAAAGATCACTTCCCATTACCCTTTATTGATCAAATGCTTGACCGTCTTGCGGGTAAACCCTTTTATTGTTTTCTTGATGGTTATTCGAGTTACAATCAAATTGCCATAGCACCGTAAGATCAAGAAAAGACAACCTTCACATGCCTATACGGTACTTATGCCTTCCGAGGATGCCGTTCGGATTGTGTAACGCATACAACAACCTTCCAAAGATGCATGATGGCACTCTTTTCGGACATGGTCGAAGACTTCCTTGAGATCTTCATGGATGATTTTTCTGTTTTTTTAGTAATGACCCGACAACCTGTCTCGAATTTAGAGAGGGTGTTGGCAAGATGTGAAGAAACTGATATAGTCCTCAATTGGGAGAAATGCCATTTTATGGTAGATGAAGGAATAGTGCTCGGCCACAAGATTTCATCCAAGCGAATTGAAGTAGACAAAGCCAAGGTGGACGTGATCGAGAGATTACCCCCACTAAGTTCGGTTAAAGGAATTCGAAGCTTTCTTGGACATGCAGGTTTTTACAGGAGGTTCATTCATAATTTTTCTAAAATCACTAAACCCTTGTGCAATTTTCTTGAATAGGATAAAGTCTTCGATTTTGATGATTCTTGTACCCAAGCATTCGAAATCCTAAAGGAAAAGCTTGCCTCGGCACCCATTGTCGTTCCACCAGATTGGACGCTACCTTTTGAGCTCATGTGTGATGCAAGTGATTTTGCGGTAGGAGCAGTCCTAGGCCAACGCACAGGTAAGATCTTCCATGTGATATACTACGCTAGTAAAACTCTTAATAGTGCTCAAGTGAATTACACAACAACGGAGAAAGAGTTACTAGCTGTAGTTTTCGCATTTGACAAGTTCCGATCCTATTTGATTGGTACAAAGGTAATTGTTCATACAGACCATTCGGCAATCAAATACCTATTTGCTAAAAAGGATGCCAAACCTTGTTTGATTCGTTGGATATTACTTTTACAAGAATTTGATATTGAAATTAAGGATGCGGATCTAGAGATATGCGATGCATTCCCGGATGAACAAATTTTAGTTGCCTCGGCAACCATGGACGCGCATGCCTCGGCAACCCTCGACGCCTCGGCAACCATGGATGCGCATGCCTCGGCAACCCTCGACGTCGCAGTAGCCTTTGACGTGCACGCCTCTTCAATTCTGGGAGCAGTCGCCACGACAGCACATGCCTCGGTAATACCCTGGTACGCGGATTTAGTTAATTTCCTTTTTGTGGTATTTTACCTTATGGCATTACTCACCAAGGGAAGAAGCGGTTCCGCCATGATGCTAAGCATTACTTTTGGGACGAGCCTCTTTTGTTTAAACAATGTGCAGATCAGGTTATACGCCGATGTGTCCCTAAAGAAGAGCAACAGAATGTACTCCTGCAATGCCATTCTTCACCCTATGGAGGACATTTTGGAGGAACTCGTACCGCGGCCAAAGTTTTGCAATCCGGTTTGTATTGGCCAACATTGTACAAAGATGCCCAAGACTTTTACAAGCAATGTGATCGTTGCCAGAGGACAAGCAATATCTCTAGACAACATGAGATGCCGCTCCAGAACATCATCGAGGTGGAATTGTTCGATGTATGGGGGATCGATTTTATAGGACCTTTCCCATCTTCATTCGACAACCTCTACATTCTACTTGCCGTCGACTACGTGTCTAAATGGGTTTAGGCAGCTGCAGTTCCCAACAACGATTCCAAGACCGTGCAACGATTCTTGCAGAAAACATATTTACACGGTTTGGGATGCCGAGAGCAATTATCAGTGACGAAGGCAAGCATTTTGACAACAGACTAATTGCCAAGATGTTGCAACGCTTTGGCATATCACATAAGATCGCCATGACATATCACCCACAAACCAACGGGCAAGCAGAAATTTCCAACCAGGAATTGAAGGGTATACTCCAGAAAGTTGTAAATCTCTCTAGGAAGGATTGGTCATTAAGACTAGATGACACACTTTGGGCATATCGCACTGCATTCAAAACACCCTTAGGTATGTCCCCCTTCCGACTTGTCTATGGCAAAACATGCCATTACCGGTGGAAATCGAACACAAGGCATACTGGGCAATCAAGACCATGAATATGGATTGGGAAAGTGCCGGACAAAAGCGTTTGTTGGACCTCAATGAGATAGAGAAATTCCGTGCACTCGCCTATAACAATGCACGAATCTACAAGGAGAAAACAAAGCGATGGCATGACAAAAAAACTATTGCCGCGACAATTCATGCCAGGGCAACTAGTTCTCTTATTCAATTCTCGGCTAAGACTTTTCCTGGGAAAGCTGAAATCAAGATGGTCGGGACCATTCGAAGTCGTCAAACCATTCTCCCATGGTGTTGTGATAATCAAGTCCATTTCTGACAACCATGAATTCAAAGTTAATGGACAAAGATTGAAGCACTACAATGGTGCCCATGTGGAACGTAACAAAGAAGTGGTCAACTTAGGAGATGCATGAGCATGCTCTCCCTTTGATATTATTTATTTATTTATCTTTTATTATTTTTATTTTTTGATTATTTTTTGATTTTTTTTTCAAATTTTTATTTTTTTATTATTTATTATTTCCGATTATTATTAATTTTTTAGGATAGATTTTATTTTTTTAAGTCAAGAATCCCTTTATACATCTTTATTTATTTTCTTTTATCTTTAATCCTTATTTGATTTGTTTTTGAATTGTAGGAAAAAAAGTTCAAGATAAAGAGGAATTTTAATCCAAGTAGGAAAACATCTTCAACAAGGAAACTAATGGGCTGAATCTAAGGCTTATATAAAGCCTCCAATTTACCCTAATCACAACCCCTTGTCGTCAACTTCTCCCTCTCCCTAAACCCTTTTTCATTTTCCCCTAATCCCACCCACCATATTCACCACCTATCTTTTTTATAAAACCCATCACCCTTAACCTATTCCTACTTTTTATCTTGCAACTTTTTAGTTTCTTTTCTTTTATTTTATTTGTTTTTACAAAACTCACAACCAAGATCATCCATGGCATCCAAGATTAAATTTTTAGTTCATCCAAGTTCCTCCAAAGAACCAAGATACAAGAAGTTTGCTACACCGGTGGTTCAAGAAAGATTTCAATCCAAGTTTGAAATCCGGAAGATTCATGAAGAACAAGGCTTTGAATACTCCAACTCTCATCAAGATTTCGGCCTTGAACCATTCATCTTCGAGAGGATTGCACATCAAAAGTGGCAAATCTTTTGCCATCAACCGGAATCGGGTAACATCTCATGGGTAAGAGAATTCTATGCTCACTCACCTAACCCTGATAATCCTTATGTTTTTGTTCGTGACAAGGCCATACTCATAAGTCCCGAAAACGTCAACACCTTTTACGGGCTTTACGTTGAGAAGGACGAGCATCAAGCCTCCGTTGATCAAATCACTCCCATGCAACTCGACAAGGTGCTTCAAGAACTCACTCAACCGGGAACTCATTGGAACGACAGTAAATACAAGAGCACGGTAAATCGCCTTCGGCTTAAACCTGAGGCAAAACTATGGAATAAGTTTGTTAAAACTTCTTTAATGCCCGCCACACACAATACTGCCATTGATATACCACGTCTTTTGCTCATACATTCTATTTTGCATAATCTTATCATTAACATTGGAAAAATTATTTGCGATGAGATTTTTGTAAGCAGCTCAAAAGATAAGGGTTCTCTTTTCTTCCCTTCCTTAATTTCTAATCTTTGCAAGGAGATGCATGTCCCAAGTGAGTCCACCGATGAAAAGGCCCTACCGAAGTCCGGTTGGAATCAAGCACAAATCCAAAAGCTAATGGGAGAGGCACCGGGAAAATCTTCAAGGCCTCCAATTGCCGCGGCAACTCCTGCCACCCCGGCAATCCCTAATGCCCAAGCACCTAACGCCCGAGCAACTCGGCCATCAACACCGGGACACTTTGAAGCACTCTTGCACCCATTGGCAAGCAACCTAAGGAAAATTGAAAACCGGCAACTAATGTTCATGCGGTACATGAAGGAGCACAACAATGCCATCACCCAAGTCATCCTAGAAAAGTACCTAGACAATCGTGTGCCGTTACCAATCTTTCCCGCCGAGATCCTTGCCCCGGCAACCAATGAAGCAGTTGCCACGACAACCTGCATCGTGCCTGCACAAGCTGATGCCACGGCAACCAAAGCTAAAGACATCCCGGCAACCACTGAAAAAGCCAAAGGTAAAGCACCTATGCCCGAATCAACTCCTACGGAATCATTTTATGATTTTTCAGATTCGGACGAGTCCTCCATTGCACCAACAAAGACCGCACCAATTGAATCCTCCAAGCGAAAAACCAATGACATTGATGAAGAGGATGATAAGGACAACCCCGTACGAGGATTGATTCCACCACCGACAACAAGAAAACAACCATCACGTTCAAGCAAGAGAATCAAGACACCGACCAAAAGGAAACTAATCATCTACGATGACGAACTCTCGGGGTAAGTCCTCGTATGCATTTTATTTTTTGTTATTTTTATTTTTCGTTAATGCACGCATTGAGGACAATGCCTCACTCGAGTTTGGGGGGGATTGTTATTAGTAGTTACCATAGTTAGTTACATTCATCTTAAGTATTACATTTAGGATACATAAATTGCTTGCCATGCCTTTAATTGAAACACGAATTGCTTAGATTTGATGAATATCCGATGATGACTTTGCCAATTCACTTAATTGATAGAATTTTTATTCTAGGATAACCATGGAAAAGCTTAGAATTTTACTATGATGCTAAATTTGATGAAACACTGTTGTGGTTTGATTGATTTAAGGAATTCTAGTGAACTCAGGTTGATAATTAACAAATTGGGGGATTAGAATAAAAATTGGATGAATGCTAGAGGTGCCTGAAATTGGCTCTAGCGTGTGCTAGAAAAAAATTGATCACTAGAGGTGCTCGAAACTGGCTCTAGTATGTGTTAAAAAAATTGATCGCTAGAGTTGCCCGAAACCGGCTCTAGTCGAATAAATTAACTTAAGAAAACTAAACACTAGAGGTGCCCAAAACTGGCTCTAGTTAAAACATGTTAAAAAGAACCCAATGAAGTAATTTGAAAACCTATTGTTTGCATAGAATCCGAAAAATCAACTTGCACACAACTCCGCACACACTCACAAGCATTATAGTTTGATTCCGAGTAACTCCTAAGTTTTCCGAGAATTAAAGAGCCAATCATACTTTGTGCCCCGGTTCAGAGAATTGAAATCAAGTTCAAAGCTAAGTTTGTGAAAATTGAAGTCTTGGTAGGTAATTATGAGTTTGCATTGCTTGAGGACAAGCAATAGTTCATGTTTGGGGGTGTGATAAGTGTTCAAAAGTACTATTTTTCTTACCCTTTTTACTCATATATTGTTAGACTTAGGCTCATATTAGTTGCATAATTAGCCATTCATGCATTAATCCATGTTTCCTTCCATCGTTGAGCTTGATTACATAACTTGGTAGTTTTTGTGGGAAAAGATGCTGCTTTGGTGTGTTTTGTGTGTATATGCAGGATCACATGCCAAAGCAAGGCTAGAGCTAGTTACCAGGGCAATACATGAAGGATATGCCGAACTAGTTGCCAGGGCAATGCATGAAGGAGACGCCGAAGCAGTTTCCAGGGCAATTGTCGACAAGAGCAAAGGTGGTATGGTAGTCGAAATTGATGACTAGACAAGCCCAAGATGACGTGGAGCAAAGCCCAATCCCAAAGGAATTTGATTTCAATGAAGAGATTAAAGAATAATTAAATTCCAAGAAGATAGGAGAAGTTCTAGTAGGGAATATAATTATAATAAAGAATTATATTCTTTAAAGATAATTTTATTCCAACTTAACTTCCTCCTCAAAGAAGGACTTTGACCTAGCCCTATAAATAAGAAGGAGATTTCGACAATCCATGGAGAGCAAGATAGGGGAATTTTGACAACACCAAGGAGGGCAAGAGGAGAGAATTTTTGACAAGCATCTAGGGCAAGGAGGATTTTGACAAGCCTCCTTCTTCATCCTTTTCTTTCTTGTTCGATTGGGTTCATGCTAGGGATTATTTATCTTGTGTTTCTTTGGAACCTAGCCATGAACTAAATATATTTGGCTATGGTTATTGTGTTTTGTTGTTGTGAGAAACTATTGGATTTTGTTTAGGTAATAAGAGTTTGCACTTTTCTATTCAAGGTTTATTCATTCTTGGTTCTTATTCTTGTTTGCGAGTGAATTGGGAGAGGATCTCGTGATTTCATCTATTTATCTAATATCGGGAGAGTTAGATTCAAGAAACGAATGAATATGATCTTTATTCAATCTATTGATGGTGAAGATTAATCCGGCTTAGGAATAAGTTAAGGATTTCAACGGCTAAGAGGAGCGCAAGATTGGTTGTTGTTCACCCTTGATTCACGCAGGGATGTATTATCAAGGCATGCACAAGTAGCTAGAGTTTCGACTTAGGGATAAGAAGAAACCATTGAAGAACGCTCTGCCGAACCTTGAAGGTTGCTGCCCAGATGCCCAAGTAGTTGCCCAACTTGTTGCCCAGGCAACCATCGATTAGTTGCCAAGGCAACCCCGTTGTGCAAGTTGCCACGGCAACTGAGTTGCCCGTGCACTCTTTTACCAAGACGATCCAATCGGCTATCACACCTCAACTCACGATAACCTGGCCTATCTCTCTCATTTGATCTCATCTATTCTTTTACTTTATTGCTTTCTAGATTAGTTATTAGTTAAACTCCTATAATCCTTTATTTGTGTTTTTACTTTTCACAGTGCAAGAGACTAGATTCTTGAAGTGGCACCAATCCCTGTGAGACGATATCTTTTATACTATAACTTGCAACGTGTATACTTGCACAATTGCGTAGCACTTATTACGCGCAACAACAACGCCATAGCGTCTGCATCGCCGAAGCCACTGGGATGAGTACGTACTCGAGGACGCCCTTTGCTCCTCATTGTCGCACTTTTTTGCTAATCGACACCATAGTGTCTAAATATCACTGAAGTGATTGCAATGCTGTAGCGTTTGATATCAACACCGAAGTGTCTGGAACACACCGTAGTGCTGGTTTACATCTGCTATGACTCTTTGGATATCCAATTATACCAAAGACTCTCACACTAGTACTTGGGCATAACAATATAATATTTTCTTATTCAATATCCAATTAATCAATACTATCATCCATTATTCGATAATGGGCATTTCATACCCAAATATCTAAAAATCCGATTTATCTTAGATAAGCCATTATGCCATATCCGTGTATCACATATGCCATTTAATATTTCATGCCATTTACATAACTTTGATCAACATATATTTTCATTAATATTACGGTCGACTTCTCGCAAGTCTCTTTCATGTCATTTATTTAAAATAAATAAATAAAAATGCACTCACTCATATCACATATATAATAAATAATTAAAAATGCACTCCCCTGGGCCATGCATGATATTAGTCTCACTAAGCTATTTCGATACGTTTTCCTTGCTTTCTTTTGATCCGGTACCCTTAGCCTCATCAATAGTTGTACAGTACCATTCGAACATACATAACAATATTCATGTTAGATTTTTAATCTAACATTGCTTCACTATACTATACTAGTATAATTATTTGAATATAAAATGTTTCCAAAAATTTTAACTTTTTCCTTTAATAATGCCGAATTGTTCATTATGGTCCCTAATGACCATTTTGCACATTTTGCAATTTATTCAAGCTCGAATCACAAATTCAATTATTTCATCATTTTCCCTAACTTTCATTCAATACCTTAATCCCCTAACTTTTACCAAAGTGACATTTTAGTCACTCATTTTACACATAAACTTGCAAACTTGTATCGAATAATTAATCCAACATTTCTATAATTTTTCTCACATTTTCCCCTTACTTTTAGACCAAAGCTGAATTGGTCCTTGAACTAACCATGGCTTTCGAAATGGTCCCTTTCCATTTCCTTTCTTGTCAATTTAGTCCCTTGTATTCTAATTTCAATTCTAACTTCATACAACATATTCAAATCATAAAATCTCATAATCATAATTTCCATAAAAATTTTCCCATTATTCTTCCATGTGGCCGAACTGGTCACTTAGCTTCTCTGGCTCACTTTTCATCCAAACAACTTTCTAACATGCTCAAATTAATTTTTCCAACATATATTCTTCATTTCCAAGAATTAACAATTAAAATCCCAATTTATTCCTTCATGCCAAATTGGGTGTCAAACTTTTCAAGGATTTATTTTGGTCCTATTGCCATAATCAACCTTCTAAATTCATAATCTCTTCAAATCCATCACTAGGATAATTTTCACAATATCTCTCCAAATTTCCCCATGTATGCCAAAATGGTCACTTAAAGGACTAATTGAGGATTTTTCATTCTAACATCAAAATCAAGCTTCTAAATTCATCGATCTAAAATTTTTATCATCAATTTCAAAACCCTAAATAAAATTACAAATTCTAAGATTAGGGTTTTTAATCCTTAAACATGAAATTAATCATAATCTAAGTTTGATTTCATCTCTACAACACTAGATTTGCATAGATCAAGCTTCAATCTAAACGTGGAACATGAAACCCTATTTTCTCTCATTTAAAGAACATAATCAAATCTACATAACTCTTGATAAAATTACTACCAAAAGAAAGAGCATTAAGCATAGATCATTTGTTTTCCAAAGCAACATACCTTGATTCTAACTTTGGAGCCTTCAAAATGCCTAGGAAATATTTTGTGTATTTTCCCCCTCTTTTTCTTGGTGTTTTTGAAAATGGACGAAGGAAGATGAACATATTTGGTTCATCTTTTTTTATATATTCCACATGTATTGATAAATTGAATATTTTATTGAATTTAGTCCTTTTTCCAAAATTAACCTCTAACTGAATCATAATTTACAAATTGCCATTCTAGTTCAATTCCAACCAAATTCCATTCAACTCTAACCAAACTTGGGTAATGCTTTCACATGGTAAATTACTATATTACCCTTAGTACTTTCAAAATATTTCAAAACTACCATTGTAACCAAATTATCAAAACTAGTCACTTAAATAATTTTTTTGCCATTTTGTAAAAATTCAACTATTCTAGTTAGATCACAATCAACCAATTAATAATTTATTCATAAAATAATATTTTATGAATTTTTTGTGACTTATGGAACAACCTCTAAAATTTCGATTCGATTCGGTTTCCCGATATTCACTTATTACTTCTATTGCGATTTCCCCTTCACCTGGCTATCAAATAAATTCTAAAAAATTCTTTATTTCCATATCTGAAAAGTAAATAATACCATTAAATAAAATATTCCATATTTATGAAGTCAAACATAAATTTTTGACTCGATCCAAATATACCGATAATTGCCCAAAATCTTTATCGGATACAATTCACTTAATATTTCTTAATCGGCTATCCATATGAATAATAGTAACTCAGACTGATTCTTTTTTATCAGTCTAAAGTACTGACATAAGACCTTCCAATAGGTCACCCATCCTATGCCCTGAGCACGCTTAACTTTGTAGTTCAATTGAAATTCAATATCTTATACTGCATTTTTCTCCATGATCTGTTTAATCCATGTACATGATAAAATAATTACTGATAAATTCTCCATGTAATTTTATTTGAATCCAATATCTGCTCATTCCCCTGATTATTCGATCGAGAATAAGTTTTTACATAAATCTTATACCGAAAATCTGACTATATAGATCATCTTCCTGCAACCTGTATTACTTATCTGTGGAATAAAAATTATTAATTGTAAAATTATCCATCAGGTCGCTATACTTTTCCCATCTTTGGACTCTAGACACTAACTTTTGACTTGCTATCATTTTAGTCACCAAGTTAGATTTTAAGCTCTTATCTTAGTACTAAATGACCCTAAATCAACATAGCAAATTTTGGGGTATTACAGCGTGTTGGTCCTATGGCTTATCGGTTGAGGTTGCCTCTCGAGCTAGAGAAAATACATGATGTGTTTCATGTATCTATGTTGCGGAGGTATCGGTCGGTTCCCCCGCATGTTATGCTGGTGAAGCAGATTGAATTGAGGCCATATTTATCCTTTAATGAGGAGCCGGTGGAAATCCTTGATTCCAGCAGCAAAGTTTTTGTGGCAAGATGATTGAGCTTGTTAAGGTCTTGTGGCGACATCGTGGTGTCGAGGAAGCCACTTGGGAAAGCAAGGCGGACATGCTGGAGCAATTTCCGCATTTATTTCCTCCATGTAAATTTCAAGGACGAAATTTCTTAAGCGGGGGAGAATTGTAACGCCCTGGTTTTGGGTCTTGATGTTTTAGGGTTCATTTTAAGGGTCCAAAGGACCGATATTAGATATTCGAGTCAATTTTGGGATTAAATCAGATTAAATATTTTTGAAGGTAATAAAAATATGGAAAAAAATGTTCTGAAAGCATTATTTAATATGTTAATGATTGCTGTGGAATCAATTTTGGAAAATGAGGCATTTTCGACTAGTGACCAAAATGTAAACTTTGAAAACTATTTTTACTGACTGTTTTGTAAAAGGGTCAAAACTTTGAATCTTTAAGGAACTAATTGCCCAAAGTCTAATCTCAGACTTTATCCTTAATTGGATATTTTTAAAGTGTTTTGGAAAATATATATAGGTTGGGGAGAATTAATTTGATAATTAATTCTTTAAAACAAAAGTTACGTAACTAACTTTCTCTCAAAACCTTTTTCTCTCAAAATCTCTCCAGTCAAACACTATTCTCTTCTTCTAATCTTCAGGTAAATCCTCATTTCTTAAATCTTTTGATTTCTAATGGATTCTCATTGGTTTCTAAACAAAACCTTATTGTTTTAACTTTATTTTCTCATGTAAATTCAATCAATTAAGGGAAAAAGCATCTGTTAGAGGTAATGTTCGTTCTTCACCTCTAATGAAAGTTATTTACTAAAATTCCCAAGTTATTGATCCTTTACAATTATTTTCTAATGTGTTTTGATAGATTAATTACAGAAAATTGATTTAATTGTGATTTGATGGTGGAATTGATAGATTAACGAACTGGATCTGTTTTGTTGGGTTTTTGATCAAATTAGATCATGATTTTAATGTTTAATAATGTTGAAGGCATGGTTTTATCAATATAATCCCGAAACTAGTTGAATCTTTAATGCTAAAGGTTGTTAGTTAAGGGTTTTTTTGATGTTAATGGAGTTTAATCATTTTTGGAAGTAAAAGGATGTTGTTAAAGTGTTTTTAGATGTTAAGTGATGAGGTTTGATGTATCGAATCGTTATATTGTGGCTGGGATAAGATTGGAAGGTGTTTGAGGTTGATTTCGATAAGTTTCTAATAGTTTTTTAGTGGGCAACTTGTGAGTTGCAAGTAATTGCTTTGAGGCAATGGTTTGGATGCATTTTGAAGCATGTTTTCTCTGGTTTTGTGTGGCCAAAAGAGGGGATAATCAAGGCAAAGTAACTTGAAGTGGATCGTTGCTTGCCGGGAGCTCGATTTGCTTTGGCGAGCAAGGTGAGTGGAAATGATTTTAAAAGTCTTTCAAGAGTTTGAAAGTGTTTTTGGGAGTTTAGGTTAAGCTTGAAACACTTACATAAGCTCGGAAGTAAGTTTCCCTATTTTGCTCTTTAATATCGGTTCAGATGTAAGCATGTGTAACTCATGTTTTGGTCGTAAACATTGTTTGTTTTACTTACTATAAATGCATAATTTTGAGTACATATGCAGTGGCTTAAAAGTATATGCAATGCTAGTGAGCATTGGTTTTCATTTCGGTCGGGAATGTGGTATTGCTTTAGCAATGTGGCTTGCGTATGTGGTGGTTTTGTATAATGCATTGTAAAACAGTGAGTAAATGGTTTTGTAAATGATACATTGGCTATGTTACATGATGAGGGAACATTCGGATATAGTTGGCATGTAATATCCCAATTTTTTGACTAGTGACCAAAATGTAATTTTTGAAAGTTTAGGGACCAAAGTATAATTTCCAAAAGTTAGGTAAGTTAAACCAGTAAATAAATAGTTCACCCCCGAGAGTGGCATTTCCATGTTACCCGGATTTTTCATACGAGGCTTATATTATTAGAATTTTTGGATCGAAAGAAATTGTTAAGTGTGCTCAAAGCAGAGCAGTTCAGGGATGGGTGACCTAATAGGAAGATCTCATATTCAATATTTTGACTGATAAAAAGGATTTATTTTAAGTCAATAATATTTGATATGGATTGTGGAGATAAGATTTCTAAGAGGAAATGTATCCGATAAAATTTCCCGGTAATTATCCATATATCGGATCGAACTGAAATTTTAAAGACAGTTTCATGAAATTATGGAAAATTCATAAAATATTATTTTATAAATATTTTATTACATTTGGTTGGATTCTAACTAGATTTAGTTATATTTTAAAGGAATGACAAATTTCAAGTCTTGTTAGTAAATAAAGTCTAGTTGGAGGGCAAATTGGACATTTGCCATGGATGAGATTTTTGAAATATTTTAAAACTTTGAGGGCAATTTTGAAAGGTGAAACACACATGGATTTGATCTTGGCCATTGATTTTTGATAAGATTAAATCTTGGCCATTGGATAAAAAGGGTAAATTAGTAAATTCACTAATTAAATGAATTTAATATTCATTTAATTATGACATGTGTATTAATAAATGGAGAGATAAAAAAATATCATCTTATCTCATCCATGGGCTATTCGAAACTAGAGAAAAAAGGGGGAAAGAAAACTTTCAAGCCAAAAATTGAAGAATCAAGGCAAGTTTCAAGCAAAATTAATTAAGGTAAAGTGATCTATGCTTGATTCTCTTCATTTTGATATTAGTTTTGCATGATAAAGGTCAAGTTGGTTAATGTACATGGATTAGGATGATTATGATTTTGATAGAATATGATGGAATTGGAGTAGTATTGTGTAGAATTGATGATATGGACATGAAATCAGGCTTGAATTTAGATTAATTTCTTGTTCGAAGTTATAAACTCTAACCCTAAGAATTTGGGGATTTTGGTTAGGGAATTAAATTGAGGATGGAATTGAATAGAATATGATGTTGTAAGCTTGATTATGATGTTAGATTAAATAATTTCCCAAAGTTGAAATTTTAGTGACTAATTCGAATTGTTGGAGAAATTAGGGGAAATTATTGAATATTTATTATAGCATTTGAATTGATGAATTATGATCAAAATAGCATGAATTGATGATTAGGGACCAAAATGGAAAATTTTGGAAGTAGATAGATCAATTCGGCAATTTGAGAAAAATAAAGGATTGAATTTGAATTGATGATTATTTGATAGAAATGATGTTTCAAGCATGATAGGAAGTTAAAAGAATTAAAATGATAATAAAAGAAATGTGATGGACCATTTTGAAATAAAATTTTTAGTGAAGGACTAAATTAGTCAAAGTTGGAAAGTCAAAGGAAATTTTCTAGAAAGGTTAGAACTAAATAAATAGTTAGTTTCTACATGAATTTAATGTACAAATGTGGGGTAGTGACCAAAATGTCACTTTTATAAAGTTAAGAATTAAATAGATATTATTCCAAAATGAGTTAATAGTAATGGAAATTGCTCTAAATTGAGCTTGAACAATTATTTAATGTTCAAAATGGTCACTAAGAACCATAGTGAACAATTGGTAAATGTCTAGAAGAAGAGTAATAAGGGGATGCTAGAATATTTAAAAAATTAATTATGGAAGTTGTGTTGGATTCGAATTGTGGTAGTAAGTTTAATAAACTGCCATAAATTTTATTAAAATGGGTTGATGATGAATCTTATACCAATGTAAAGATATGGTTGTCTAGTTTTGTTTCCAACAAAAGGAAGTTAATTTCAGAAGTTCCAAGTTAAAAGATATGGATATAAAATATATGCCCAAATAAGTTATTGATGGGTAGGGTAAAATTGGAATGCTATAGAATATATCGATTTAGCATTTTGTGCGGGTATTACAGTGTTAAAAGTACATTTAGTTTATGGTAAGCACAACCTTATAAATGTGCGGGCATTATGGTAAGCACAACCTTATAAATGCGCGGGCATTATGGTAAGCACAACCTTATAAATGTGCGGGAACCACTTCGGTGCATAATTATCCGAGATAGCCCTATAGTATTAGTACTTAACACTTAGAGAATGGTCAGCACAACCTAATGTGCAAAATGGTTAGCACAACCTAATGTGCAGTGTGGTCAGCACAGCCTAATGTGTAGAATGGTCAGCACAACCTAATGTATAGTATGGTCAACACAACCTATTGTGCAGAATGGTTAGCACACCTTAATGTGCAGTGTGGTCAGCACAACCTAATATGTAAAATGGTTAGCACAACCTAATGTGCAGTGTGGTTAGCACAACCTAAAGTGCAGTGTGATCAGTACAACCTAATGTGCAGTATGGTTAGCAAAACCTAATGTGCAGAATGGTTAGCACATCCTAATGTGATGTGCAGAGGAGGACAACCTTATATTTATTAGCACTTTGATGCAGTTTTATCTCGTATGCTCAGAGTCCTCAAGACTACTTTGGATAATAATTTATTAGATAAATGGTAAATAATTTAGAGAGTATATGAACTCTCAGAGTAAATGGCAAGCATGTTGGTAGAATTTTATATCCGGTTATATTATGTTAATACATGATTAACATAAGGAAATAAGAATATATGTATATAATGATCACAACGCACGGTTATTATTATCTTGACATGAGATTTAAATCGGTTTGTATTGCATTAATTGTTATAATTGCTTCATTAAGTATATACTTAGCGTATGATGATTTTCATGCGTAGGTAAGAACAAATATCGGAGTAAGGAGTAACATGCATCATTATCAGGAAGAAAAATAAACAGCATTGGTCATGACATCCTTGAATGTGTTTTGATGTTGCTAGTTGGCATGTATAGGTTATTAGTAGCTCATTTTGAATTAATTTAGATATGTTTGTAATAAATTATACCTAGATATGTGGTTAATGGTAGTTTTATTAATCTTGGTGATGGTTTAATAGATTTTCTAGTAATAAAAATCGGGTAAATATTAGAAAATGAATTTTTAGAATAGTCGAAAGAATTTTCTATTTCGGGCGGTTTTTAGGCAGTTATGTCATTTACTGATTGTTGTAATAAACTGCTAAGTTGCTGCCTAGAATCGGAGTTAAATTGATTGGTCAAAAATTAGTAACTGTTGTTACGCGTAAAAGGGAAAAATGATAAATCGTCATTTCTATAGCATATAACTATTATGAATAGTGGTTAAGGAATCAGGTGACACTATATACTAGTGTTGGGTATCAAATACTAGTAAGGGTGTTACATTTATTGGTATCAGAGCTACATGTTTAGCCGATTCTGGGTATGAATTGAGTTTTTGTAGAGAGTCGGAATTATATACATGCCACTAGGATGCTAAAAATACTGATATTTGTATAGAAATGTGATGATACCTGTTATTTAATATGTTACTCCTTACTTATATTAGATGATTGTGACATTAACCAATGTCAGATCATCAGGAATCTCGTAAGGCAATCGAGCGTGATATGCTTGCTCAGAGAGGAAAGTAATAGGGTGAATTAGAATCCACCTCAAGTTCAGTAGAATGTAGAGCTATGAGCTCAAGGACAAAGAAATATGTCTGTGCAAGATCAAGATTTATTTCTTTGGGTGTTGGATGTCATTATAAATTGGCAAGCGCTAGTATAAGTTCAAGGGAATTAAGGGAAATTAAAGCACCAAAAATTCGGAATGATACTGATTAAATTTTAATGGTTGTTGATAATTGGTTGAATGATATCAAAATTATGCTGACCAAAATTCCTTGTGGTGAACAAGGAAAATTAGAGGGAATAGTATATCTATTGATGGGGCAAACTAGTATGTGTGGTGGAATGCAATCACTACACAAGTCCCTCCAAAGCAGATTATGTGGGAATTACCCTTCCAAGAGTTTGAAGTTATTATTAGAATGGATTGGTTATCGGTATATAATGCTATTGTTGAATGTCGATTTAAAAAGGTTAATCTTAAAGAAACAAAATGGCTTAAAAATGATATTTGTGGGAGAAAGGCCAAACAATATGAGTAATGTGATAAGTGCTCAAGAATCAAAAATAAATGGAAAATATACCAACGGTGCGAAAATTTTCGGATGTTTTTCCAAATGAATTTTCTAGATTACCTCCCAATCGAAAGGTGGAATTCGGTATTGATGTGCTTCCTAGAATAGCACCAATATCGATGGCACTTTACAGGATGGCTCATAAAGAGCTTAAAGAGTTGAAAACTTCGTTACAAGAATTATTAGACTGATGTTTTATACGGTCTAGTATATCACCTTGGGAGCTCAATCTTGTTTGTGAAAAAAATATGGATCATTGAGAATATGTGTGAACTAAGTACATAATGAAAATTCGACGAAGAATTTTCTTAAGAGGGGAGAATTGTAATATCCCAATTTTTTGACTAGTGACCAAAATGTAATTTTTGAAAGTTTAGGGGTTAAAGTGTGAACTTTGGAAAAGTTTATGGACAAAAGTGTAATTTCAAAAAGTTATGTAAGTTAACCCTGTAAATGAATAGTTCACCCCGAGTGGCATTTCCATGTTACCCGGATTTTTCATACGAGGCTTATATTATTAGAATTTTTGGATCGAAAGAAATTGTTAAGTGTCCTCAAACCAAAGCATTTAGGGATGGGTGACCTAATAGGAAGGTCTCATATTCAATATTTTGACTGATAAAAAGGATTTATTTTAAGTTAATAATATTTGATATGGGATTATGGAGATAAGATTTCTAAGAGGAAATGAATCCGATAAAATTTCCTGTAATTATCCATATATCGGATCGAACTTAAATTTTAAAGACAATTCCAAGAAATTATGGAAAATTCATAAAATATTATTTTATAAATATTTTATTACATTTGGTTGGATTCTAACTAGATTTAGTTAGATTTTAAAGCAATGACAAATTTCAAGTCTTGTTAGTAAATAAAGTCTAGTTGGAGGGCAAATTGGACATTTGCCATGGATGAGATTTTTGAAATATTTTAAAACTTTGAGGGCAATTTTGAAAGGTGAAAAACACATGGATTTGATCTTGGCCATTGATTTTTGATAAGATTAAATCTTGGCCATTGGATAAAAAGGGTAAATTAGTAAATTCACTAATTAAATGAAATTAATATTCATTTAATTTTGACATGTGGATTAATAAATGGAGAGATTAAAAAATATCATCTTATCTCATCCATGGGCTGTTCAAAACTAGAGAAAAAAGGGGGAAAGAAAACTTTCAAGCCAAAAATGAAGAAGAATCAAGGCAAGTTTCAAGCAAAATTAATTAAGGTAAAGTGATCTATGCTTGATTCTCTTCATTTTGATTGTATTTTTGCATGATAAAGGTCAAGTTGGTTAATGTACATGGATTAGGATGATTATGATTTTGATAGAATATGATGGAATTGGAGTAGTATTGTGTAGAATTGATGATATGGACATGAAATCAAGCTTGAATTTAGATTAATTTCTTGTTCGAAGTTATAAACTCTAACCCTAAGAATTTGGGGATTTTGGTTAGGGAATTAAATTGAGGATGGAATTGAATAGAATATGATGTTGTAAGCTTGATTATGATGTTAGATTAAATAATTTCCCAAAGTTGAAATTTTAGTGACTAATTGAATTGTTGGAGAAATTAGGGAAATTATTGAATATTTATTATAGAATTTGAATTGATGAATTATGATCAAAATAGCATGAATTGATGATTAGGGACCAAAATGGAAAATTTTGGAAGTAGATAGATCAATTAGGCAATTTGAGAAAAATAAAGGATTAAATTTGAATTGATGATTATTTGATAGAAATGATGTTTCAAGCATGATAGGAAGTTAAAAGAATTAAAATGATAATAAAAGAAATTTGATGGACCATTTTGAAATAAAAATTTTTAGTGAAGGACTAAATTAGTCAAAGTTGGAAAATTTCTAGAAATTTTCTAGAAAGGTTAGAACTAAATAAATAGTTAGTTTCTACATGAATTTAATGTACAAATGTGGGGTAGTGACCAAAATGTCACTTTTATAAAGTTAAGAATTAAATAGATATTATTCCAAAATGAGTTAATAGTAATGGAAATTGCTCTAAATTGAGCTTGAACAATTATTTAATGTTCAAAATGGTCACTAAGAACCATAGTGAACAATTGGTAAATGTCTAGAAGAAGTGTAATAAGGGGATGCTAGAATATTTAAAAAATTAATTATGGAAGTTGTGTTGGATTGAATTGTGGTAGTAAGTTTAATAAACTGCCATAAATTTTATTAAAATTGGTTGATGATGAATCTTATACCAATGTAAAGATATGGTTGTCTAGTTTTGTTTCCAACAAAAGGAAGTTAATTTGAAGTTCCAAGTTAAAAGATATGGATATAAAATATATGCCCAAATAAGTTATTGATGGGTAGGGTAAAATTGGAATGCTATAGAATATATCGATTTAGCATTTTGTATGGGTATTACAGTGTTAAAAGTACATTTAGTTTATGGTAAGCACAACCTTATAAATGTGCGGGCATTATGGTAAACACAACCTTATAAATGCGCTGGGAATAAATGTGCGGGAACCACTTCGTGCATAATTATCCGAGATAGCCCTATAGTATTAGTACTTAACACTTAGAGAATGGTCAGCACAACCTAATGTGCAAAATGGTTAGCACAACCTAATGTGCAGTGTGGTCAAGACAGACCTAATGTGTAGAATGGTCAGCACAACCTAATGTATAGTATGGTCAACACAACCTAATGTGTAGAATGGTTAGCACATCTTAATGTGCAGTGTGGTCAGCACAACCTAATATGTAAAATGGTTAGCACAACCTAATGTGCAGTGTGGTTAGCACAACCTAAAGTGCAAACAACCGAAAGTGTAGTGTGGTCACAAACCTAATGTGCAGTATGGTTAGCAAAACCTAATGTGCAGAATGGTTAGCACATCCTAATGTGATGTGCAGAGGAGGACAACCTTATATTTATTAGCACTTTGATGCAGTTTTATCTCGTATGCTCAGAGTCCTCAAGACTACTTTGGATAATAATTTATTAGATAAATGGTAAATAATTTAGAGAGTATATGAACTCTCAGAGTAAATGGCAAGCATGTTGGTAGAATTTTATATCCGGTTATATTATGTTAATACATGATTAACATAAGGAAATAAGAATATATGTATATAATGATCACAACGCACGGTTATTATTATCTTGACATGAGATTTAAATCGGTTTGTATTGCATTAATTGTTATAATTGCTTCATTAAGTATATACTTAGCGTATGATGATTTTCATGCGTAGGTAAGAACAAATATCGGAGTAAGGAGTAACATGCATCATTATCAGGAAGAAAAATAAACAGCATTGGTCATGACATCCTTGAATGTGTTTTGATGTTGCTAGTTGGCATGTATAGGTTATTAGTAGCTCATTTTGAATTAATTTAGATATGTTTGTAATAAATTATACCTAGATATGTGGTTAATGGTAGTTTTATTAATCTTGGTGATGGTTTAATAGATTTTCTAGTAATAAAAATCGGGTAAATATTAGAAAATGAATTTTTAGAATAGTTTTTCTATTTCAAGGTTTTTAGCGCTTATGTCATTTAATTGTTGTAATAAACTGCTAAGTTGCTGCCTAGAATCGGAGTTAAATTGATTGGTCAAAAATTAGTAAATCATTATTCGCGCGTAAAAGGAAAAATGATAAATCGTCATTTCTATAGCATATAACTATTATGAATAGTGGTTAAGGAATCAGGTGACACTATATACTAGTGTTGGGTATCAAATACTAGTAAGGGTGTTACATTTATTGGTATCAGAGCTACATGTTTAGCCGATTCTGGGTATGAATTGAGTTTTTGTAGAGAGTCGGAATTATATACATGCCACTAGGATGCTAAAAATACTGATATTTGTATAGAAATGTGATGATACCTGTTATTTAATATGTTACTCCTTACTTATATTAGATGATTGTGACATTAACCAATGTCGATCATCAGAATCTCTCGTAAGGCAATCGAAATGTGATATGCTTGCTCGTAGAGGAAAGTAATAGGGTGAATTAGAATCCACCTCAAGTTCAGTAGAATGTAGAGCTATGAGCTCAAGGACAAAGAAATATGTCTGTGCAAGATCAAGATTTATTTCTTTGGGTGTTGGATGTCATTATAAATTGGCAAGCGCTAGTATAAGTTCCGAAGGAATTAAGGGAAATTAAAGCACCAAAAATTCGGAATGATACTGATTAAATTTTAATGGTTGTTGATAATTGGTTGAATGATATCAAAATTATGCTGACCAAAATTCCTTGTGGTGAACAAGGAAAATTAGAGGGAATAGTATATCTATTGATGGGGCAAACTAGTATGTGTGGTGGAATGCAATCACTACACAAGTCCCTCCAAAGCAGATTATGTGGGAATTACCCTTCCAAGAGTTTGAAGTTATTATTAGAATGGATTGGTTATCGGTATATAATGCTATTGTTGAATGTCGATTTAAAAAGGTTAATCTTAAAGAAACAAAATGGCTTAAAAATGATATTTGTGGGAGAAAGGCCAAACAATATGAGTAATGTGATAAGTGCTCAAGAATCAAAAATAAATCTGGAAAATATACCAACGGTACGAAAATTTTCAGATGTTTTTCCAAATGAATTTTCTAGATTACCTCCCAATCGAAAGGTGGAATTCGGTATTGATGTGCTTCCTAGAATAGCACCAATATCGATGGCACTTTACAGGATGGCTCATAAAGAGCTTAAAGAGTTGAAAACTCAGTTACAAGAATTATTAGACTGATGTTTTATACGGTCTAGTATATCACCTTGGGGAGCTCCAATCTTGTTTGTGAAAAAAAATATGGATCATTGAGAATATGTGTGAACTAAGTACATAATGAAAATTCGACGAAGAATTTTCTTAAGAGGGGAGGAATTGTAATATCCCAATTTTTTGACTAGTGACCAAAATGTAATTTTTGAAAGTTTAGGGGTTAAAGTGTGAACTTTGGAAAAGTTTATGGACAAAAGTGTAATTTCCAAAAGTTATGTAAGTTAACCCTGTAAATGAATAGTTCACCCCCGAGAGTGGCATTTCCATGTTACCCGGATTTTTCATACGAGGCTTATATTATTAGAATTTTTGGATCGAAAGAAATTGTTAAGTGTCCTCAAACCAAAGCAGTTTAGGGATGGGTGACCTAATAGGAAGGTCTCATATTCAATATTTTGACTGATAAAAAGGATTTATTTTAAGTTAATAATATTCGATATGGATTATGGAGATAAGATTTCTAAGAGGAAATGAATCCGATAAAATTTCCTGGTAATTATCAGTATATCGTATCGAACTTAAATTTTAAAGACAATTCCAAGAAATTATGGAAAATTCATAAAATATTATTTTATGAATATTTTATTACATTTGGTTGGATTCTAACTAGATTTAGTTAGATTTTAAAGCAATGGCAAATTTCAAGTCTTGTTAGTAAATAAAGTCTAGTTGGAGGGCAAATTGGACATTTGCCATGGATGGCATTTTTGAAATATTTTAAAACTTTGAGGGCAATTTTGAAAGGTGAAAAACACATGGATTTGATCTTGGCCATTGATTTTTGATAAGATTAAATCTTGGCCATTGGATAAAAAGGGTAAATTAGTAAATTCACTAATTAAATGAAATTAATATTCATTTAATTTTGACATGTGGATTAATAAAAGGAGAGATTAAAAAAATATCATCTTATCTCATCCATGAGCTGTTCGAAACTACAGAAAAAAGGGGGAAAGAAAACTTTCAAGCCAAAAATTGAAGAATCAAGGCAAGTTTCAAGCAAAATTAATTAAGGTAAAGTGATCTATGCTTGATTCTCTTCATTTTGATTGTATTTTTGCATGATAAAGGTCAAGTTGGTTCATGTACATGGATGAGGATGCTTATGATTTTGATAGAATATGATGGAATTGGAGTAGTATTGTGTAGAATTGATGATATGGACATGAAATCAAGCTTGAATTTAGATTAATTTCTTGTTTGAAGTTATAAACCCTAACCCTAAGAATTTGGGGATTTTGGTTAGGGAATTAAATTGAGGATGGAATTGAATAGAATATGATGGTGTAAGCTTGATTATGATGTTAGATTAAATAATTTCCCAAAGTTGAAATTTTAGTGACTAATTCGAATTGTTGGAGAAATTAGGGGAAATTATTGAATATTTTTTGTAGAATTTGAATTGATGAATTATGATCAAAATAGCATGAATTGATGATTAGGGACCAAAATGGAAAATTTTGGAAGTAGAGAAATCAATTAGGAAATTTGAGAAAAATAAAGGATTAAATTTGAATTGATGATTATTTGATAGAAATGATATTTCAGGCATGATAGGAAGTTAAAAGAACTAAAATGACAAGAAAAGAAATTTGATGGACCATTTTGAAATAAAAATTTTAGTGAAGGACTAGATTAGTCAAAGGAAAATTTCTAGAAATGTTAGAACTAAATAAATAGTTAGTTTCTACATGAATTTAATGTACAGATGTGGGGTAGTGACCAAAATGTCACTTTTATAAAGTTAAGAATTAAATAGATATTTTCCAAAATGAGTTAATAGTAATGGAAATTGCTCTAAATTGAGCTTGAACAATTATTTAATGTTCAAAATGGTCACTAAGAACCATAGTGAACAATTGGTAAATGTCTAGAAGAAGAGTAATAAGGGGATGCTAGAATATTTAAAAAATTAATTATGGAAGTTGTGTTGGATTCGAGTTGTGGCAGTAAGTTTAATAAACTGCTATAAATTTTATTAAAATTGGTAGATGATGAATCTTATACCAATGTAAAGATATGGTTGTCTAGCTTCGTTTCCAACAAAAGGAAGTTAATTTCAGAAGTTCCAAGTTAAAAGATATGGATATAAAATATATGCCCAAATAAGTTATTGATGGGTAGGGTACAGTTGGAATGCTATAGAATATATCGGTTTAGCATTTTGTACGGGTATTACAGTGTTAAAAGTACATTTAGTGTATGGTAAGCACAACCTTATAAATGTGCGGGCATTATGGTAAACACAACCTTACAAATGTGTGGGAAGCACTTCGGTGCATAATTATCTGAGAATGGTTAGCACAACCTAATGTGCAGAATGGTCAGCACAACCTAATGTGAACTATGGTCAGCACAACCTAATGTGCAGTGTGGTCAGCACAGCCTAATGTGTAGAATGGTCAGCACAACCTAATGTGCAGTATGGTCAGCACAACCTAATGTGTAGAATGGTTAGCACATCTTAATGTGCAGTGTGGTCAGCACAACCTAATGTGCATAATGGTTAGCACAACCTAATGTGCAGAATGGTTAGCACAACCTAATGTGCAGTGTGGTTAGCACAACCGAAAGTGTAGTGTGGTCAGCACAACCTAATGTGCAGTATGGTTAGCACAACCTAATGTGCAAAATGGTTAGCACATCCTAATGTGATGTGCAGAGGAGGACAACCTTATATTTATTAGCACTTTGATGCAGTTTTATCTCGTGTGCTCAAAGTCCTCAAGATTAATTTGGATAATAATTTATTGGATAAATGGTAAATAATTTAGAGAGTATATGAACTCTCGGAGTAAATGGCAAGCATGTTGGTAGGATTTTATGTACGGTTGTATTATGTTAATACATGATTAACATAAGGAAATAAGAATATATGTATATAATGATCGCAACGCACGGTTATTATTATCTTGACATGAGATTAAATCAGGTTGTATTGCATTAATTGTTATAATTGCTTCATTACGTATGTACTTAGCGTATGGTGATTTTCATGCATAGGTAAGAACAAAAGATCGGAGTAATGAGTAACAGGCATCATTATCAGGAAGAAAAATAAACAGCATTGGTCATGACATCCTTGAATGCGTTTTGATGTTGCTAGTTGGCATGTATAGTTTATTAGTAGGTCGTTTTGAATTAATTTAGATATGTTTGTAATAAATTATACCTAGGTATGTAGTTAATGGTTGATGGATAGTTTTATTAATCTTGCTGATGGTTTAATAGATTTTCTAGTAATAAAAATTGGGTAAATATTAGAAAATGGTATTTATTGATTGTAGTAATAAACTGCTAAGTTGCTGCCTAGAATCAGAGTTAAATTGATTGGTCAAAAATTAGTAACTGTTGTTACGCGTGAAAGGGAAAAATGATAAATCGTCATTTCTATAGCATATAACTATTAAGAATAGTGGTTAAGGAATCAGGTGACACTCTATACTAGTGCTGGGTATTAAATACCAGTAAGGTTGTTACATGGCATGCCATAGGATAAAGTGCACTTTAAAATCGATCGTGGTTAGAGGTCCTTGAGGTATAGCGGTCGGCTACTCGAACGATGATGTTATCACTTGGGTTGAGTGGTCGGTTCCCCTTGTTGATGTTAATCTTGCGGTCGGTAAGGTTGTTATATCATGCGGTCAATATGGTATGGGTTTTGAAGGCGGTCGGTCATCATGGGAGATCTGTGTGTCCGATATGTAAGGTTAACGGTCAGTTAACCAATGATTAGCAGTCGGCTAATCAAGGATAGTGGTTGACTATATGGGGTCACTATAATTGCTTATATATGAAAGCTTATATGTTGAACCTACTTTTTAATGCTTTGGGATTTAAGCATGGTAATATGATTTAATGCTTTGGGACTATACATGAGATGACTTAATGCTTTGGGATTTAATCATGCGATTTGTAAATGGTTTTGTATATGGTCGATATGCATGTTTTGATTGGAATCAATGAAAATGCTTTGGTCGTAAGCATGGTCTGAAAACAAGTGTTTAGTTTTCAAAGGATTTTAAATGCATCATTGTTTTACGAGCATCCTCACTAAGCATGTGTGCTTACCCTCTCTTTTTCCTAATGATGCAGAGCATTGAGGTTTGGGGCAGCAAAGGCATAGTTTAAAGTGATTCAAGAACCAAGACTACTTTTGAGTATGAATTCGATTTAAGTTTTCGGTTAATAAGGCAATGTGTTCGCCAAGTTTTTGGGATTTATAATTCTATTTTCCCCTGGTATTTGAGCATGATTAATGCTGTGTTTGGAGTTTGATTGATGTTGATAAGCATGTTGATGGTTTTTGCTTATGGTTGATGCTAGGTGGTTTCTTAGGTATGCATTTAGTTAGCATTGGTTGATTGCCATGCTTTGATGATTCTATCATGTTGATGTTGATGCTATGGATATGTTGGTATATTGCATATGCTGGAAAATGTTCAAATAAGTGTTTTGGTATATTTGGAAATGTGGTTTTAGGAAGCATCCTATAGTTTACCTTTAAAGCATGATTGCCATGAATTGAGGATGGTTCTGTGATAATATGGCTAGGATCGATCCTTGGTAATGTTGTATGAATGCTAGAAGAATGATTAAGTGGTTTGGAGTCCAATAATGTAAGTTAAACCAACAAAAGTGGACGTTTCAGGTCTAGGCATATAGGAATGCGTCCCCTCGTACCAGTACAGCTAGGCCATTTTAGGCTTAGCATTTCGATACGTGGGGTAGTGTTTCGATACGGGTAAGCCATTTTAGGCTTAGCATTTTGATATGCATGAGAGATTTTTGGTACAGTTTTGAACTACTGGAATCTGAGTTTTATAAATTAGCCCAAGCGTACCGAAACACCTGTACGTGTACCGATACGGTATGCAGTTAATTCAGTTATTTGGATTTTGAAAGGTTTTTGAGTTATTCATTTTAGTCCTTGAATCTTGTATTGGCAGTTGTGTAAGCTTGGATGGTCGGATTGAATTGAGAATTGACATACAAGCGTGTAATTTGACTATTTAAGTATTGGTAACCGTAATTTCACTAATGGCCTTGTAATTTACCAGTTTTACATTTGGGTCCCTAAAATGTATTGTATACAATCGGTATCCTTTCCGTGGTCCGTTTCCTTTGTAACTTCACCCGCTGCAAGCATGATCACTTAGGATTAATAATATGCATCTACACAAGATAAAAGAAAAAATGGACCGGCTTTCGTAATCTTTCTCCAGTTTCTTCGGCAAACCTAATGTAGCTCGCTCAATTCGGTCGGGCGTCTAGGCCGGGTCGAGGGGGTTACATTAACTACTTCTCTCCTCGAGCTAAAATTCTTATGGGTTCTTCATCGTATGTCAAATCTGGTTGAATTTCAATTTCCTCTAGTGTAAGGACATGTGAAGGATTTGATCGATATTTTCGAAGCATGGACACATGAAACACATTATGGACCTTACTCATTTTCGGTGGTAATGCTAGTTGATATGCCATTGGACCAACCCTTTTCAAAATTTCATAAGGGCCAATGAATCTTGGACTAAGTTTGCCTTTTCTTCCAAAACATAATATCTTTTTCCAAGGTGAAACCATTAAAAACACTCTGCCTCCAACTTCAAACTCAATATCTTTCCTTTTAAGATATGAGTATGACTTTTGTCTGTTAGAGGCGGCTTTGAGATTATCTTGAATTATCTTTACCTTGTTCTCCAGATCTTGAATAAGATCTGGTACAATGATTTTTCGATCCTCTAGTTCGAACCAATTCAATGGTGTTTGACATTTTCTTCCGTATAATGCCTCATAAGATGCCATCGTTATACTTGATTGGTAGCTGTTGTTATAGGCAAACTCAGCTAATGGAAGATATTTTTTTTCCACAAGCCTGCAAAATCTATTATACATGCCCTGAGCATATCTTCTAGTATTTGAAT
The DNA here is from genome assembly GCA_019671005.1 of Hibiscus mutabilis. Taxonomy (NCBI): domain Eukaryota; kingdom Viridiplantae; phylum Streptophyta; class Magnoliopsida; order Malvales; family Malvaceae; genus Hibiscus; species Hibiscus mutabilis. The sequence goes on along the minus strand of CM033736.1, from coordinate 28,099,481 downwards.
AGTCCTTTCTGATTGTCCATCTGTTTGAGGATGGAAAGCAGTACTGAAGTGTAGTCGAGTTTCTAATGCTTCATGTAATGCACTCCAAAACCTTGAAGTGAACTTTGGATCTCTATCGGATATAATAGACATAAGAACACCATGTAATCTAACAATTTCCTTAATATATAACTCCACTAACTTATTCAAGAAGTAGTTTATTCGAACTTGTATGAAATGTGCCTTCTTAGTTAATTGATCCATAATCACCCAAATTGAATCCTTTTTACTTGGCATCAGTGATAAGCCTGTTACAAAATCCATGTAACCTTTTCCCACTTCCATTATGGAATTGAAATTGGTTGAAGTAATCCTGATGGAACTTGATGTTCTGCCTTTACTTGTTGGCAAGTTAAACATTTAGCAACAAACTCGGTGGTAGCTCGTTTCATGCCAGGCCACCAAAAATGACTCTTTATATCTTGCTACATTTTGTTGCCACCTGGATGCATAGTTAAAGGACTGTAATGTGCTTCCAAAAGTATATCCCTCTTTATTTCTTCATTATTAGGAAGATATGCACGCCCCTTGTAATATAGACATCCATTTGACTTTATTTCAAAGTCTTTAGATTCACCACACTCAACTTGCTTCTTCTTTTCCAAGCATTTCTCATCCTTTGCTTGTAATTCCTTAATTCGACCTATCAAGGTAGGTTTAATTTGAAGTTCAGCCACTAATGCACCTTCTTTCTACAATTTCAACTGGGCATTAAATGATCCTAAGGTAGAGAATATTTTCCATTTAAGTGCATCAACTACCATAATAACCTTTCCCGGATGATAATCAATAATTACATCATAATCCTTTATTAGTTCTATCCACCTTCTTTGTCTCAAATTAAGCTTCTTTTGAGATAACAAGTATTTCAAACTTTTGTGATCCGTGAAGATATAGCACTTTTCACCATATAAGTGGTGACGCCAAATCTTTAAAGCAAACACTACTACAACCAACTCTAAATCATGGGTGGGATAATTTCTTTCATGAGTTTTGAGTTGTCGAGAAGCATATGCTACAACCTTTCCTTCTTGCATTAATCCACACCCCAAACCATCATGGGATGCATCAATATATATTATAAAATTCTTCCCAGATTCTGGTTGTACCAAAATAGGAGCTTTTGTTAATATCCTCTTTAATTTGTCAAAGCTTTCCTGACATTTATCTGTCCAAACAAATGGCATATCCTTTCTTAATAGCTTAGTTATTGGAGCGGCAATCATTGAAAAGTCTTTCACGAACCGCCGATAATAACCAGCTAATCCCAAGAAACTTCTTACCTCAGAGACATTCTGAGGATTTTTCCATTCTAGGATTGCTTGAACCTTTCTAGGATCGACTTGAATCCCTTTAGCTGAAATTATATATCTAAGGAAAGCTACTTCAGACAACCAAAATTCACACTTTGACAGCTTTGCATATAATTTCCTTTCTCAGAGGATCTGAAGAACTACCCAAAGGTGAATATCGTGATCCTTTTTGGTTTTAGAATAAACAAATATATCATCTATGAATACTACCATAAATTAATCTAAATATGGCTGAAATACCTAATTCATTAGATCCATAAAAGTTGCTGGTGCAATTGTAAGTCCAAAAAGGCATTACTACAAACTCATAGTTCCCGTATCTAGTTCTGAAAGTTGTCTTTGGTATATCTACTTTTTTGATCTTCAATTGATGATACCCTGATCAAAGATCAATTTTAGAAAGCACTGTTGCTCCTTTAAGTTGATCAAAGAGATCATCAATCCTTGGAAGTTGATATTTATTCTTTACCGTCACTTTATCAAGTTGACGGTAATCCACACATAACCTCATTGACCCATCTTTCTTTTTTTACAAACAAGACTAGAGCTTCCCAAGGTGATATACTAGATCGTATAAAACCTCGATCTAATAATTCTTGTAATTTAGCCTTCAGATCTCTAAGTTCTGTAAGAGCTATCCTGTAAGATGCTATTGATATTGGTGTTGTTCTAGGAAGCACATCAATACCAAATTCCACCTCTTAATCTAGAGGTAATCCCGACAATTCATTTGGGATTACATATATAAATCCTGTACCGTTGGTATATTTTCCATATTTATCTTTGTTTCCTGAGTATTTATCACATGAATTAAATATGCTTCACACCCATGTGATAATAACTTTTCAGCAATTACAGCTGATATCACATTACTCAGATAATTTAGCCTTTCGCCTACAAGTATTATTTCTGAGTCACCTGGTCATTTTTAAAATTAACCTTTTCAATCGGCATTCAACCGTAACATCATATGCTGATAACCAATCCATTCCAAGAATGAATTCAAACTCTTGGAAGGGTAATTCCATAAGGTCAGCTGGAAATTCATTTTCTTGAATCTTTATAGGACACTTTTTGCATATTCGACTTACTTTGGCGCTTTGTCCTACTGGATTAATTGCAAATACCTCACTCAAAATTGGTTCCGCCGGAATATTTCTTTCAAGTACTGCTTTAGAACTAATATAAGAATGAGTAGAGCATGGATCAAATAATGCAAAAATAGGTTTGCCAAAGAGTTCGATCATAACTACTATGATCTCTGAGTCATCTCGATCATTAGCAGACTTGATATTATATACTTGTTCAGTGTGTAAAAGTATTATATTTCTACCCTATTTAATCTTAATTATTGTTAGACTTAGGCTCATTCTAGTTGCATTTTTAGTCATTCATGCATAATTGCATTGTTTCCTTCACTGTCATGTTTGATTACATAATTCGGTTATTTTTGTGGAAAATGTGTTGTTGGTTTGTGTTTTTGTATGTGCAGGGTCTAATTGCCCAAGCAAGTAGGAAATTGCCAGAGCAATTGAGGATAAGAAGAAGGGAGCTTCCAATTTTAGAGGATAAATCCAATTAATTCGAATTAATTACAAGAAGCAAGGATAAATCCTAGAAGAGTTGGAGCCCCACGAAGAGTTCAAAAGGAGATTAAATTCCAAGAGTTTATGAGGAGTTTTTGGAAAATAAATAAATCAAAGAGATTTATCTCTTTTATAGAATTTAATTCCAACTTAAACTCATCCTTCCATAAATAGAATTTGACCTAGCCATCGAAGACAAGCCGCCACTTTGAAAAGGGCGAATTGGGAGAGAAAATTAGGGCTATTGACATCTTCTTCTTCTTCTCTTTTCTATTCAATTCATATTGGGTAGATTTTATCTTGTATTTCTTTTGCACCCAACCATGAACTAAATTTCACTTGGTTTGGGTTATTGTGTTTTTGTGGTTGTGAAAACGTTTGGATTTGATTAGGTTTTCGAGTTACAATTCAATTTCAAAGTTTGTTCATTCTTGGTTCTTAATTTTTATCGCGAGTGAATTAGAAGGAGATCTCGTGAATTCATCCATTTATCTAATATTGAGAGAGTTAGATTCAAGAAACGAATGGGCATGGTTTTCATACAAACAAATGTTGGTGAAGACTAATTCGACGTAGGGATAAGTTGCGAATTTCAACAGCTAAGAGAAGCGCAAGATTGGTTGTTGTTCACCCATGGTTAACGCAGGGATGTATTACCAAGGCATGCAAAATTAACAGTGTTTCGAGTTAGGGATAACACAAAGCCATTGAAGAACGCTTCGTCGAACTTTGAATGAAGTTGCCCAGGAAATCGCACCGTTCCTAGTTGCCCAGGCAATTCGACTGATGCTAATTGTTAAGGCGATTGAGTTACACTTGCAACCAACTACCAAGACGGTCCATTCAATCATCACTCCGCAACTCACGATAATCTGACCTACTCTCTCAATTCATCATTAGTATTTAAATCTTTAAACATTTCCACTAACTTAAGCAAAGTGGCCAAAACCAATCCCTGAGGATACGATACTCGATACTTATCATTTATTACTTGCGGCATGTTCACTTGCACAATTTGCGTAGCACTCAAAACACGCAACAAGTTTTAGGCACCCGAAATTGGCTCGAGTCTCAACTAAGATTGGTTTAAAAATAATTTATTGTTAGAGGTGCCCGAAATCGGCTCTAGTTATCACATATTAGAAATTGCTAGAGGTGCCCAAAATTGGCTCTAGTTGATTAACATTAAAATAAGAAATTGCATGCTTTGTTAGAGGTTCCCGAAATTGGCTCTAGTAAAAATAAAGTACCCCGGTAATTTATTTGATAAAAAACTATTGTTCATATGGAATCCTGAAAATCAACTTGTGCACAACTCCACACGCACATTGTCACAAGCATTATAGTTTAATTCCGAGTAAATTATGTGCTATCCGAAAAATTGAAAAGCAATCGTACTTTGTGCCATAGCTCTGAGGATTGAATTCAGTTACGAAGCAAAATTTTTGATGATTGAAGTATTGGCAGGTAATTGTTAGTTTTGCATTGCTTGAGGACAAGCAACAGTTCGAGTTTGGGGGTGTGTTAAGTGTGTAAAAGTACTATATTTCTACCCTATTTACTCTTAATTATTGTTAGACTTAGGCTCATTCTAGTTGCATTTTTAGTCATCCATGCATAATTGCATTGTTTCCTTCATTTTCATGTTTGATTACATAATTCAGTTGATTTTTGTGGAAAAAGTGCTGCCGGTATGTGTTTTTGTGTGTGCAGGGTCTAATTGCCCAAGCAAGTAGGAAATTGTAACACCCTTAACGTATACTCGTAGCCCGAATATACTCTAAAGATGTTACCAAGTTGTTAAGAAAACTTGACTTGAAGATTTTTTTTAAACTTATTCTTGTAGTTTAACCCTTTATCGGTTTAGCATTAAAAACTACATTTGTCTATAGCAGCTAGTTTAACCCTTTATCGGTTTAGCATTAAAAACTACATTTGTCTATAGCAGCTAGTTTCAACCCTGAATCGTTTCATAAAATTTATAAATGTATTATTGAATTTAAAATATAATTTAGGGAGAAACTATGTACCCTGCCTAGACCATTTCTTAATTTTAAAATTTTAAGCGATTAGGGTTAAACTATACTTAACTACATTATAAATCATAATTATCTATAGCAAACCATTTACTAAATTTATGCATTCATAACAGAGTATAAACATGTTATAAACTTAAGTTTACAAAACAGTTAATCTCTTTAAATCCGCTACATATATGTGCATGCCCACTAGTTATCAAACTTATGATTTAAGATGTACATACCGTAGTTATTAACATAACTTCATTTCCCGAATTAAATAGCTCCTTCTTGTCATTCTACTTGGAAGAACCTACGTGTGAAATAAACACACGCTAAATTTATAAACTAGTGTGAAACAAACACACGCTAAGTACGAACTTAGTGAGGCAATAATTTCATTTAACAGCATAAAATATAATATTACTAATCATATGGTATCGTATCAATTTCTCTATCTAAAATAGGATAATTCTATCTTAGTTTCCATAGTCACAAGATATAAAGTCCATGTCATAAGTTTCGAACTTTGTCATGATTTCTATTTTCTATCTTTACCAAGTAAGTCATTTACATTGTATGTATCATATGCCTAACATAATTTATATATTATAAATCATGTACCTGACATATTCATATTCATGACATATTCTGCATTCCTGGCATGGTACATATACTTGACATATTTCATATGTATGTCATGGTTCATATTCGTGACTTGATTCGTATTCGTGACATAATTCATATCATTGACAAGATTCACTTGCATAACATGATTCTTTTATCATAGCCCAAAGTATGCTATATGAGATCAAGGTACGCGAGTCATCTTGTATTGACACCGTAGTGTCTAACGTGAACATAAAGATGAGTACGTACTCGGGACACTCTTTGCTCCCATAAACATAAGTTCCTCGACAGTGCACTCGAGCACAGTGGGCGTGGATCCCCAGGGTGCACACCAAGGGCGTAAGTCCCCAAGGTGTATGTGACACAATCATTTTGTCACAAATATCTGTATAACATGAACATGAGGGTGCAACTGCTAAAGACTCTATGGCATGCCAACCATACCATGGACTCTCATACTAAATACTTGGACATTCTTTTCATAAATTTCAATATCATAGTCAATCGAACATATAAACATTTTATAATTCATGGCATGTTTCATTCAAATGACATGAATCTCATGTATAACATGATCCGTATAAGTATCATACTGTTTATACATGGCATTCTTCATTTGTATAACATGATATTCATACTTGACATATTCATAAACATAATATTATTTATTTTCATAACATAATATATTTATCATCATTCCATCATCATGTTCAATCACGTAAATAATCGCTCATATCATATTTTTCGTCATATATATTTATTCATGGTATCATAGATCAACATGCAATTATATCAAGTAACACTATTTAATTAAGGTTGACTAATCGCTAGTCTTCCTATTTATAAATTAAACATGTAAATGCACTCACCTGGGCCATGAATGGTATGCCTCACTAAATTGTACTCGATCCTTTCTTTTATAGTATCTTGAATCCTCTTTGATCCGTATTCAACTTGATTAACCACATAAATATAAACAATATTTATTAGAGTTATTTCTAACGATATTTTAATCAAAATATCGAATCATTCAACATAAAAAAAATTTATACTTTTCCTTCCATCCTTATACTGTCCAAAACTCATTTTGGTCCTTAATAACCCTTTTTGAACTCCAAATAATTCCTCCAGGCTTTCTAACTAACATTAGACACAAATATCTCACTTTCCATTTTCTGGCAGCTTTTACTACCTTCAAAGAAATGTTTCTATAAAATAATCTACAACTAGGAATTCAATTTCGTTTGTTCTAAATGAAACTAGAATCAATAAGCTTTTCAACCATATAAATTAATAACTCAAATTCAACTTGTACGATTTATGGCAAATTTTCAAAGTCAATTTCCAGTGTCAAATTCAGAACAGACTGCTAAACTGTTTTTTTGACCTTTCATCACTTAAAAATTCATATCTTTTTGCCCGGAACTCGAAATCAGTTTCCGTTTGTTGGAAACGAAACTAGAGGAACACATCTTTACATCGCTATAAAATTCACCTTCTAACCATTTTTTTGGAATTTATGGTGAATTTGCAAACTTACTGCCCAAATTCAGTTTTCTACTCAACTTTCACAAATAACTTCAAACTTTATTCAATTTAGTCCTCAAACTTTATAAAAGTGACATTTTAGCCCCTACTATATTTTTGTACATAAATTCATGTACAATTAAACCATTTACATATTTTTAATATTTTTAGAAAGTTTCCTTAAAATTTTAACATTATTCATTTTAGTCCTCAACTATTTTTTCGAATAGATCCTCTTTCTTTCTTTTCTTGACATTTTATTCCTCCAACTTTCATAAAATGCTAAAATCTTCAATTTCATCAATTTTTCCATAATTTCAAAATCACTCCTTAACTTTTCTCAAATTGCTGAATTGATCCCTAAAGTTCCAAAATTTTCATTTTGGTCCCTAATCACAATTTAAAACTTCTTTCATCATAATTCAATGTTTCCAATGCTTAAATAAAATTCTCAATAATTTCCCCTAATTTCCATAAATTTTTGAAATGGTCACTAAACACAAACTTAGGAAATTATTCAATCTAACATCAAATTAAGCTTCCAACAACACAATTCAATCAATATCATCCTTAAATTCACTTCCTAACCAAAATACCCAATTCTTAGGGTTAGGGTTTATAACTTCAACATGAAATTAATTCAAAATCAAACTAGTTTTCAACAAATTATCATCAACTTCATACAATTCTAGCTTCAAATTTATCAATTCCTTTCAAAACCCAAATAAATTCTCCACACTACCAAACTTCTTCTTCATAATAATATGATTAATAATTATTAAAATGAAGAGCTTGAAGCATAGAACAATTTATTCTAAACTAACATACCTTGAATCAAGCTTAAAACCTTCTAAATTTGGCTTGAAAATGTAAAAATCACTTTCTCCCCTCTTTCACCATGTCTCACGACAAATAAAGAACAAAATAAACAAATTTTTATTCATTTATTAAACTAATATACATGTATAAATTATATAATGCCACATGTAAATTTAAAATGAATTTTAAATTCATTTTAATACATTAAAATTCCTTTTAATACATTTTACAAAATTGTCCCTCAACCAAATTCCTATTTGCAAACCTTCTTTAAATATTCCATTCCATTAAGATTGAACCACATCTAGTTCCAAACCAACCGGCCATCTCCCAAAAATATCTTAGAATTTTTATTCAATCCAAAAATTTGAATTTCAGTCAATACGATTTCCAAATTCTTTTCCTTCGAATTTTTATAACCTTTCCTTCATATTCTAACTATATTTAGTTAGAATCTAACCAAATGTAATAAAATATCCATAAAATAATACGTTATCACATTTCCATAATTTCTTGGAACTGACTTTAAAATTTCAATTCGATCCAATATACCGATAATTATCGGAAAAATTTTTATTGGATACATTTCCTTTATCAAACTATCACCTCTACTTTGGAAATCTCTTATTTCCAAAATTTCATAAATAATTTCATAACTTAATACAAAATCCTCCATTTAATAAAGTCAACTTAAAAATTTTGACTCGATCCAAAATTATCGATAATTACACGAAATCTCTATCGGGTAACATCTTTCTTGAAAATTATTCATCAAACATTTAAACGAATCTTTCCCACTTTGTCTGATTCCTTTTGACTGATCAAAATACTGATATGTGACACTTCCCAGAAGGTCACCCATCCTTGTATTACTCTAGGCTGAACACGCTTAACAATTTTATTCGATCCAAATTCGGTACTTTCTTCTGCATCTTAATTTTTAAAACTGATATCAAGGTACGTATTTCGATCCAACTCACTTTTATACTGAATAAAATCATTTGTTGGGGAAATTTACACTTTAGTCTCTGAACTTTTAATAGTTTACACTTTGAACCCTAAATTTTTTTCAAAAATTACATTTTAGTCACTTAAGCAAAAGTTGGGATATTACAACTCCTCCCCTTTAAGAAAATTCGTCCTCGAATTTTCAACGTTTATCCGTTTTAAACAATTTCGTATATTGCATATTCATTTTCTTTTCAGTTCCCCAGATAACTTTCCCACTTTATAATTTCTACAAAGAGCTTTAATCAATAGAAATTTTCTTGACCCTTAGTTCTTTAACTCTATACAGTCCTTTGGTTGATCCATAGCGGTCTTGAAGTTTTACTAAATAATCTTTACTTTATCCTCAAGTGTTCGAGTTATTCTAAACATTTCAATCTCGTATTCGAACCCTTTAAAAGAAATTCACATTTTCTTCCATATACCATCTTGATACATCTTATTACTCTTTGATTATATAGTCAATGGACTATAATGGGTCTCTGTTATTTTCTTTTCATCAGATTATCATCATCGAGAACATATACTTTACCTGAGTAATATAAACAACCATTAAGCTTAATTTCATTATCTTATACTTTCCTAATTTCAGCTTGTCTTCTCTTCTCAAGACATCTTTCATCCATAAACTATAAATCTTTCATTTGATCCAATAAAATTGGCTTTGACTGACATTCTACTGTTAAGGAACCATCTCGTTTCACAGACAATTTTGCATTCCCCATTTCCAAGACAAACAATATCTTTTTGTTAGAAGTATTTGCGACTACATTAGCCTTTCCAAAGTGGAGATCAATAACCACATCATAATCCTTTAATAATTCAACCCACATTCAATGTTGCAAATCTAGATCCTTTTGCATTACGAGATACTTTAAACTCTCATAATCTGTATAAATATGACACTTTTTACCACACAAATGATGTCACTAGATTTTTCGAAGCTAATCATAGCTGCTATTTCTAGATCATGTGTGGAATAGTTCCTTTAAGTAAGTTTTGAGTTACCTTGATGTATAGGCTACGATTCGACTTTCTTACATTAACATGTAACTTAAACCACAAAGAGATACTTCATTGTATAAAGTATATTCTTTTCCGGGTTATAGTTGAATTAGAACGGATGCTTCAATCCAAACTTTCTTAAATCTCTCAAAACTTTCCTTGTATATTAGATCCATAAATACAACAGGGTATTTATAAATCAAAACGACATTATCAGAAACTCGTAATGTCCATAACGAGCTCCGAATCCTATCTTTGATACATTTTCATTCTTAGCCTTAAAACTGATAATAATCCTGATCAAAGATCTATCTTTAAAACATTACTACACTCTAAGCTAATCAAATAGATCTTGAGTCCTTGGTAGAGGATACTTGTTCTTGTTAGTTACTTAATCCAACTGCTGCTAATTTATACATGATCATAGGGAGCCATCTATCTTCTGCTTTTTACCATTAATACCAAAATATCTCTTGATAATTCACTTGGTCAAATGTAACCCCGGTCTAGCAATTCTTGTAATGAAGCTTTCAATTTCCTTAATTTCGTAGGCATCATTCTATATGGTGTCATTGATTCCTACTCAGTTTTAGAATAAATATTGATTCCAAACTGTACTTCCTTGTCCAGAAACAACCTTGGTAACTTATCAGTAATATATTAAGAAATTCCTTTACAGTTAGGTGTCTTCAATCTTTTTAAGAGACTTTTAAGTATCCATCACCTAAATTGAACATGTTTCACATCCATTGCATAACAGTCTTTGAGCTGTCATTGCAGAGATTACTGACTCTATACAGTCAGTTCTTTCTCTTATAATAATTATTCCAGAACCATCAGGTCATTAAAGTACCAACCCTTTCTTTTTACACTTCATATATGCATTTTATACAGATAACCATTTCATTTTAAGAATGACATTCAAATTCATAGAATGGAAATTCCATTAAATCTACCAAAAACTTAATTCCTTGAGTTTCTAATAAACCTTTCTTGCATATTTTAATCACTTATGCATTGTGTCAAAGAAAGTTATTGACAATCACATTACTAGATATCCTTCATAGAAGTCTTTCTTTCGGCTACTATCATAGTATCATTATATATTAATCGAACCCAAATCAATCAAAATAAATTCCATGTTCTTTTCATAACCTTCGCTCTTTTCATAACCTCTTATAAATTTGATAAGTTCATACCTAATAAAATATCTTTAAGTCTTGAACGAAGCTTCTCCATAAACCACTTACATCGAGACCTTCTCGATCGGCATCAATTTAATTGAATACCGACTCATTCTATTAGAATCTAACTCGTACTCATAGACAGCACGAGTATCTTGTTTCAAACTTAGAACTGCTGCACATTTCTCTTCGAATTAATTGACAACATACTTGGCTTTAAAAAATCTTCTTCCTTCTCTTGATTCCCATAATTAAATATTTATCGCAGTCCTTCAATACTTAACATCATCTATCTCTACTGAAAATTATTCATATTATCGATGAGCATAATCAAGTTACACAGTAGTACATCAGTAACATGACATCCTAGGGGCATGTACTTAACATTAATTCACATAAAACTCGATTTAGCCTCCAGAATCGGCTAAACCTATAGCTCTGATACCAATAAATGTAACACCCTTAACGTATACCCGTAGTCTGAATATACACTAAAGATGTTACCAAGTTGTTAAGAAAACTTGACTTGAAGATTTTTTTAAACTATTCTTGTAGTTTAACCCCTTATCGGTTTAGCATTAAAAACTACATTTGTCTATAGCAGCTAGTTTAACCCTTTATCGGTTTAGCATTGAAAACTACATTTGTCTATAGCAGCTAGTTTCAACCCTGAATCGTTTCATAAAATTTATAAATGTATTATTGAATTTAAAATATAATTCAGGGAGAAACTATATACCATGCCTAGACCCTTTCTAGATTTTAAAATTTTATGAGATTAGGGTTAAACTATACTTAACTACATTATAAATCATAATTATCTATAGCAAACCATTTACTAAATTTATACATTCATAACAGAGTATAAACATGTTATAAACTTAAGTTTACAAAACAGTTAATCTCTTTAAATCCGCTACATATATGTACATGCCCACTAGTTATCAAACTTATAATTTAAGATTTACATACCATAGTTATTAACGTAACTTTATTTCCCGAATTAAATAGCTCCTTCTTGTCATTCTACTTGGAAGAACCTACGTGTGAAATGAACACACGCTAAATTTATAAACTAGTGTGAAATAAACACATGCTATGTACGAACTTAGTGAGACAATAATTTCATTTAACAACATAAAATATAATATTACTAATCATATGGTATCATATCAATTTCTCTATCTAAAATAGGATAATTCTTAGTTTCCATAGTCACTAGATATAAAGTGCATATCATAAGTTTTGAACTTTGTCATGATTTCCATTTTCTATCTTTATCAAGTAAGTCATTTACATAGTATTTGTCACATGCCTAACATAATTCATATACATAACATGATTTATATTCATAGCAGAATCTATTTATATTACATGATTTTCATACATGGTATACTTTATTTACATAACATAATTCTCATACATAGTATAATTCATTTACATGTTATGATCTAGATTTATGACATAGCATGTACACATAGCATAATTCATATGCATAGCATATCTCCTATTCATATATGTAACATACTTTGTATACATGACATAATTCATATTCAATAATTCTTATATTTGGCATAATTTATATACATGTCATAGATCATATACGTAACATAACTCATATGCATAACATGATTCATTTACATATTATAAATCATGTACGACATATTCATATTCATGACATATTCTGCATTCTTGGCATGGTACATATACTTGACATATTTCATATGTATTTCATGGTTCATATTCGTGACTTGATTCGTATTCATGACATAATTCATATCATTGACATGATTCACTTGCATAACATGATTCTTTTATCATAGCCCAAAGTATGCTATATGAGATCAAGGTACGCGAGTCATCTTGTATTGACACCGTAGTGTCTAACGTGAACATAAAGATGAGTACGTACTCGGGACGCTCTTTGCTCCCATAAACATAAGCACCTCGACAGTGCACTCGGGCATAGTGGGCGTGGATCCCGAGGGTGCACACCAAGGGCGTAAGTCCCCAAGGTGTATGTGACACAATCATTTTGTCACAATATCTGTATAACATGAACATGAGGGTGCAGCTGCTAAAGACTCTATGGCATGCCAACTATACCATGGACACTCATACTAAATACTTGGGCATTCTTTTCATAAATTTCAATATCATAGTCAATCGAACATATAAACATTTTATAATTCGTGACATGTTTCATTCATATGGCATGAATCTCATGCATAACATGATCCGTATAAGTATCATATTGTTTATACATGACATTCTTCATTTGTATAACATGATATTCATACTTGACATATTCATAAACATAATATTATTTATTTTCATAACATAATATATTTATCATCATTCCATCATCATGTTCAATCATGTAAATAATCATTCATATCATATTCTTCGTCATATATATATTTATTCATGGTATCATAGATCAACATGCAATTATATCAAGTAACACCATTTAATTAAGGTTGACTAATCGCTAGTCTTCCTATTTATAAATTAAACATGTAAATGCACTCACCGGCCATGAATGGTATGCCTCACTAAATTCTACTCGATCCTTTCCTTTATAGTATCTTGAATCCTCTTTGATCCGTATTCAACTTGATTAACCACATAAATATAAACAATATTTATTAGAGTTATTTCTAACGATATTTTAATCAAAATATCGAATCATTCAACATAAAAAAAATATATACTTTTCCTTCCATCCTTATACTGTCCAAAATCTCATTTTGGTCCTTAATAACCCTTTTTGAACTCCAAATAATTCCTCCAAGCTTGCTAACTAACATTAGACACAAATATCTCACTCTCCATTTTCTGGCAGCTTTTACTACCTTCAAAGAAATTTTCTATAAAAAAATCTACAACTAGGAATTCAATTCGTTTGTTCTAAATGAAACTAGATTCAATAATCTTTTCAACCATAGAAATTAATAACTCAAATTCGATTTATGGCAAATTTTCAAAGTCAATTTCCAGTGTCAAATTCAGAACAGACTGCTAAACTGTTTTTCTTACCTTTCATCACTTAAAAATTCATATCTTTTTGCCCGGAACTCGAAATCAGTTTCCGTTTGTTGGAAACGAAACTAGAGGAACACATATTTACATCGATATAAAATTCACCTTCTAACCATTTTTGTGGAATTTATGGTGAATTTTCAAACTTACTGCCCAAATTCAGTTTTCTACTCAACTTTCATAAATAACTTCAAACTTTATTCAATTTAGTCCTCAAACTTTATAAAAGTGACATTTTAGCCCCTACTATATTTTTGTTCATAAATTCATGTACAATTAAACCATTTACTTATTTTTAATATTTTTAGAAAGTTTCCTTAAAATTTTAACATTATTCATTTTAGTCCCCAACTATTTTTTTTTGAATAGATCCTCTTTCTTTCTTTTCTTGACATTTTATTCCTCCAACTTTCATAAAATGCTAAAATCTTCAATTTCATCAATTTTTCCATAATTTCAAAATCACTCCTAACTTTTCTCAAATTGTCTGAATTGATCCTAAAAGTCCCAAAATTTTAATTTTGGTCACTAATCACAATTTCAAACTTCTTTCATCATAATTCAATGTTTCCAATGCTTAAATAAAATTCTCAATAATTTCCCTAATTTCCATAAAATTTTTGAAATGGTTACTAAACACAAACTTAGGAAATTATTCAATCTAACATCAAATTAAGCTTCCAACAACACAATTCAATCAATATCATCCTTAAATTCACTTCCTAACCAAAATACCCAATTCTTAGGGTTAGGGTTTATAACTTCAACATGAAATTAATTCAAAATCAAACTTGTTTTCAACAAATTATCATCAACTTCATACAATTCTAGCTTCAAATTTATCAATTCCTTTCAAAACCCAAATAAATTCTCAACACTACCAAACTTCTTCTTCATAATAATATGATTAATAATTATTAAAATGAAGAGCTTGAAGCATAGAACAATTTATTCTAAACTAACATACCTTGAATCAAGCTTAAAACCTTCTAAATTTGGCTTGAAAATGTAAAAATCACTTTCTTCCCTCTTTCACCATGTCTCACGACAAATAAAGAACAAAATAAACAAATTTTTATTCATTTATTAAACTAATATACATGTATAAATTATATAATGCCACATGTAAATTTAAAATGAATTTTAAATTCATTTTAATACATTTTCCTTTTAATACATTTTAAAAATTGTCCTCAACCAAATTCCTATTTGCAAACCTTCTTTAAATATTCCATTCCATTAAGATTGAACCACATCTAGTTCCAAACCAACCGGCCATCTCCCAAAAATATCTTAGAATTTTTATTCAATCCAAAAATTTGAATTTCAGTCAATACGATTTCCAAATTCTTTTCCTTCGAATTTTTATAACCTTTCCTTCATATTCTAACTATATTTAGTTAGAATCTAACCAAATGTAATAAAATATCCATAAAATAATACGTTATCACATTTCCATAATTTCTTGGAACTGACTTTAAAATTTCAATTCGATCCAATATACCGATAATTATCGGAAAAATTTTTATTGGATACATTTCCTTTATCAAACTATCACCTCTACTTTGGAAATCTCTTATTTCCAAAATTTCATAAATAATTTCATAACTTAATACAAAATCCTCCATTTAATAAAGTCAACTTAAAAATTTTGACTCGATCCAAAATTATCGATAATTACACGAAATCTCTATCGGGTAACATCTTTCTTGAAAATTATTCATCAAACATTTAAACGAATCTTTCCCACTTTGTCTGATTCCTTTTGACTGATCAAAATACTGATATGTGACACTTCCCAGAAGGTCACCCATCCTTGTATTACTCTAGGCCGAACACGCTTAACAATTTTATTTGATCCAAATTCGGTTCCTTCTTCTGCATCTTAATTTTTAAAACTGATATCAAGGTACGTATTTCGATCCAACTCACTTTTATACTGAATAAAATCATTTGTTGGGGAAATTTACACTTTAGTCTCTGAACTTTTAATAGTTTACACTTTGAACCCTAAATTTTTTTCAAAAATTACATTTTAGTCACTTAAGCAAAAGTTGGGATATTACAACTCCTCCCCTTTAAGAAAATTCGTCCTCGAATTTTCAACGCTTATCCGTTTTAAACAATTTCGTATATTGCATATTCATTTTCTTTTCAGTTCCCCAGATAACTTTCCCACTTTATAATTTCTACAAAGAGCTTTAATCAATAGAAATTTTCTTGACCCTTAGTTCTTTAACTCTATACAGTCCTTTGGTTGATCCATAGCGGTCTTGAAGTTTTACTAAATAATCTTTACTTTATCCTCAAGTGTTCGAGTTATTCTAAACATTTCAATCTCAGTATTCGAACCCTTTAAAAGAAATTCACATTTTCTTCCATATACCATCTTGATACATCTTATTACTCTTTGATTATATAGTCAATGGACTATAATGGGTCTCTGTTATTTTCTTTTCATCAGATTATCATCATCGAGAACATATACTTTACCTGAGTAATATAAACAACCATTAAGCTTAATTTCATTATCTTATACTTTCCTAATTTCAGCTTGTCTTCTCTTCTCAAGACATCTTTCATCCATAAACTATAAATCTTTCATTTGATCCAATAAAATTGGCTTTGACTGACATTCTACTGTTAAGGAACCATCTCGTTTCACAGACAATTTTGCATTCCCCATTTCCAAGACAAACAATATCTTTTTGTTAGAAGTATTTGCGACTACATTAGCCTTTCCAAAGTGGAGATCAATAACCACATCATAATCCTTTAATAATTCAACCCACATTCAATGTTGCAAATCTAGATCCTTTTGCATTACCAGATACTTTAAACTCTCATAATCTGTATAAATATGACACTTTTTACCACACAAATGATGTCACTAGATTTTTCGAAGCTAATCATAGCTGCTATTTCTAGATCATGTGTGGAATAGTTCCTTTCGTAAGTTTTGAGTTACCTTGATGTATAGGCTACGATTCGACTTTCTTACATTAACATGTAACTTAAACCACAAAGAGATACTTCATTGTATAAAGTATATTCTTTTCCGGGTTATAGTTGAATTAGAACGGATGCTTCAATCCAAACTTTCTTAAATCTCTCAAAACTTTCCTTGTATATTAGATCCATAAATACAACAGGGTATTTATAAATCAAAACGACATTATCAGAAACTCGTAATGTCCATAACGAGCTCCGAATCCTATCTTTGATACATTTTCATTCTTAGCCTTAAAACTGATAATAATCCTGATCAAAGATCTATCTTTAAAACATTACTACACTCCTAAGCTAATCAAATAGATCTTCAGTCCTTGGTAGAGGATACTTGTTCTTGTTAGTTACTTAATCCAACTGCTGCTAATTTATACATGATCATAGGGAGCCATCTATCTTCTGCTTTTTACCATTAATACCAAAATATCTCTTGATAATTCACTTGGTCAAATGTAACCCCGGTCTAGCAATTCTTGTAATGAAGCTTTCAATTTCCTTAATTTCGTAGGCATCATTCTATATGGTGTCATTGATTCCTACTCAGTTTTAGAATAAATATTGATTCCAAACTGTACTTCCTTGTCCAGAAACAACCTTGGTAACTTATCAGTAATATATTAAGAAATTCCTTTACAGTTAGGTGTCTTCAATCTTTTTAAGAGACTTTTAAGTATCCATCACCTAAATTGAACATGTTTCACATCCATTGCATAACAGTCTTTGAGCTGTCATTGCAGAGATTACTGACTCTATACAGTCAGTCAGTTCTTTCTCTTATAATAATTATTCCAGAACCATCAGGTCATTAAAGTACCAACCCTTTCTTTTTACACTTCATATATGCATTTTATACAGATAACCATTTCATTTTAAGAATGACATTCAAATTCATAGAATGGAAATTCCATTAAATCTACCAAAAACTTAATTCCTTGAGTTTCTAATAAACCTTTCTTGCATATTTTAATCACTTATGCATTGTGTCAAAGAAAGTTATTGACAATCACATTACTAGATATCCTTCATAGAAGTCTTTCTTTCGGCTACTATCATAGTATCATTATATATTAATCGAACCCAAATCAATCAAAATAAATTCCATGTTCTTTTCATAACCTTCGCTCTTTTCATAACCTCTTATAAATTTGATAAGTTCATACCTAATAAAATATCTTTAAGTCTTGAACGAAGCTTCTCCATAAACCACTTACATCGAGACCTTCTCGATCGGCATCAATTTAATTGAATACCGACTCATTCTATTAGAATCTAACTCGTACTCATAGACAAAGACGAGTATCTTGTTTCAAACTTAGAACTGCTGCACATTTCTCTTGAATTAATTGACAACATACTTGGCTTTAAAAATCTTCTTCCTTCTCTTGATTCCCATAATTAAATATTTATCGCAGTCCTTCAATACTTAACATCATCTATCTCTACTGAAAATTATTCATATTATCGATGAGCATAATCAAGTTACACAGTAGTACATCAGTAACATGACATCCTAGGGGCATGTACTTAACATTAATTCACATAAAACTCGATTTAGCCTCCAGAATCGGCTAAACCTATAGCTCTGATACCAATAAATGTAACACCCTTAACGTATACCCGTAGTCTGAATATACACTAAAGATGTTACCAAGTTGTTAAGAAAACTTGACTTGAAGATTTTTTTAAACTATTCTTGTAGTTTAACCCCTTATCGGTTTAGCATTAAAAACTACATTTGTCTATAGCAGCTAGTTTAACCCTTTATCGGTTTAGCATTGAAAACTACATTTGTCTATAGCAGCTAGTTTCAACCCTGAATCGTTTCATAAAATTTATAAATGTATTATTGAATTTAAAATATAATTCAGGAGAAACTATATACCATGCCTAGACCCTTTCTAGATTTTAAAATTTTATGAGATTAGGGTTAAACTATACTTAACTACATTATAAATCATAATTATCTATAGCAAACCATTTACTAAATTTATACATTCATAACAGAGTATAAACATGTTATAAACTTAAGTTTACAAAACAGTTAATCTCTTTAAATCCGCTACATATATGTACATGCCCACTAGTTATCAAACTTATAATTTAAGATTTACATACCATAGTTATTAACGTAACTTTATTTCCCGAATTAAATAGCTCCTTCTTGTCATTCTACTTGGAAGAACCTACGTGTGAAATGAACACACGCTAAATTTATAAACTAGTGTGAAATAAACACATGCTATGTACGAACTTAGTGAGACAATAATTTCATTTAACAACATAAAATATAATATTACTAATCATATGGTATCATATCAATTTCTCTATCTAAAATAGGATAATTCTTAGTTTCCATAGTCACTAGATATAAAGTGCATATCATAAGTTTTGAACTTTGTCATGATTTCCATTTTCTATCTTTATCAAGTAAGTCATTTACATAGTATTTGTCACATGCCTAACATAATTCATATACATAACATGATTTATATTCATAGCAGAATCTATTTATATTACATGATTTTCATACATGGTATACTTTATTTACATAACATAATTCTCATACATAGTATAATTCATTTACATGTTATGATCTAGATTTATGACATAGCATGTACACATAGCATAATTCATATGCATAGCATATCTCCTATTCATATATGTAACATACTTTGTATACATGACATAATTCATATTCCTGGAATAATTCTTATATTTGGCATAATTTATATACATGTCATAGATCATATACGTAACATAACTCATATGCATAACATGATTCATTTACATATTATAAATCATGTACCTGACATATTCATATTCATGACATATTCTGCATTCTTGGCATGGTACATATACTTGACATATTTCATATGTATTTCATGGTTCATATTCGTGACTTGATTCGTATTCATGACATAATTCATATCATTGACATGATTCACTTGCATAACATGATTCTTTTATCATAGCCCAAAGTATGCTATATGAGATCAAGGTACGCGAGTCATCTTGTATTGACACCGTAGTGTCTAACGTGAACATAAAGATGAGTACGTACTCGGGACGCTCTTTGCTCCCATAAACATAAGCACCTCGACAGTGCACTCGGGCATAGTGGGCGTGGATCCCCAGGGTGCACACCAAGGGCGTAAGTCCCCAAGGTGTATGTGACACAATCATTTTGTCACAATATCTGTATAACATGAACATGAGGGTGCAGCTGCTAAAGACTCTATGGCATGCCAACTATACCATGGACACTCATACTAAATACTTGGGCATTCTTTTCATAAATTTCAATATCATAGTCAATCGAACATATAAACATTTTATAATTCGTGACATGTTTCATTCATATGGCATGAATCTCATGCATAACATGATCCGTATAAGTATCATATTGTTTATACATGACATTCTTCATTTGTATAACATGATATTCATACTTGACATATTCATAAACATAATATTATTTATTTTCATAACATAATATATTTATCATCATTCCATCATCATGTTCAATCATGTAAATAATCATTCATATCATATTCTTCGTCATATATATATTTATTCATGGTATCATAGATCAACATGCAATTATATCAAGTAACACCATTTAATTAAGGTTGACTAATCGCTAGTCTTCCTATTTATAAATTAAACATGTAAATGCACTCACCTGGGCCATGAATGGTATGCCTCACTAAATTCTACTCGATCCTTTCCTTTATAGTATCTTGAATCCTCTTTGATCCGTATTCAACTTGATTAACCACATAAATATAAACAATATTTATTAGAGTTATTTCTAACGATATTTTAATCAAAATATCGAATCATTCTACATAAAAAATTATATACTTTTCCTTCCATCCTTATACTGTCCAAAATCTCATTTTGGTCCTTAATAACCCTTTTTGAACTCCAAATAATTCCTCCAAGCTTGCTAACTAACATTAGACACAAATATCTCACTCTCCATTTTCTGGCTGCTTGTACTACCTTCAAAGAAATTTTCTATAAAAAAATCTACAACTCGGAATTCGATTCCGTTTGTTCTGAATGGAACTAGATTCAATAATCTTTTCAACCATAGAAATTAATAACTCAAATTCGATTTATGGCAAATTTTCAAAGTCAATTTCCAGTGTCAAATTCAGAACAGACTGCTAAACTGTTTTTCTTACCTTTCATCACTTAAAAATTCATATCTTTTTGCCCGGAACTCGAAATCAGTTTCCGTTTGTTGGACACGAAACTAGACGAACACATATTTACATCGATATAAAATTCACCTTCTAACCATTTTTGTGGAATTTATGGTGAATTTTCAAACTTACTGCCCAAATTCAGTTTTCTACTCAACTTTCATAAATAACTTCAAACTTTATTCAATTTAGTCCTCAAACTTTATAAAAGTGACATTTTAGCCCCTACTTCATTTTTGTTCATAAATTCATGTACAATTAAACCATTTACTTATTTTCAATATTTTTAGAAAGCTTCCTTAAACTTTCAACTTTATTCATTTTAGTCCCCAACTATTTTTTTTTGAATAGATCCTCTTTCTTTCTTTTCTTGACATTTTATTCCTCCAACTTTCACAAAATGCTAAAATCTTCAATTTCATCAATTTTTCCATAATTTCAAAATCACTCCCTAACTTTTCTCAAACTGTCGAATTGATCCGTAAAGTCCCAAAATTTTAATTTTGGTCACTAATCACAATTTCAAACTTCTTTCATCATAATTCAATGTTTCCAATGCTTAAATAAAATTCTCAATAATTTCCCCTAATTTCCATAAAATTTTGAAATGGTTACTAAACACAAACTTAGGAAATTATTCAATCTAATATCAAAATTAAGCTTCCAACAACACAATTCAATCAATATCATCCTTAAATTCACTTCCTAACCAAAATCCCCAATTCTTAGGGTTAGGGTTTATAACTTCAACATGAAATTAATTCAAAATCAAACTTGTTTCAACTAATTATCATCAACTTCATACAATTCTAGCTTCAAATTCATCAATTCGTTTCAAAATCCAAATAAATTCTCAACACTACCAAACTTCTTCTTCATAATACTATGCTTAATTATTATCAAAATGAAGAGCTTGAAGCATAGAACAATTTATTCTAAAGTAACATACCTTGAATCAAGCTTAAAACCTTCTAAATTTGGCTTGAAAATGTAAAAATCACTTTCTTCCCTCTTTCACCATGTCTCACGGCAAATGAAGAACAAAATGAACAAATTTTTGTTCACTTATTAAACTAATATACATGTATAAATTATATAATGCCACATGTAAAATTAAAATTCATTTTAATACATTTTACAAAATTGTCCCTCAACCAAATTCCTATTTACAAACCTTCTTTAAATATGCCATTCCATTAAAATTCAACCACATCTAGTTCCAAACCAACCGACCATCTCCCAGAAATATCTTAGAATTTTTATTCGATCCAAAAATTTGAATTTCAGTCAAAACGATTTCCAAAGTCTTTCCCTTCGAATTTTTATAACCTTTCCTTCATATTCTAACTATATTTAGTTTGAATCTAACCAAATGTAATAAAATATCCTTAAAATAATACCTTATCACTTTTCCATAATTTTTTGGAACTGTCTTTAAAATTTCAATTCGATCCAATATACCGATAATTACCGAAAAAATTTTATCGGTTACATTTCCTTTATCGAACTATCACCTCTACTCTGGAAATCTCTTATTTCCAAAATTTCATAAATAATTTCATAACTTAATACAAAATCCTCCATTTAATAAAGTCAACTTAAAATTTTTGACTCGATCCAAAAATATCGGTAATTACCCGAAATCTTTATCGGGTACACCTTTCTTAAAAATTCTTCATCAAACATTTAAACGAATCTTTCCCACTTCTTCTGATTCCTTTATATTGATCAAAATACTGATATATGACACTTCCCAGAAGGTTACCCATCCTTGTATTACTCTGGGCTGAGCACACTTAACAATTTCATTTGATCCAAATTCGGTTCCTTCTTCTGCATCTTAATTCTTAAAAATGATATTAAAGTACCTATTTCGATCCAATTCACTCTTATACTGAATAAAATCACTTTTTGGGGAAATTTGCACTTTAGTCTCTGAACTTTTAAAAGTTTACACTTTGACACCTAAATTTTTTTCAAAAATTACATTTTATGCACTTAAGCAAAAGTTGGGATATTACAAAAATTGCCGGAGCAATTGAGGATAAGAAGAAGGGAGATGCCGATTTTAGAGGATAAATCCAATTAATTCGTATTAATTACGAGAAGCAATGATAAATCCTAGAAGAGTTAGCGCCACACGAAGAGTTCAAAAGAAGATTAAATTCCAAGAGTTTATGAGGAGTTTTTGGAAAATAAATAAGTAAAAGAGATTTATCTCTTTTATAGTATTTCATTCTAACTTAAACTCATCCTTCCATAAATAGAATTTGACCTAGCCATCTCCTATATAAAGGAAGACAAGCCGCCAATTTGAAGTGGGGAAAATTGGGATAGAAAATTAGGGCTGTCGACATCTTCTTCTTCTTCTCTTTTCTATTCGATTCATGTTGGGTAGATTTTATCTTGTATTTCTTTTGCACCCAGCCATGAACTAAATTTCACTTGGTTTGGGTTATTGTGTTTTTGTGGTTGTGAAAACGTTTGGATTTGTTTAGGTTTTTGAGTTGCAATTCAATTTCAAAGTGTGTTAATTCTTGGTTCTTAATTTTGATCGTGAGTGAATTGAGAGAGGATCTCGTGAATTCATCCATTTATCTAATATCGGGAGAGTTAGATTCAAGAAACGGATGAGTATGGTTTTCATACAAACGAATGTTGGTGAAGACTAATTCGACTTAGATAAGTTGCGAATTTCAACGGCTAAGAGAAGTGGAAGATTGGTTGTTGTCCACCCTTGGTTAACGCAGGGATATATTACGAAGGCATGCACAGTTAACAGTGTTTCGAGTTAGGGATAACACGAAGCCATTGAAGAACGCTTCGCTGAACTTTGAATGAAGTTGCACAGTTGCCCAGGCAATCGCACCATTCCCAGTTGCCCAGGCAATTCGACTGATGCTAATTGTTAAGACGATTGAGTTACTCTTGCAACCAACTACCACAACGGTCCATTCAATCATCACTCCACAACTCACGATAATCCAACCTACTCTCTCAATTCAGTTTCCTCTTTCTTTTATTTCAATTCTTTAGATTTAGTTTACTTTATCTCAATTCATCATTACTATTTAAATCTTTAAAGATTTGCAGTGACTTAAGAAAAGTGGCCCAAACCAATCATCGAGGATATGATACTCGATACTTATCATTTATTACTTGCGACGTGTTCACTTGCACAATTTGCGTAGCACTTAAAACACGAAACAATAATCAAGTAGCAGTCTTGCCTTCTCGATTTACTGCCTCTTGAAAAGCAGTGAAATTCTGAGAGACCAATATTCTTTTATATTGAGGATCCAACCCACTTATGAATTTGTCAATTCTGGATTTTTCGATTAGAAGAAACTCTATTGCAAATTGGCTCAGTCTATTGAACTCACATTCAAATTCATAGACTGACCTACTATACTGTTTCAAATAAAGGAATTGTTGCCTCATTACATCAACAAATACGTCCCCAATATATTTTTCTCTGAATTCTTTTAGAAAGAATTTCCACGTAAGCTACTCTAGAGGAACTCGTGCAATGACTATATTCCACCACACACTAGCTTGCTCCATCCATAGAGATACTACTATCTTTAACTTTCCTTGTTCATCACAAGGAATCCTGGTCATCATAATTTTTATATCATTTAACCAGTAATTAGTAGCCATTGGATTTGCATCAGTATCACCCCGAAATTTTGGTGCTTTCATTTTCCTTAATTCCTTTGGAACTGATACTGGTGCTCGATGATTTATGATAGTATCCAATGCCTGAAAAAATATACCTTGATCTTGTACAGGAATATTTTGTTGACCTTGAGCCGGTGGCTCTACATTCTACTAAGCAATAGGCAAATTCTGATTCACCTCATTACTCCCGCTCTATGGTGGAGTACCATGCTCAGTTGCATGACGAGATTCCTGATGATTTGACATATGTTAAAGTCATGATCATCTCACATAAGTAAGGAGTAACATTACTAAATAATAGGCATCAAAGTATATTTATACAAATATCAGTAATTATGACATCCTAGTGGCATGTATATATCCCGAATATCTACATGCCCGATTCGTATCCAAAATAGCTAAACCTATAACTCTGATACCAATAAATGTAACACCCTACCAGTATTTAATATCCAATACTAGTCAGAGTGTCACATAGAGAATTGCTAACAATCCATAATAGTCATTTATTTAAAAATCATAATAAACCATTTATTAATTTATCGCGTAATATCAGTTTTCTAATTTTTAATCTACCAAATTAATTTCGATTTCAAGCATCAACTTAGCAATTCACAACTATAGCCTATAAGTATTATACTACCTAAAAACGGTCTCAATTAAAAATCCTATCGATTACTCTATTTATTCAATTCCTAATAGTTACGCGATTTTACACTAGTAATTCCTTTAACCATTTTCAATTTTAATAAAGCTACTCACCATTCATTATCAGCATAAACTAGTTTATAAGTTACTATAAATTATTTCTAAACTAGTTTAAAGCCAACTCATATACATGCCAACTAGTAAAATCAAAATACATCAAAGATGTGGTTATTGATACCGTAAATATACTCCTTGCTAAATAGGGTGCCAAAAACTCCTTACTCTAATTTCTACTTTTCCCTACGCGTGAAAATCATTACACGCTAAATATACAATTAGTGGGGCAATAATAGTATCTAGTGCAATACAATATGTCTATAAATATAAAAAATGTAACAATACTCATGCATCATGATCACTAGATATGTATTACCACCATGTTAATCATATATTAACATAATATAAACCAGATATAAATTTCTTACCAATATACTTGCCATTTATTCCAAAATCTTATAAGCTTATTCATCTATTTATATGTTATTAACCAATAAACCATAACCCAAATATAAACCTATGAGGACCCTGGGTACTCGAGTCAAATATACACCAAAGTGCTAATACACATAAGGTCGTGCCCACCATAATACACATAAGGTCATGCCCACCATATACACTAAGTGTCCTTTATATACACTATAGTGCTAAACCGAGTATGCAACATGCTGCTGGACTCTATGGCATGCCAGCTATACTCTGTCCCTCAATTATACTTGGGCATATAGTCCATATTTATTTCATCAATGGCAATGTATATCAACATAATTTGACATTGGGCAGTTCATACCAGAAATAACATTCATAATATAACATTATATATAACTAGTGATCCATGCATTTATATTCATCTTTTGACATATTTAGAATATGTCAAATATATGATTAATGACATAAATATCATGCCAATATAAACAAGGTAGACACATCGCAAGTCATCCTAATGATGTATAAAACATACATGTATCATGTTATGTATGCATTGCACTCACCTTGACACTTTATATAGGTCAAAATTTAAATCCTCACTAAGCTTTAATTTTGATCATTTTCCTTTTCTTGGTCGTTAGCTTGATCTCAGTTTTGATCACGATCTATATGTACATCATTTACAACACATGTACATTTCAAAAATACATGTTAGTATCATACTAACATCGGAACATAATGGGAAAAGAAATTCCTATAAATTCTTTCGATGTTTATTCGATACTAATTCATTTCATACAATTCATACCAAGCTCAACACTTCAAATTTCCTTTAATATCCAAATCAAAGAATGATTCATAAATCATTCCAACAATTATTCAAGCATGATACCTTAATTTAACCAATTTCCACTTGAAACCCCTTAATTTCCATAACATCCGATTTAATTCTCTAACATTTACAAACTTCCAAATTGGTCCAAACAACATTCTAAAGCTTGTAGAATCATCCGTTTATCATGTCTAACCTTAATAAAATTTTCCCAAAATTTTTCCCTAATTATTTTACCATGGCCGAACGTGAAGATCACTTTAGGCTTGATCTTCAACTTGATCACCTAAGTGTTAATAAACCGCACCGAAGTGCTAAACCGCTGGAATCTATGGAATGCCAACTATACTCTATAACTCAATAACTTACTTGGGCATACTTTCCAATTCCATATTCAATTCATCCATCTCAATATATTTATCATGATTTCAAGCTAAGGTAGTTCATACCCGAAATACCATAAACATACACACCTGATATATCTAGCGATCAAATGCATCATAGTTCTACCTTTGACAATTCTCAACATGTCAAATATAAGTTCATGATATAACTATCAAACAATTATTCATAAGGTAGACTTATCACAAGTCTTTCAAATGATAATCATAATATTATACATGCATGAAAATGCACTCACCTTGACACTTTATACTTTGTCAATGTCCAACTAGCCTCACTAAGATCAACTTTGGTTCTGTTCCTTTCCTCGATTACTACTAATTCGATCTCGATTTTGTTTACAGTCTACAAATGTATTAAAAATACCATAAGTACATTCCAAATTATATGTTAGTATCTTACTAACACATAAACAATATAGGAATAATTTTCCTACAAACACCCTAATATTTTCCAAATATTAGTTTCATGACGTAAGTCATTTCATCCTCAATACTTTGTATTTCTTCCAAAATTTACTCAAAGAATGAATTATAACTCATTCTAATATTTATTCCAGCATAATGCTTCCATGAAAATAATTTTTTACTTTAGTCCTTAAATTCTTCCAAATTGCCTAATTGGTCCCCAATCTTTTCAAGATTTCTAAATTGGTCCCTATGTTTTTACAAACTTCTAAAATGGTCCGAATGACATTTTAAAGCTTGTAAAATCATAATTTCAACATTTCCAATTTTATGGAAAATTTTCCATAATTTCCCCTAATTCTTACAAATTGACGAAATCATCCCTATGATTTTCCAAGCTTCCAAATTAGTCCAATTAACGCTTAGACATCATTTCCAAACTTTCACAATCATTCCCAAATCAAAATCAATTGTTTTCAACCTTTATACTAAAACCCTAACTTTGAACAATTTAGGGTTTAGCTATTTCCATGTAGTTTTGAATCATCATACAAGTTTAATACGATTCTACAACATCATATTCATCAAAATCTAACCTTAATTCATCCTAATTCAACATCCCCTTTATCCATCAATTTCTCAAAACTAAGGTTTTAAGTAAGGAAAGCATGAATAAATGGTACCAAGAGATAGAGAATTTCATGGAGATTAATTCTTTGTTTCATGCTTTCATCCAAAATCCAAAGAAATAAGTTTGAAAATTGAATTCAAAATTTTTCCCCTTACCTTATGAAGCTTTCGAACACTCAAGGGAATTTGAGAGAAATCTTGAATTTTTCTTTTGACTTAAATTTGAGCCATTTGTCATCTATAATAAGCATTTTGAATTGAAAAATTCTTTCTATTGCAAAATGACCATCTTGCCCTTAAATCCAAGGCTTCATAAATTGCCACATGTCATTTTGATCATCCAATGGCCCAAATTAATCCAAGGAGTTAGTGATTACCAACTTTGTCCTCGCCATCTTCAACAATTACCATCTTGCCATTTTTCATCCAATGGCTAAGATTAAACATGGAAAAGTAATATTTAATCCAATGGTCCATATCAATTTCCTTTAAAATAAGACATGAAAATGACCCTTTTACCCTTGCCTTATTTTAATAAAATATCTTATAAAAGATTTCTCATTTATTCGATTAAATCCGATTATCCGGATTTTTCTCGAACTTTAAAGCTTTATAGCTCTTAATACAAATTTCGTATCAAAAATCTGGGTAACACGAAAATGCCACTCTTGGGGGTGAACTATTCATTTACGGGACTAAATTACATAACTTTTGAAAATTACAACTTAGTCCCTAAACTTTTCGAAATTTACACTTTGGCACCAAACTTTTCAAGTTTTACATTTTGGTCACTAACCAAAATTTTGAGGTATTACAATTCTTCCCCCTTAAGAAAAAATTGTCCTCGAATTTTCCTAAGTACTAGGTTGAAAAAGATGCGAATACTGCTTTTTCAATGATTGCCTCTCCGATAACCAAGCTGTTAAGAAAAGATGTACCGTTCGTTTGGAAGGAAAAATGTCAAGAAAGATTTGATCAACTAAACAAGGTTCTGATAGAAGCTACTGTTTTAGTGCAACCAGAACCTGGAAAAGAATTTGTAATTTATAGCGGTGCCTCCCATAATGGTTTTGGATGTGTGCTGATGCAAGAAGGAAATGTGGTAGCTTATGCTTCACAGCAACTCAAAACTCATGAGAGAAACTATCCCACTCATGATATAGAGTTGGCTGCAGTGGTGTTTGCTCTAAAAATTTGGCGACACTACTTATACGGTGAAAAATGCTATATTTTCACTGACCATAAAAGTTTGAAGTACCTGTTATCCCAAAAGGAGCTCAATTTGAGGCATAGAAGATGGATAGAATTAATCAAGGATTATGATGTAATTATCGATTATCATCCAAGAAAGGCTAATGTGGTAGCAAACACACTTAGCCGAAAAACATTTTTTGCTTTGAGAGCCCTGAATGCCAGTTGAAAATGCAGGAAAATTGTGCATTAGTGGCAGAATTTCATGTCAAGCCAACATTGATAGAGAAAATTAAAGAGTTACAAGCCAAAGATGAAAGGTGCTTGGAAAGAATAAAACAAATAGAAAGTGGTGAATCTAAAGAATTTGAAATAAAGTCTAATGGGTGCTTATATTATAAAGGACGTTTATACGTTCCTAAGGATGATGAGCTGAAGAAAGAAATACTTTCTTAAGCCTATTACAACCCTTTAACTATGCATCTAGGTGGTAACAAAATGTATCATGGTGTGAAAAGTCATTTTTGGTGGCCTGGCATGAAGCTTTCGAACACTTCAGGGAAATTGAGAGAAATCTTGAATTTTCTTTTGACTTAAATTTGAGCCATTTGTCATCTATAATAAGCATTTTGAATTAAAAAATTATTTCTATTGCAAAATGACCATCTTGCCCCTTAAATCCAAAGTTCCATAAATTGCCACATGTCATTTTGAAAATCCAATGGCCAAAATTAATCCAAGGAGTTAGTGATTACCAACTTTGTCCTTGCCATCTTCAACAATTAACATCTTGCCATTTTTCATCCAATGGCTAAGATTAAACATGGAAAAGTAATCTTTAATCCAATGGTCCATATTAATTTCCATTAAAATAAGACATGAAAATGACCCTTTTACCCTTGCCTTATTTTAATAAAACATCTCCTAAAATATCTCATAAAAGATTTCTCATTTATTCGATTAAATCCGATTATCTAGATTTTTCCCAAACTTTAAAGCTTTATAGCTCTTAATACAAACTTCGTATCAAAAATTTAGGTAACACGAAAATGCCACTCTTGGGGGCGGACTATTCATTTACGGGACTAAATTACATCTTTTGAAAATTACAACTTAGTCCTTAAACTTTTTGAAATTTACACTTTGGCACCAAACTTTTCAAGTTTTACATTCTGGTCACTAACCAAAATTTTAAGGCATTACAGTTCTCCAGAAGCTAAAGGCTAGGATAGTTGTCTAAAATCTTGGCCTTCTTGAATTGTCATGCAGGTCTCTCTTATATAGGTTGTGAAACTAGGGTTTTAGAGCCCTAAAGTGTGCGCGACTTCATTAAAGAAGGCCATTGATTTCCAACTATATTTAATGTTCCATACCTAGGAGAAAGTCCAAGTAGATTCATCTTTAACTCTTTACGCCTCGTCTGCTCCAGCCATGGGATCTGCTACTCATCCGCTCTAGTATTCATATAGCATCTTCCAGTATATTGTACATGCACCACAAAACATCACCTTTCCCATAAAAAACACCAAAATATATAACATTTAAGCACATACAATGTAACTCCCTATGTACATACAATCTAACCTAAATGCAACTCAATGAGCTTAAAAACACGCAAAAGACAAGTAAAAAGGGTATACAAAATAGGTCATTTACACATTCGTCATCTGCACAAACTCTACTTGTAATTATGCACAAGGAGAATTTTCTTAACGCTAACGGTCTTGAAAACACTTTGCCTCTTTCTATTGTTTCTTTACTGTAGAAATTTGAAGATGTATTTCCAGATGATATCCCAAGTGGATTACCACCCATTAGAGGAATCAAGTATCAGATCGACATTATAGCGGGAGCGACCATTCCAAATCGACCTGCCTATCATAGCAATCCAGAGGAAACCAAAGAGTTACAAAGGCAAGTAACGAAATTAATGGAGAAAGGCTATGTTTGCAAAAGCCTTAGCCTTTGTACGGTTCCAATTACATTGGTTCCAAAGAATGATGAAACATAAAGTATGTGCGTCGATTGTCAACCAATTAAACAAATCACCATCAAGTATTGTCATCCTATACAACGACCAGACGATATATTGGATGAGTTAAGTGGATCCAACATCTCTTTATATATAGATCTAAAAAGTGGGTATCATCAGATTAGGATGCGAGAAGGTGACGAGTGAAAGACAACTTTCAAAACCAAACAAGGTTTATATGAATAGTTAGTTATGCCATTTGGTTTAACCAATACTCCGAGTACATTTATGAGGTTAATGAATCATGTTCTCAAACATTTTATTGGTAAGTTTTGTGTTGTATATTTTGATGATATTTTAATTTATAGCCAAACTCTTGATGAACATGTGCAACACTTAAGGTCTATTCTTAATACCTTAAGAAACAAGAAGTTATATTTTAATATTAAGAAATGTGTATTTTGTACTAACAAAATCATCTTCTTAGGATTTGTTGTGGGTTCTGCAAGATTGGAAGTTGATCAGGAAATGGTTAAAGCTATTGAAGAATGTTCACAACCTGCAAGCATTAGTCAAGTGCAAAGCTTCCATGGACTCGCTATTTTTCACCATTGATTTATGCCAAATTTCAACACTATTTCTGCACCATTAACCAGTGTTATTAAGAATAATTCGACATTCATTTAGGGAGAAAACCAAGAAAAAACGTTAAAAAATTAAAAGAGTGTTTAACCAAAGCACCTCTATGGTTCGAGAGAATCGGATTAGGCAATTTGAGCTAGTTTCGGGAATTAAATCTTAATAAAATGTTTTTGGCTAAAATAAAGTATGGAAAATGCTAGAAAATATTTAATTAATATTTTACGGATTTTGGTGAATTCAATTTGAAGGAATTAAATTAGATTTTGGGACATTTTGGTTTGGTGACTAAAATGTAAAGTTTTCAAAACTATTTTTGGTGACTAAAACATAAAAGGGTCAAAACCTAGAATCTTTAAGGAGTTAATTAACCAAACTTTTTTCATCAGATTTTCCCTTAATTTAGGCTATTTTTATAATATTTTTAAATGTTTTTAATATTAAAATAAATTAGGATAGATTAAAAGGGTTTTAATTAACCAATTTCATTTTCTTACGTAACTACTTTTACTCTCAACTTTCTCAGCAACCAAACTATCAATTTCATTCCAAAATCCACAAGAATCAATCTCTTTTGATTTCCTATTTGATTCCATTGATTTCTACATCAAAATCTACTTGGTTTCTTGAAGCTTTCATCCAATCTTTGCCAATTAAGGGAGAAATTAGCAATTAGAGGTGATTTTTGTTTCTCTCCTCTAATTAAAGGTTCTTTATTGAAATTCACTAGTTCTTAATCCTTTACAACTAATTTTTGTTTTGGCATTATGATCAAATCAAGAATATGGTAATTAAATTGAGTTTTGATGTGAAAATATGACGAACACTATTATGGATCTATTTTGTACTGAATCTAATTGATTTAGATCTCTTATAAGAAGTGTTTTAATGTTGTAAGAAGATATTAATTAAAGGAGTCCTGAAACTATGGGAATTGCTAATTTTTTAGGTTGTAAATAGTTAGAGTTTGATGTGATTTTGGTGTTGTAAGGTTGTTGGAGGTATAAGGATGTGATAAAGATGTTTTTAGATGTTAATTGATGTTGTTAAGATGTTAAAATCAATAGGTTTTGGCTGGGCTTTGCCTGGATGAAGTTTGATGATGATTTCGGTTGTTTTAGAGAGGCACTTGGTGGTTTTTAGTGAAGCTAGTTGTGTTCGATGGTTGCCAGAAATTAGAGATGCATGGAAGTGCATTAATCCTCTGTTTTTTGATTGGGTAAAGCAAGTAAGTTGGATCCTTTAGATTTTGGAGAGGTTGCGGTAGCTTTGGAAGTTTGATTCTCGCATCGGCAAGAGAGCTTTGGGTTGTTGGTGAGTGGAAATATGTTTTACTGCTTTTAAAAGGTTTGAAGATAGTTGTTGGGAGTTTATAATAAGTTTGAAACACTTATCTAAGCTGGAAAGTAAGTATTGGTTGATCTCTCTCTCGTTTTCGGTTTTGCAAAATACAATGTCATACACATGTCTATGCTTTTGACTACCTACTGCTATATGAATGTTTTAGAAATGAAAGATGTTGCAAATGAATAACAGATGATGATTATTGAGAATGATAAATGATTTATGAAAGAATTTTGAGAACAATAGAATACATGGTTTAATGTATTGGAAAATGGTTTGAATTGATGCATATGTAAAACAGTAAGGGAATGAGGTTTTTATTGAGTATATTTGGCAAGTGGCTAAGATAAAATGTTATCAGATATAGTTGACTAGACATAGGGTTTAAAGTGAACTATAATAAGTCGCCTCATGTGTTTTGAGGGGTTTATTGTGCCATTTTCTCCACCATGAGAACCGCAACCGTCGAGGGGTTAATCGTGTTATTTTCTCCTGCTAGTGGATTTATACGTTATAACCGTTGAGGGCTACTCCGATTTGAGGATGTATATGAAGTGGTCGATGGAACCACTTGGGAAATTCGTATATTCGATGTGTTTTTGCAGAATAGAATGAAACTTGGGTTTGAGTCACTTGAGTGCAAATATATGATATAATGTATCATGAGAAATGGATTATGTTTTGAATAATATGGTTTATACATGAGATGCTCTTTAAGCTTGCTATTTAGAGATTTTGGCATATGAATCTTAAATTGAGGTTTATGATAGAAATCCATGACTTATGTGCTGCAAGTGATTTTAGTGTGCATATTTGAAGAGATTTTAGAAGCATGAGATGATTTTGGCATGGGCTTTAAATACTTGTTGTGAATTATAATGGTTTTAAATGCATTGATGAGTGTTTGTGAGATCCCCTCACTATGCTTACGCTCTCCTTTCTCAACAGTGCAGAGAAATAAGCAATTTCGGATAGCAAGTAGGCAAGACGAGATCCAAGGGTCAAAGTATTTTCAAGTATGGTTTTACAAATACATGTTAGATTTTGATGTTTTGGACTTGTATGGTGCTCTATATCTGGATTTGAGGGTTTGGATGCATTATGCATGCTTGGGTAGAGATCATGCCTATAGGGATTTGATTTGGATATGCTATGATGTGAATGATCCTATATCATGCTTATATAATTGTGAAAATGATGTTTGAGGTGTTATATGATGATTAGATAATGTTTAAAGTTGGTTAGATTGAGCCAAAGTATTATATGTTCGACCAAAAGGTCATTACTGGTCGGTCCGTACCGGTACGTGTCCTCCGGGATCAGTACACGGGCACCTATCTCGACTCAATCTGGGAAAAATTTTCTAGGTGTACCAATATGCCTAGTAACCGTATCGGTAAGCGTAGCTGGGAAATAATCCTGGTGTCGGTACACGGGAAACCGTATTGGTACGCCCTTTAGCCATTGGATCTATATTTTTGAAAACACATACTCGTATCGGTGCACCTGAGTACCGTACCGATATGCCTTTGTATTTTATATCCGTTGCGATATTGGAAGTGTCCATAATGGTACGCCAATCATTATTTATTTTAAAATGCCTTTTGAAGTTTATATTCTTTGTAATTTAGTCCCTATTTCTTAAGCATGCAATTAGATTAGTTTGGATGATTATTTTTAGTTGAAATTTAACATGGTTGTATAAAATATGACTAATTAAGGATTGACAACTTTAATTTTAAATAAGTCCCAATAATTATCCATAATTGTGATTTAGTCCCTGAAATGAAATCTTATACAATTGGATGTCAATATGACGCCCAATTGAGTTGTAAATTTCACCGTTGCCAGCATGACCACCTTAAGACTTAATTATGCATTTAGAAAAGATAAAATGAAAAAATGGATTGTTTTCTTAATAATTATCCAGGGTTTCTCTCGACAAACCCAATATAGCTCATTCGATTCGGTCTGGCGACTAGACTGGGTTAAGGGGTTACATTTGTTGGTATCAGATATAGGTTATAAATGTTGGGAGGTAGGATATGGTTGTTTGATGTATTGTTGATGTATGATTTTGTTGTTTGGTATGTACGGTGTTTGATTTTGTGAGATTATGTTTGAAATGTGTTTTGTTGGGGAGTTTAGCTTGGGGAGACATTGCCTTATTACTACTAGTGTTAAATGATTTTTGTTTTTAAACATGAGAGACTTGGATTCTTGCTGCAAGATGGTCTAATTGTTTTGTTTTATTGTATTACTATGTTTTAGACTCATATTTTTGCAAAATGGGACCGAGAAGAGAGACGAGAGCTTATATGGGGAGTGTGGTGGATGGACAAAATGATGAGTTGCCTCCTCCTCCACCGATTCCTCCTGTTGGTGCTGGAGTCAAGGGTGGTGTGCCTCAAGCACCGCAATGACATGCTCTTGGTGATATGACACTGTTGATCCAGGCGATGATTGGAGCGTTTCAGCCAGCCATAGCTGGAGTGCAATTACTTGGGGGTATGAAGTTTAAGGGTCTGGCTCCAGAGGCAGCTGAGGAGTGGTTTGCTAGCATGAAGAGTGTAACCCCCTAAATTTAACCTAATTTCTTAGGTTAAATATTGGGAGTCAAGTTTGAAAACTTTCCCCTCAAGTAACACATTTTAGGTTTACTTATTTATAAAACAAAATAATTATTAAATCTTGGGCTGAAATACTTTAAAATACAAAATTGTTATTAAATTTAAATAACTCGATAACATTTAACTTATTATAAAACATGGTCATATAACTTGGTTCCGATAGTTTGATTAAATATCTAAAAACAACCTTGCAAATGCATGCATTCAATAAAACCCAAATTTATAAACAGTCCCAGTGTCCGATTTACATAAATATCCCAAAATATTTTAAACATCAGTTTGAAATAATCAAAATAGAGTTCATACTGAATTATAAAATTTATCTGAATAAAAGTGAGATGTTCCAAGTACTGAGTCACCTAAACGAGTCTGAGAATCTGAAAGAAGAAACTATAGCGATGTAAGCTAAAGAGCTTAGTGTTGTCTAAAGGTGTGTTTCTTACTATGCTACATACTGTAAAAATAATGTTTTATATCTTGCCTGATTAATTGTCTGATTGATTGTGATTCGAGAATGTTTTGAAAACATCATGCATGGCATGTTAAATTGTGTTTTTAAATCAAGCATCGGATTTTCAAAAAATGAAACACTCGTAAGTGTTTAGATTTATGATTTTACAAATCATATCATGAGTAATGGGGTTAGAATTATGTTCAAAAAAAGTGAGGGAAACCTTCACTCTAGCGAGGGCAACCTCTACTCTGTATGATATCAGATAGTCGAGTATTGAGTCATGCATCGGACATCATAACATTATGATTTGGATTTATCGGATTTATTATGCATTCAGAAAAGACTTTATCAGAAAATAAAAGCACTGTTTTGTTCTTGTGTTGCTTGCACTTTAGAGACACACTAAGCTATTTAGCTTACACCCCTATAGTTTATTCTTTTAGATACTCACTCTTTTTGGCGAGTCGGTACTTGGAGCATCTTACTTTTATTAAGATAATTTTTTAATTCAGTATTAACTCTCTTTTGATTATTTCAGACTATTATTAAAATATTTTGGGATATTTATGTAATTCGGATATTGGGAATGTTTATAATTTGGGTTTTATTGGATGCATGCATTTGTAAGGTTATTTTTGAATATTTACTCAAACTATCAGAACAAAGCTATACGACTATGTTTTATAATAAATGAAATGTTATTGAATTATTTAATTTTAAGAACAATTTCGTATTTTCAAAAATTTCAACCTAAGATTTATAACTTCAAGGACAAGTTTTCAACTGTGACTTTCTAGATTCGATCCATTTCTTTTGGGTAGGGTTTATGGGGTTACAAAGAGGATTCTTGGGCGAATAGAGTGTGCAGATATTTGCATGTTGGGTTGTATAATGTCTTTGCTTAAGGGTGATGTTTACAGTTGGTACACGACTTCTATCGCGGGTATGCCACCTGCTGGTGTGACTTGGGAGTTCTTTTGTACTACCTTCTGAAAGAAGTATCTGGGTTCCTGATATCCCGATGAAAAGAAAAGGGAGTTCATGGCATTAGAGTAGGGGAACATGTCTATGGCTGAGTATGAGGAACTGTTTATTCGGTTAAGCCAGTATGCTTCAGAGTTGGCTCTCGATGAGCGTTAGAAGTGCGATCATTTCTATTATAGGCTGGTTAAGGAGGTGAAGACCTACATGCTGGCTATTGATTATGTAGAGTTTGATGTTATGGTTTTCCGATCTAAGGATATAGAATAGAATCTAGGGTTATCCTTTGGTCGGGGAACTCTTTTGCGAAGAAAATGAGTGTTGAGTCAGATGTTGGCAGAGACTGATACAAGAAGCATAGAGATAGGAGGTATTGTCTGGATTAGAGACGCAGATGGAGTAGTGTTAGGCATGGAAAACATGTTCAGAGTACCTTTGCTCGAGCACCTGAGGGTGGAAGATGTAGTAGACGACATTCGAGAGAGTGTTGGGGGTACCTTTGGTACATGTTGGAGCTGTCAATCACAAGATCACATTAGACGTGATTGTCTGTAGCTGGATAGAGAAGGACAAGCTACTGCACCTACTGTGGTACCACTGAGAGGCTGTGGGCGCTGTCGAGGACATTTTTAGCGTAGAAAGGATGGTCAAAGGACAATTGCTCATACTGTAGCGGTTCAACCTAAGGGTGGTGGATCAGTGAAGGTTTTCACGCATCGTGTAGGAAGGAATGATACATGTGTAATTGTAGGCACATTTACTTTGCAGTCCATACCATTGCTTTCTTTGATAGATTTTGGTTCTACTCATTCATACATCTTGCTCAAACATGCATGTTTGCATGATATACCTATAGAGGTGTTAGATGTTGGTATGCGGGTAACTAGTTCTTTTGGTGAGACAGTAGTTGCTAGGAGGTTGTATAAGAGATGTCCTTTGATGGTTCAAGGCCATGTGTTCGAGTCAGCTTCAGGATTAATTTGAAATACATATTTTTCGGTGAGATAAAATATAGAAAAATATTATAAAATCATTATTTAATATAAGAATAATTTTGGAAAAAACAATTTACAAAAAGAAGTTTCGAAAAGTGACATTTTGGGACAGTGACCAAATTGTAAAGTTTTAAAACTATTTTTAGTAACTGTTTTGTAAAAGGGTCAAAACTTAGAATCTTTAAGGAGCTATTTGGCTAAAGTCTAATATCAAATTTTCTCTTTTAATTGGATATTTTAAAAAGGTTTTAATTAAATAAAAAGTCTCGTAGAGATTAAATTCATAATTAGTTTTAAAGGAAAACTTTACGTAACTAACTTTTTGTAACACCTCGGATTTGGGGCTAGAGGTTTAGAGGTTGGTTCGAAGGCCCAGAGGACCGACGTTAGAGGTTCGAGTTGATTTCGGGATTTAAATTGGATTAAATTATGGAAAAATGTTCTAAAATCAATATTAATTATATTAATGGTTTTTGTGGAATCAATTTTGGAAAATGGATTTTTGGAAATCAAACATTTTGGGACTAGTGACCAAAATGCAAGTTTTGAAAATGTGGTGACTATTTTATAAAGAGTCAAAACTTTGAATTAAGGAGCTAAATATCTTGGATATTTTTCACAGATTTCGCTATTTAATTAACTGATTTTAATTCAGTTTTTAAAGGCTTTTACTGTGGAGAGAATTAATTAAACTTCATTTTAGGCTTTTACCAAAATAATTCATAACTACTTCTCAACTTATTTCCCTGAATTTCTCTCCAGTCAAACACTTTTCTCATCTCAGATTCTTGAGGTAAACATTAAAGGTTTTGATTTCTATTTGGTTTCCTATTACTTTTAGTTCAAATCTTTATTGTTCTTCTTTTGATTTTTTTCATGTTTCTTAAGCAATTAAAGGGAGGAATCAACATTGGAGGTAAAGATTCGTTTTTCTCCTTTAATGAAAGTTTCTTTACTGAACTTCCCAAGTTTTTGACTCTTTACAATTGTTATCTTAAGTGTTGTGATAAAGAAATTAAGGAAAATTGGTTTAAATGTAATTTGATTGGTGAAATTGGTTGCTCTTCGTACTTGTTTTATTTTGCTGGGATTTTGATCAGATTAGATCATGATTTTGGTCTTGATTGAGTTAATAACTTGGTTTTGTTGTTACAATCCTGAAACAAGTTGGATCTCTAATGTTTAGGTTGTTAGATTGGAGTTTTGGTGGTGTTAATCGAGTTTTATCTATGCTGGAAGTAAAAATGATGTTTGGAAAGGGTTTTTGGATGTTAATTGATGTTTTTAGAAGGATTGAATTGTTGTTTTATGGCTGCGTTAGGTTTCGGAAACGTTTAATGATGTTTTTGGTATGTTTTGAATGGTTTTTGAGTGGGCAACTTGAGAGTTGCCGGTTTCTTCTTTGAGGCAGTGGTTTGAATGCATAATGATGCATTTCTCCACTAGTTTTATGTGTTAAAAACAAGGGATAATCAAGGCGACGAAGCTTGACGTTGTTGTGTTGCTTGCCGAGAGCTTGTTTGCGCGTTGGCAAGGAAGGCGAAGTGTAACGGTGAGTGGAAACTAGTTTTAAATGCTTTACGAAGGTTTGTAAAGGTTAACGAGAGTTTAAAGTAAGCGTGAGACACTTACCTAAGCTCAGAAGTAAGTTTCCCTTATTTTTCTCTTTAATATCGGTTCGAATATGAGCATGTGTGATTAATATTTGGTCCTATACATGGCTGGGTTTTTTCACTGTAAATTCATTGTTTCTATTACATATGCAGGTGTTTAAAAGTATGTTAAGTGTTAGTGAGCATTGGTTTTCATTACGGTCGGGAATGGTATTATTGCTTTGGCAATGTGAATTGTATATATGGGATTTTGTAAATACATTGTAAAATAATGAGTAAATGGTTTTATACATGGTATATTGGCTATGTGACAAATGAGAAAAACATTCGGATATAGTTGGCATGCCATAGGATAAAGTGCACTATAATATGGTAAAAAATTGATCGTGGGATTAAGAGTCTTTGAGGTATAGCGGTCGGCTACCTAGACTATATTGTTATCACTTGGGTTGAGAGGTCGACTCCCCTCATTGAAGTAAAACTTACGGTCGGCAAGGCTGTAAAGTCATGCGGTCGGCATGGGGTAGCCTTGATGATAGTTGATCATTAAGGGAGATACGTGTATCTGATGTGTAAAGTTAACGGTCGGTTAACAAAAGATTAGCGGTCGGCTAACCAAGGATAGTGGTCGGCTATCCGGGGTCACAATAATTGCCAATATATGAGAATTCAAATGTTAAATCTATTTTTAATGCTTTGGGATTTAAGCATGTGATGATAAGAAATTGCATAGAGGTTATTATGTTTGATTCGGTCGGAATCATGGAAATCTTTTAATGGCTTTTAATGCATCATTGTCTCATGAGCATCCTCATTAAGCAAGTTGTTCTTACGCTCTCTTTTTCCTAATGATGCAGAACATTAAAGGTTGGGGCAGCGTGAGGCAAGGCAAAGTGTTCAAAGAACATTTATAAGCTTGAGTATGAACTCGGTTTTCAATATGGTTAATAAGGCAATGTGTTCTCTATGGATCTTGGAAGTTGTAACTCTATTTTCCTATGGTTTTTAAGTGTGTTTTCCCTGCTGGATTTTTGAGGTTGTGTTACGTTGCTAAACGTGGTATTGAAACTAGTGTTTGGATGTTGATGAATGGTGGCCTAGGTATGCATCTAGAGTTTCTTTGTTGAATACCATGTTGCTATGGCTAGAGCAAGTTATTCATGTTGATTATGTTGTGATGGCATGATGTTTATGATGGGAATGGCTTATTTGTACATTTGGTATGTTTGGCAAAATGGAATAGGGAGCATGCCTATAGGTTCATTCTTAGTAAGCAAGTTGGTGAAGTGAATGTCTATCCTTGACCTTGTTGAGTGGCCATACATCTATGAATGCTTTTATGCATGTATGCAAGGTGATAGGGCTCAAATGCATTTAGATTCGTTTGTTAAACCAGCTAAAAATGACATTACATGCCCAGGAGTACCGATATGTTGGGGACCATATCATACGGCAAGGCATTTTTGGATAGGGAATTTCGGTACATGAAGGGGTGTTTCGATACGGTTTTGTAACTCTAGAATTTTACTTTTTGAATGGAGCCCGTGTTTTGAAACACCATAGGTCCGTATCGGTATGGATAGAAATTTAACAAAATGAAATTTAATTTTTGATTATGTGTACTGAAACACAAGGGGTTCGTATCGGTACGATTTGAAATTATTTTTAAGTGGTTTAGGGGCTACCACTTAGTGTACCGAAACAATACTGTGTGTACCGAAATGACATTGCAATATCGTATCGGTACGATGCCTATTGTATCGATATGGTGACCATTAAAAGCTGTTAATGTCATGGAAAAACAAATTCTAATTTCTTTCGTTTTAGTCCCTGAATCTTGTTTGGTCAATTAATTGAGTTTGGTTGATTGGATTGAAATGAAAATTAACTTGTAAGCATGAAATTGGGCTAATTGAAGGTTGTAACTCTCATTCTAGTTTTGGACACTAATATTAGAAGTTTTGCAATTTGGTCCCTATAATCGTATGTTGTGCAATCAGAATTCTTTTTGTGTTTTGTTTTTCTGTGAAAGTTCACCCGCTATTTGTATGAACATTTAGGATTAATATTGTGTATATAGATAAGATAAAATAAAAAAATATAAACCATTTAGATCATTTTTTGGTAACCTTTCTCCAGTTTATTTCGGCAAATCCAATGTAGCTCTCTTAGTTCGGTCGGGGTGACTAGGCCGGGTCGAGGGGGTTACATTTGTTGGTATCAGAGCCAGGTTTAAGAAAACTTGGGATATTGTTGTTTATTCTTGAGGTGATGCTTGAATTGCACGGTGATTGTGTACATGTACGGTGATTGTTTAATGTTGTGTTGGGATATGGAATGGGAACACATTGCCTATTTTTGAGGTTTTAAAGTGGTCTTGGATCCTTTCCGAATGCTAGCCTAAATTTTATGTGTTATGATGCTTTTGTTAGCATGGCTCGTCGTAAGACGCGATCAATGGCCAACATTGCCGGTGCAGGGTAGAATAATGAGCATGAAGAGAATCTCCCTCGTGTTATACGACCTCCACCTCCTCCTCCTCCTCCTATGGTTCCTTCGATAGATGTCGGGGCGGGTGAAGTATCCAGGTGCACCAAGTGTCTGTGTATGGTGATTTGACTCTTTTGGTTCAGGCGATAACGGGGGCATTTTAGGCAGCGATGGCTGGAGCGCAGGCTCAAGTGCCAGCACCTGGTGTGGTTGCGAATCAAGGGTTACCCCTAGAGCGGTTAAGGAGTTTGAGAGGCGAGGAATTTCAGGGTTTAAGTCCCGAGGTATTCGAGGGTTGGCTGGAGAAGACAGTTCGCATCTTGAACCATATGGGATGTAATGACAAGCGCAAGCTGGGATGCACCGTGTCACTACTGCATGGTGATGCATATCATTGGTGGGTGAATTCGATTGTTGGCATCCCTGAGGCCGATGTTTCTTGAGAGTTCTTTTAGGGAGCTTTCAAGAGGAAGTATCTTGGTACCCAGTATTTGGATATGAAGAAGCGAGAGTTCATGTCTTTGACTTAGGGTGGCATGTATGTGGCCGAGTATGAGGTGAAGTTTGTTCGCTTGAGTCAGTATGCCCCAGAGTTGGTTCCTGATGACTAGCAGAGATGCGACAAGTTTCGCTATGGTCTTGTGAAGGACTTTAAGACGTATCTTCTAGCTGCGAATTATACAGATTTCGATGTGTTTGTTAACCGGTCCAAGGATATTGAGCAATCTTTGGGTGCGCCAGTCCAAGTTGTAGGCGCAAGTTCGGGTAAAAGAGTGGCCGATTCTAGCTCTTATGGGAGACAATTAGGAAGTTCAGAGACAAGAGGCATAAGTTAGATCACAAGCGAGGTGGCGGGGTTGGCGAAGGTGCCCAGGTAGCTCATGCTGTGCCGAAGTGTAAGCGTTGCGGTAGATGCCACTCAGGTGAGTGTTAGGGAAATACCATGAGTTTCTGGATTTATGGATCTCCTGGACACATATAGCGTGATTGTCCTCGTGCTGTGAGGGATGCATCGGTACAGGTTGTTGCACCTACTAGGTGTCGAGGCCGTGGCAGAGGTAGTTTCTAGAGGCGTAAGGATGGGTAGAGGGTTATGGCACATGCCGCAGTGGGGAGACCAGAGGGTGGTGGTCAGGATCAGGTCTATGCTCATCACGAGAGCCGTAATGACACGGATGTAATCGCATGTATTTTTATTTTGCGATCCTTGTCATTGTTGTCTTTAATTGACCCAGGGTCTACTCATTCTTACATCTTGAGTGAGCATGCATTATGGTTAAAAATTCCTGTTGAGGTTCTTGATGTGGGCATGTTAGTAACTAGTTCATTTGGTGAGACGATTACTACTAGAAGGTTGTATAGGCGGTGTCCTTTGGTTGTGCAAGGTCATGAGTTTGCCGCAGATCTGATGGAGTTACCTTTTCGTGGTTTTGATAT
Source organism: Hibiscus mutabilis (assembly GCA_019671005.1). Classification (NCBI taxonomy): domain Eukaryota; kingdom Viridiplantae; phylum Streptophyta; class Magnoliopsida; order Malvales; family Malvaceae; genus Hibiscus; species Hibiscus mutabilis. The sequence continues at coordinate 28,055,258 of CM033736.1, read as the reverse complement.
CATCTTGGGTATGGATTGGTTGAGTGAGCACAGGGCGGTTGTGGATTGTGTATCCAAGAGGATTTCCTTGAGGTTGGTTGATGATTACGAAGTGGTGGTGGGTGAGAATGTAAAGTTCTTGTCCAATGTTGTTTCGGCTTCTTGTGCGGAAAAGATGATGCAAAGAGGTTGCCAAGCCTATTTGGCTATTGTGATGAACCTAGAAGCCAATGGTGTTGGAGTGCAGGATATTCGGGCTGTTTGTGATTTTTTGGAGGTTTTCCCTGAAGAGTTGCCAAGTTTACGACCATATAGAGAAGTGGAGTTTAGTATCGAGTTGTACTTGGGTGCAACACCGGTATCCATTGCTCTTTATAGAATGGCACCGAAGGAATTGAAGGAGTTGAATTCGCAGCTTCAGGAGTTGTTAGATCATGGGTTTGTTCGTCCGAGTGTTTATTCTTGGGGTGCTCCCGTTCTTTTTGTGAAGAAGAAGGACGGTACGATGCACATGTGTATTAATTACTGGCAGTTGAATAAGTTGACGGTGATGAACAAGTATCCGTTGTCGCAAATTGATGACTTGTTCGATTAGTTCTGTGGAGTGGCAGTGTTTTCCAAGATAGATTTGAGATTAGGGTATTATCAGCTGAAGGTTAAGGATGAGGATGTGCACAAGATCGTGTTTCGCACGAGATGTGGGCATTATGAGTTTCTGGTCATGACTTTTGGTTTGACAAATGTCCCAGTTGCTTTCATGGACATGATGAACTGGTGTTCCATGAGTTTTTGGATCAGTTTGTGGTCATGTTTATTGATGATATCCTTGTGTACTCTCATACTAAGGAGGATCATGATAAGCATTTGTGGATCGTGCTTCAGACGTTGTTGGCTAATCAGCTGTTTGCTAAGCTAAGCAAATGTGAGTTCTGGCTTAGGGAATTCATGTTGATCCACACAAGGTTGAGGCTGTGATGAATTGGAAAGAACTTAAATCGGTGACAGAAGTTCAGAGTTTTCTCGGGATAGCCAATTATTGCCGTAGGTTTGTGGAAGGGTTCTCTAGTTTGGCTACTCCTTTGACCAAGTTGTTGCAGAAGAACATTCGTTTTGAGTGGATGGAGGCTAGGCAGTTAGCTTTCAAGAAGTTGAAGGAAGCCTTGACCTAGGCTCCAGGTTTAGCCTGAATCAGGGAAGGAGTTCGTAGTCTATAGTGATGCATCATACGTTGGTCTAGGTTGTGTGCTGATGTAGGAAAGGAAGGTGTTTGCATATGCATCGAGGTAGTTGAAGGTTCATGAGTTCAATTATCCAACTCATGATTTGGAGCTTGCGGCTGTGGTTTTTGCCTTGAAAATTTGGATACATTATCTTTTATGGTGAAAAGTGTGTTGTTTTTCCGGACACAAGAGCTTGAAGTATTTGATGTCTCAAAAGGATTTGAATCTTCGGCAACGAAGGTGGTTGGAGTTTCTTAAGGATTACGATTTAACCATTGAGTATTATCCAGGGAAAACCAATGTCGTGGCGGATGCCTTGAGTCGTAAAGTTGCGGTGGAGCTTAGAGCTATATTTGCAAGGTTGAGTGTGACACGAGAAGGTGGGTTGTTGGCTAAGTTGCAAGTTAAGCCTACGTTGTCACAGTTGATCAAAGCTAAGCAATCGTTTGATGATTTGTTGGTGGAGCCCGTTAAGGACATAATGGAGGGTAATCCGACGGATTATCATTTCAATAATGATGGGGTGTTGTGTTTCAAGGGTAGAATAGTAATACCGAAAGATCAGGAGTTGAGGAATGCTATTTTGACGGAGGCATATTCCAGTCCTTTTGCTATGCATCCTGGCTTAAAAGAGTCGTACTACTGGTTGGCTTGAAAAAGGACGTAGCTGAGTTTGTTTCCAAGTGCGTGGTGTGTCAGCGGGTCAAGACTAAACATCAGTTTCCATCCGGGTTGTTACAGCCGTTGAGGATTTAGGAATAGAAGTGGGAGAAGATCACCATGGATTTTTTGTCAGGGTTACCTTTGACACCGGCCAAAAAGGATTCCATTTGGGCGATTGTGGATCGGTTTACAAAGTGTGCACATTTTCTGCCAGTGCATACTTCGTTTTCGTTGGACAAGTTGGCGGAGTTGTATGTTGCTGAGATAGTGCATTTACACGGGGTACCCAAGTCTATAGTTTTGGATAGGGATTTGAGGTTTACAGTGAGGTTTTGGTTGAGTTTACACCAGGCGTTGGGTACCAGGTTGAATTTCAGTACCGCGAATCATCTTCAGTCAGATGGGTAGTCTGAGCAGGTTATCCAGGTTATGGAGGATATGCTGAGATGTTCCATTATTGAGTTCCAGGGAACATGGGAGAAGCATCTACCTCTAGTTGAGTTTGCTTACAATAACAGCTATCAAGTGAGTATTCAGATGGCACCATATGAGGCGTTGTATGGCTAGAAGTGTCGTACTCCCTTATGTTCGGCTTAGATAGGGGAGAAACATGTTACCTTGCCAAATATGTTGAAGGACACGAATGAAAAGGTGAAACTTATATGTGATCGTCTGAAAGCAGCTACGAATCGGCAGAAGTCTTACGCGGGTTTAAAGCGGTGGGAAATTGAGTATGCGGTGGGTGACCGTGTGTTCTTAAAAGTGTCACCATAGAAAAAGGTGATGAGATTCGGACGCAAGGGTAAGCTTAGTACGAGGTTCATTGGACCGTATGAGGTGATTGAGCTTGTTGGTCCTGTGGCTTATCGGTTAAGGTTGCCTCCCCAGCTAGAAAAGATACATGATGTTTTCCATGTATCCATGTTACGGAGGTATCTATCGGATCCTACGCATGTTATGCCAGTGGAGCATATAGAGTTGAAACCAAATTTATCCTATGATGAGGAGCCGGTGGAAATCCTATATTCCAGCAGCAAAGTTCTTTGTGGTAAGAAGATTGAGCTTGTGAAAGTCTTTTGGCGACATCGTGGTGTCGAGGAAGCCACTTGGGAAACCAAGGCGAACATGAATGAGCAATTTCCGCATTTGTTTTCTCTAGGTAATTTCGAGGATGAAATTTCTTAAGTGGGGGAGAGTTGTAACAACCTGATTTTGGGGCTAGAGGTTTAGAGGTTGGTTCGAAGGTTCGGTGGACCGACGTTAGAGGTTCGAGTTGATTTTGGGTTTTAAATCGGATTAAATATATTTGAAAGGGATAAAATTATGGAAAAATGTTCTAAAATCATTATTAATTATATTAAAGGTTTTTGTGGAATCAATTTTGGACAACAGATTTTTGGAAATCGGACATTTTGGGACTAGTGACCAAAATGCAAGTTTTGAAAATGTGGTGACTATTTTATAAAGAGTCAAAACATTGAATCTTTAAAGAGGTAAATATCCTGGATATTTTTAACAAATTTCTCTCTTTAATTAACTGATTTCAATTAAGTTTTTAAAGGCTTTTAATGTGCAGAGAATTAATTAAACTTCATTTTAGGCTTTTACCAAAATAATTCATAACTACTTCTCAACTTCTTTCTCTCAATTTTTCTCCATCCAAACACCTTTCTCATCTCAGATTCTTGAGGTAAACATTAAAGGTTTTGATTTCTATTTGGTTTCCTATTGCTTTTTCTTCAAATCTTTATTGTTCTTCTTTTGATGTTTTTTTCATGTTTCTTAAGCAATTAAAGGGAAGAATCATCATTGGAGGTAAGGATTCGTTCTTCTCCTCTAATGAAAGGTTCTTTACTAAAATTCCCAAGTTTTAGACTCATTACAATTGTTATCTTAAGTGTTGTGATAAAGAAATTAAGGAAAATTGGTTTAAATGTAATTTGATTGGTGAAATTGGTTGATCTTCGTACTTGTTCTGTTTTGCTGGGATTTTGATCATATTAGATCCTGATTTTGGTGTTGATTGAGTTAATAACTTGGTTTTGATGTTACGATCCCGAAACAAGTTGGATCTCGAATGTTTAGGATGTTAGATTGGAGTGTTTGTGGTGCTAATCGAGTTTTATCTATGCTGGAAGTAAAAAGGTTGTTTGGAAAGGATTTTTGGATGTTAATTGATGTTTTTAGAAGGGTTGAATCATTGTTTTATGGCTGGTTTAGGTTTCGGAAACGTTTAATGATGTTTTCGGTATGTTTCAGATGGTTTTTGAGTGGGAAACTTGAGAGTTTTGGGTTTGAGGCAGTGGTTTGAATGCATAATGATGCATTTATCCTCTAGCTTTACATGTTACAAACAAGGGATAATCAAGGCGACGAAGCTTGACGTTCTTGTGTTACTTGCCATGAGCTTGTTTGTGTGTTGGCAAGGAAGGCGAAGTGTAACGGTGAGTGGAAACTGGTTTTAAACGCTTTACGAAGGTTTGTTAAGGTTAACGGGAGTTTAGAGTAAGCGTGAGACACTTACCTAAGCTCGGAAGTAAGTTTCCCTTATTTTGCTCTTTAATATCAGTTCAGATATGAGCATGTGTGATTAATGTTTGGTCGTAAACATGGCAAGGTTTTGTCACTGTAAATGCATGGTTTCTATTACATATCCAGGGGTTTAAAAGTATGTTAAGTGTTAGAGAGCATTGGTTTTCATTTCGGTCGAGAATGGTATTATTGCTTTTGCAATGTGAATTGCATATGTGGGATTTTGTAAATCCATTGTAAAACAGTGAGTAAATGGTTTTATACATAGTATATTGGCTATGTGACAAATGAGAAAAACATTCAGATATAGTTGGCATGCCATAGGATAAAGTGCACTATAATATGGTAATAAAATTGATCGTGGGATTAAGAGTCTTGGAGGTATAGCGGTCGACTACCCGGACTATGTTGTTATCACTTGGGTTGAGCGGTCGGCTCCTTTCGTTGAATAAAAACTTGAGGTCGACAAGGTTGTAAAGTCATGTGGTCGGCATGGGGTAGCCTTGTTGATAGTCAATTATTAAGGGAGATTTGTGTATCCGGTGTGTAAAGTTAACGGTCGGTTAACAAAAAATTAGCGGTCGGCTAACCAAGGATAGTGGTCGGCTATCCAGGGTCACAATAATTTCCAATATATGAGAATTCTAATGTTAAATCTATTTTTAATGCTTTGAGATTTAAGCATGTGATGATAAGATATTGCATAGAGGTTATTATGTTTGATTCGGTTGGAATCATGGAAAATGTTTTTGTCGTAAGCATGTTTTAGAAAACAAGCACATGGTTTTAAATGGCTTTTAATGCATCATTGTCTCATGAGCATCCTCATTAAGCAAGTCATGCTTACGCCCTCTTTTTCCTAATGATGTAGAACATTAAAGGTTGGGGCAGCGAGAGGCAAGGCAAAGTGTTCAAAGGACATTTATAAGCTTGAGTATGAACTCGGTTTTAAATACGGTTAATAAGGCAATGTGTTCTCTATGGATCTTGGAAGTTTTAACTCTGTTTTCCTATGGTTTTTATGTGTGTTTTCCCACCTAGATTTTTGAGGTTGTTTTACGTTGCTAAATGTGGTATTGAAACTAGTGTTTAGATGTTGGTGAATGATGGCCTAGGTATGCATCTGGAGTTTCTTTGTTGAATACCATGTTGCTATGGCTAGAGCAAGTTATTCATGTTGATTATGTTGTGATGACATGATGTGAATGGCTTATTTGTACATTTCGGTATGTTTGGCAAAATGGAATAGGGAGCATGCCTATAGGTTCATTCTTAGTAAGCAAGTTGGTGAAGTGAACGTCTATCCTTGACCTTGTTGAGTGGCCATGCATCTATGAATGCTTTTATGCATGTATGCAAGGTGATAGGGCTCAAATGCATTTATATTCGTTTGTTAAACCAGCTAAAAATGACATTACAGGCCCAAGCGTACCGATATGCGGGGGACCATATCGGTACGGCTAGGCATTTCTGGTTTGGGTGTTTGGGTAGAGGAAGGGGTGTTTTGATACGGTCATGTAACTCTGGAATTTTACTTTTTGAACGGAGCCTGTGTACTGAAACACCATAGGTCTGTATCGGTACGTATAGAAATCTAACAAAATGAAATTTAAGTTTTGACTATCTGTACCGAAACACAAGGTGTACGTATCGGTACGGTTTGAAATTGTTTTTAAATGCTTTAGGGATTACGACTTAGTATACCAAAATGGTAGTGTGTATACCAAAATGTCATTGAAATGTCGTATTGGTACGATGCCTAACGTATCGATACGGTGACCGGTAAAAGCTGTTAATGTCATGGAAAAGCAAATTCTGATTTCTTTCATTTTAGTCCCTGAATCTTGTTTGGTCAATTAATTGAGTTTGGTTGATTAGATTGAAATGAAAATTAACCTGTAAGAATGAAATTGGGCTAATTGAAGGTTGGTAACTCTCATTCTGGTTTTGGACCCTAATATTAGAAGTTTTGCAATTTGGTCCATATGGTCATATGTTATGCAATCGGTGGTCTTTTTGTGTTTCATTTTTCTGTGAAAGTCCACCCGCTGTTTGTATGAACATTTAGGATTAATATTGTGCATTTAGATAAGATAAAAGAAAAAAATATAGACCGTTTAGATCGTTTTTCGATAACCTTTCTCAGGTTTGCTACGACAAACCTAATGTAGCTCTCTCGGTTCGGTTGGGGCGACTAGGCCGGGTCGAGGGGGTTACACTTTTCATCAAAAGCTTTTCTCTCAAATTCTCTCCAGCCAAACACTCTTTTCCACTTCAATTTTCTCAAGTAAATACTTGATTTCAACATTCTTTTATTTCCAAATGTACTCTGAATGATTTGATCTTGTTTTCTCAAGAAAGTTCATCCAATTAAGAGGAAAGCCAAGTTTAGAGGTGAGCTTCGTTCTTCTCCTCTAATATAAGGTTCTTTACTAAAATTCCCAAGTTATTGATCCTTTACATATGTTTTCTAACTTGATTTGATGATTTAATTATGGGAAATTGGTTAAATTAAGGTTTAAGTGGTGAGATTGATGTATTTTCGTATAGGCTCTATTTTGCTGAGTTCTTGATTGATTCTATTCATGATTCTAATGTTAATAAGCGGGCTTTAACAATGGAATCCCGAAACTAAGTGTATCTCTAATTTCCTAGGTTGTTAGTTGTGAGTTTTTTAGGAGTTGTGGAGGTTTATTGAATGCTGGAGGTATATGGATGATGTTATTGTGTTTTTAGATGTTAATTGATGGGTTGAAACGTTAGGTTTTGGCTGGGTTGAGTTTGGAAGATGTTTGATGTTGATTTCGGTTGTTGTGGAGTAAAATTGGGTAGTGGATGTTGAGGATTTATGTGAATCGATGTTGCTGGGCAATTAAATGCATTTTAATGCATTGAATCCTCTATTTTTGTGTTGATAAAATAGGGGAAGTTGATCCTCAAGCTTGAACAGAGTTTCGAAAGCTATAGAGGAGAGTTTACCGTATCGGCAAGCGAGGCTTTGTGTGTCGGTGAGTGAGAATGAGTTTTATTGCTTTTCAAAGGTTTGAAAGTTGTGTTTGGGGGTTTAGATCAAGCTTGAAATGTTGTTCTAAGCTTGGAAGTAAGTAAAGGATGAATTCTCTCTCGAACTCGGTTCGACAGTTGGTTTTAATGCACTTATTTTAATGATTTGATTACTCACTGTTATATACATGATTTGAGCATGGTTTAATGCTGGAAAATGATTATATAATGATGATGATGATGCATTTGGTGGTAATGCATGTTTTGGAAATGTTATTGAACATTGGTTAATGCATGGTTTAATGCATTGGATAAATGGTTTTGGTTGATGCATATAAAAACATTGAGTTAATGTTGATGAATTAGATTATAATGGCAAGTGATGGTATAAAATGGTTTTGGAAATGTTGTTGAACATTGGTTAATGCATGGTTTAATGCATTGGATAAATGGTTTTGGTTGATGCATATAAAAACAATGAGTTAATGTTGATGAATTAGATTATATTAGTAAGTGATGGTATAAAATGGTTTTAGAAATGTTATCGGATATAGTTGGCCGGCCATAGGTTTGAAAGTTCAATATAATAAGCCGTCCATGGTTCGTAGAGGTGACGTATTGAGAGTATTTACTTTGACTATGTGAACCCCAATATTATTAAGGTAATACTTCAGTGGCATTTTACTCTGCCTACGACTGTAAAGGTGATGCATTAGAGGTGTTTACTCCAAATTGGAGGATGAGCCTTGGTAGTGTAGAGGTTATGCATGTGTTGCATTTACTCCATGCCATTAGGCTGTAAGTGATTGGGATATCACTTGGGAAATCCGTGTATCCGATGTGGTTTAATGAAAGTAATGAGATTTGGAAAAGGATCACTTGTAAGCCAATATAATGAATTAATGTATCTTGTTGATGGATTGTTTGTATAATGAGATTTATACATGTGAATACTCTTTAAGCTTTGCATATGGGATGTTATGCATGGGAAGGATTAAATTGAGGGTTGCATATGGGATTATGTTTTTGAATCCATGATATATGTTGCATATGGTTTAACATGCGAGGTTTGGAAAGGTTAAGTGCGTATTGTGAAAGTAAGGCATGATGGTTTTGGTAATAAAATGTATGTGAAAGATTTTGGGAATAAACCTGTTTTAAAATGCATTGGATGATGTTTTGTGTTTGAGCGCTCCTCACTAAGCATTATGTGTTTACGCTCTCTTTTATCATCAATGTAGATTAGCGGATTGAAGGGCAGCAAGGAAGGATATCCAAGGACTTGGTTGCAAAGTACGGTTTGAAACAATACATAGTAGTAATAAGGGTAATGTATCAAATGTTGTTTTGGGAACAATACATAGTAGAATTACTGAGCCTGAGAAGGGAACAATTCCGAAGCTGGTTATAAAGGCACCTACCCCTTTTCCATATAAGGATAGTAAACAAGTGCCTTGAAATTACGCTTGCTCGGTAACGGCCCCAGGAAATACATCAAGTAGAGAAGGAAAAGAATAAGAACTGGTCAATCAGGTAGGCAATTTTACAAGAAGTGGAAGATGTTACTCACCACTAGAGGCTGAAGATAGGGATGCCACCCAGAGGAAGATAACAACTGAAGAACCTAAGGGAGAAGGATTTTTTATGGAGAAACCCATGAATCACCTGGATCCAGTGAAAGAATCAGAGGCTCGGGAAATTTTAAAGATACTCAAACATAGTGAGTACAGTGTGGTGGAGCAGCTCGATAAACTCCCGGCAAGAATTTCAATGCTATCTCTATTGCTGAGTTCAGAGGGCCACCATGACGCCCTTTTAAAGATCCTAAATCAGACTTTTGTTTCAAAAGAGATAACAACTGACAAGATGGACAAGTTGGTCAGCAATATTGAGGTGAATAATTTCATCACATTCAATGACAAAGAAATTTTGGCAACTGGGAGGGGATCCTACAAAGCCCTTCATATCTCTACTAGATGCAAGAGGCATATGCTACCATGGGTTCTTATTGATAATGGGTTAGCGTTGAATGTACTACCTTTGGATACCTTGAAAAAGCTGCCGGCTGACAGCTCTCACATGACTGCATACCAAAATACTGTGAGAGCATTCGATGGAACCCAGAGGGATGTTTTGGGGAAAATAGAGATGCCCCTACAAATTGGCCCATCTACTTTTGAAATAAATTTCGTGGTGATGGACGTCAAGCCCACCTATAGCTGCCTACTGGGGATCCCTTGGATCCACACTGGAGGGGCCGTTCCTTCCACTGTGCATCAAAAGTTGAAATTCATAGTTGATGGCCAGCTAGTGATAGTCGGAGCTAAAGAAGATATCATCGCCTCGGTATCAACTGGCACCCCTTATATAGAAACAGATGAAGGTGCACTTGAATGTCATTTCAAGACATTTGAGCTCGTTAATGCTACCTTTGTCGCTGAAGGAAATAAGGTCCCTGAACTAGAATTGTCAAATAACGCAAAGAGGCAAGTTAACCAGACTCTGGGAAAAGGGGCAAAGGCTGGCAAAGACCTCGGCAAACAGCTTCAGAAGAGGCCATACCCTGTAATGATCCCTGAAAAGAGAGACCAGTTTGGTCTAGGCTACAATCCCAACCCGATGCAGAGAAGAGCAGCGATAAGAGAGAGGTAGGAAAGAAAGAAAGCAAGACAAAGCGGAGAAGAAATTAAATGGGAGCCAATGGCATTCCTACCTATCAGTCACAGTTTCAGGTCAGGAGGCATCATGAATCCCGACACTACAAATGATGAGGAGGAAAAGGAAAGAAAGAGCTCGAGAAAGCTTTCGAAGAGCTGAACATTAACGCCATATCAGAGAAGGATGAGGGAAACAAGTACCTTTCCATAATACGCCCCTGTTCGGAGCTGAACAACTGGTCTATAGAAGAAATTCCTATAGCGAGTAATGCTCGAAACTAACTCTTTTGCCTTAGATCCGAAGGCATTAGGGATCTCTTGTTAAGGGTCAATGTCAAAAAACCATTATGGTTCCTATATCAATAAAAGATGTTTTTCCAACAAATCTTATGTGGCAGACTTTGTTTTTTTTTAATTAAAACACCGTAAACAAAGCCCAAAGCAAATTAAAGTAAAAAAATAATCATCATTCTTTTGTTTGACTTTTCCTTTCTGTTCTATACATATATATTCCATTTCTTTCAGGTTTCTAGATATCAATGGTACAAGTAACTCCAAGTCTGATCTAGAAGTCGACTTCGAGTTGCCCATGTGTTTAGAAGAGGTCGAAGACTGTAAAGATGAATAAGAATATGAAATGCCTAACGAGATGCTCAGGATGTTAGAAAGCAAAGAGAAGCAAATTATGCTTCACGAGAAAGAATTAGAAGTTCTGAATCTCGAGTCTGAAGAAGAAAGGTGTGAGGTGAAGATCGGCACTTCTATCACCACTAAGACTCGAAACAAGTTGATCAAGCTCCTACAAGAATATAAAGACATTTTCGCCTGGTCATATCAAGACATGCCTGGTTTAGACACTGATATTGTTATGCATCGACTTCCCATTAGGCCCGAATGCAAGCCTGTGCAATAGAAGCTAAGGAGGATGAAGCCTGAAATGTTCCTAAAAATCAGGGATGAAGTGAAAAGGCAGTATGACGCCAGTTTTCTCGAGGTGGTTAAGTATTTTGAATGGGTGGCAAATATTGTCCCAGTTACAAAAAAGGTGGGAAAGTACGAATGTGTGTTGATTATCGAGACCTTAATAAGGCAAACCTTAAAGATAACTTCCCATTGCCGTATATTGACACCCTGGTGGAGAACACAGCAGGGCATTCTCTTTTCCCTTTCATTGATGGATTCTCAGGGTACAACCAAATCAAAATTTGCCCAGAAGATATGAACAAAATAACATTTGTAACATGGTGGGGAACCTTTTGTTACAAAGTCATGCCTTTTGGTTTAAAGAATGCAGAGGCAACCTACCAACGTGCCATCGTAACCTTGTTCCATGACATGATTCACAAAGAGATAGAGGTATATGTTGATGATATGATAGCTAAATCCCGATCAGAAGAGGAACATATCGAAAACTTGGAAAAACTTTTTAAAAGGTTGAAAAAATTCCAGTTGAGACTCAATCCGTCCAAATGCACTTTTGGAGTGCGATCAGGAAAGTTGTTGGGATTTGTTGTGAGTGAGAAAGGGAGAAGTCGATTCAGACAAAATTAAAGCCATCCAAGAATTTCCTCCACCTCGAACACAAAAAGAGGTTCAAGAGTTCCTCGAAAGGTTAAATTACATTGCCCGTTTTATCTCCCAATTAACGAAAAAATGTAGCCTTGTATTTAAATTGCTTCGAAAAATAACCCAGGAACATGGAATAAAGAATGTCAAGTGGCCTTAGAGGAGATCAAAAGGTAGTTGACGAATCCACCTATTTTGGTACCACCTATTCTGGGGAAGCCCCTGATCTTATACTTGACCGTTCACGAAAACTCAATGGGATGTGTATGGGGGCAACATGACGAAACCAAGAGGAAGGAAAGTGCAATCTATTATCTAAGTAAGAAGTTCATAGATTGTGAAACCAAATATTCCCCAATTGAAAAACTGTGTTGCGCTTTGATATGGACAGCCAAGAGGCTTAGGCAATACATGTTATACCACACCACATGGCTGATATTGAAGTTAGATCCCTTGAAATACATGATAGAGGCACCAGCCTTATCAGGAAAAATGGCTCGTTGGCAAATGTTACTTTTGGAATTTGACATCCAATATGTAAGCGAGAAAGCAATAAAAAGGAGTGCAATAGCAGACTTTTGGCAAGTCGCACTTCCGAAGATTATGAGGCCCTGAACTTCAATTTTCCTGATGAAGAACTAATGTGCATTTCGATTGATGAGGATAATAGCTCAGAGGAATCTTGGGTGATGAACTTTGATAGAGCTGCAAATGCATTGGGACGTGGCATTGGGGCAGTTTTAGTTTCACCAAAAGGGAATTATTATCCTTTCTCTTGTCGGTTAAAATTCTTATGCATCAATAACATGGCAGAATACGAAGCTTGTCTATTAGGTTTGTAAGCGGCCATTGAAAGAAATATCAAAGTTTTAAGAGTTTTTGGAGATTTTGCACTGGTCATTTACCAGAACCGCTGAGGGTGGGAAACTAAGTATGCAAAATTAATCAAATATCATTCGTTAGTTCTTGAACTAATCAAGGAGTTTGATGAAATCACCTTAAAGCATCTCCCAAGAGAGGATAATCAGATGGTCGTGCCCTCGCTACTCTGGTTGCCATGTTCAAGGCTAGTGAAGGTACTGAAATAATGGCAATCAAGGTGCAAATGTTAGAATCCACGGTCCATTGTTACAATTTGGAAGAAGAAGCTGATGGTCTCCCATGGTACCATGGCATTTTACAGTATATGAAAACTCAAGAATATCCATTACAGGCAACTGACAATGATAAGAAAACGATTCAGAAGTTAGTCGCGGGCTATGTCCTTGATGGCGAGGTTCTATATAAAAAGAGTCGAGATCAAGTGCTATTAAGGTGCGTAGACACTAAAGAAGCTCAAATGATCTTGGAAGAAGTGCATGAAGGGGTTTGTGGGACTCACCCTAGTGGCTTTACTATGGCTAGGAGAATTATGCGCTTTGGATATTATTGGTCACTATGGAAACCGATTGCATCAATTATGCCCGTAGTTGTCACAAGTGCCAGGTATATGCTGACAAGATTCATGCACCTCCTCTACCACTTCATGTCATGACTGCCCCATTGCCCTTCTCAATGTGGTAATGGATGTAATTGGCTAGATTTACCCTAAAGCCTCGAATGGCCACAGGTTCATCTTAGTAGCTATTGACTACTTCACAAAATGGGTAGAAGCAGCCTCATATGCGAATGTCACCAGGTCGTTGTTTACAGATTTTTGTAAAAAGAGATCATTTGTCGCTATGGCTTACTAGAGAGAATCATCACTGATAATGCATCCAATTTAAATAACAAGATGATAGATGGGGTTTGTGAACAGTTCTAGATCAAACACCACAATTTGATAACATATCGCCCAAAGATGAATGGGGCTGTCGAAGCTGCAAATAAGAACATCAAGAAAATAGTCACGAAGATGGTTGACACTTACACTAATTGGCATGAGAAGTTGCCATTCGCATTGTATGCTTATAGAACGGTTGTACGAACTTCCACTGGGGCAACACCGTTTTCATTAGTATATGGAATGGAGGTTGTGCTACCAATTGAAGTTGAAATCCATTCACTCTGTATTTTGATGAAGCAAAACTAGAGGAGTCTGAATGGGTTTAAACAAGATAACACCAGTTAAACCTCATTGATGAAAAGAGATTGAAAGCAATTTGCCACGGCCAGATGTATCAAAGAAGAATGATATGAGCATACGACAAGAAGGTCCACCCGAGAAAGTTTAGGGAAGACAATATTGTGCTAAAGAAGATATCGTCAATCCAAAAGGATTCGCGAGAAAAATGGGCGCCAAATTGGGAGAGGCCATATGTGATATCAAAAGCTTTTGATGGAGGGGCGCTAACTCTGGCCGAAATGGGTGGAGAGGAGCTCAGGAATCCACTGAATTCTAATTCAGTCAAGAAATATTATACATGAAATGATGATGAAGAAAAAAAAGAGCGAAAACCCGTAAAGGGCACTCAAAAGATAAACAGAAAAAAAAAGAAAAAAAAGAAAAAAAAGAAAAGGAGGGTTCAAGATGAAAACTTGCAAAGGGCGTCTTGAAACCATAGGAGGATTCGAGTTGAAAACCCAAAAAGGGCGGCTCAAATTATTAAAAACAACAAATAATCCCTTCAGAGGCTTGGCTATTCAGAAGGAATTTCATATCTTCATTCATTGTTGTAGTGGACAAAATTTTCTCGACAAAGGCATCACTCGAGGTTGTTTCAAGGAAAGTTCAGACCTTTGATATCTGGATACTTGTCTTTTGACCCTTCTTTTGCTCTTTTCTTTCATGTTTGCCACAACATTAATGAAATTATTCTTTTAAGTATATCTTCCTTGAATGCCCCCTTTACATGAACGTCTTTTATTTGGTTATGGGTCATCTTGGTATAAACATCATTAAAATATGCAAGATATTTTTGTGTATTACTCTAGAAATGATTTAAGAACATAAGGACTATGATAGAGTCCCTTGTTAAGCCTCGAATGTGGGGCATGTTATGGTTAGGGGCAATTGATACCCAACAACTTTGGCAATAAGCCTGGAAAGGAAAAGGTTAAAATACCATATCATTCGAGGATGTTTTATGGAAATTCAGGAAGATCCTTAAAAGGGCCTTATCATACACAATATTGCTTGAAATCACTCACACAATACTGATGTATCAACTACGATGATAGTTGAGTATGCGAAAGAGTATGTTTTTCAATAAGTAAAGAGATACAATGAATGGGAATAGTAAAGAAGAAAATTACCATTCAAAAATTGGTGAAGTAGAAGATGATCGTTTGATGAAGCAAAGATATACTAAGAATGTGAATGGCAAGGACAGTAAAGATGGTCGTTTGTCTAGTTGAAAACAAGCTAAGAAAGAGATTAAACTTAGCATGCACTCATGTTTTAGACATCCTCAAGGGCATGCGCAACATAATTATATTGCAGGTATGCAGAAATTCTTCAGCAAAAGAACCTGCCTATCTGTTCAGGCGTAGGGAGAATGGAACCTTGCTCATCTATTTGGGCATATGGAGAATAGAACCGGTCTATCCGTTCAGGCGTAAGGAGAATGGAACCTTGCTCATCTATTCAGGCATATAGAGAATAGAACCCGTCTATCTGTTCAGGCGTAAGGAGAATGGAACCTTGCTCATCTATTCGAGCATTTGGAGAATAGAACCCGTCTATCCGTTAAGAAGAATGAAACCCTACTCATCTATTCGAGCACTTGGAGAATAGAATCAGCCTATCTATTCAGGCGTTTGGAGAATAGAATCTGTCTACTTATTCAAGCATTAAGAGAACGGAGTTGATTGGCAAACTTGTAAATGGTGAAAATTAGTGCCACCTATTCTTTGCTATATCATTGTTTCACTAGAATAAGCAAATAAGGGGCAACTGTTGTCACTAATTTTTAACACTCATTAATAATTATTTTAAAAAAAGTAAAAAAATAAAAAGAAATGAAAGAGAAACACAAAATCTCACCTTTCAAAATAAATAAGGACTTATCCCATGAATAAATAAATAAATAATAAGAATAAAAAATAAAAATAATAATTTCCAAATTAAATGAACCCATAAAATTAAAAGGTCCATTTTTAATAATAATAATAATAATAAGCATCCATTTTTAAAAAGGCCCAAATTAACCCATTTAATCTTTTGTTTCAGGTTTAAATGAGAACCATCAGATCTAGGGTATTAGGGATTAAAGGACCAGATTGGATCAAGTAAAAAAAGAAAGGAAAGTAGGGAGGACCCCGCGTAGCCACGCGCCTGGCGCATGTGCTGCACGCACGCGGGGTATCTTTCCCAAAACCCTCCCCTGTTCGCAGCAGCAGCGGCTGCTGCTTTCCCCCCGCCGCGCCTGAGCCACGACAGCCGTCGCTAGTGGTGCCAGGCGGTCTGCCGCACCCTTGCCGTTCCAACGCCACCGTCGTCGTCCATCACCGCCACCGTTTACCTGCAAAATTGGGAAGAAAATGGTTCAAACCCTAGCTCAAATTTAGGGAAAAATCATCTGAAATTGGGCAAAATAAACCAAAATCAGATTGATTCGAATATAACAGGAAAGTCAACAATTTGATTTGAGTATATGGTGTAATAACACCGAGATTGAGAGATTTTTATCCCCAATTTCCTTGCTTTCAAGGTTTTTGAAACCTATTTAAACCCCTCCAACCTCCATTGTTCAACACATAGAAGAATAAAAAAATCACCCAAAAAATTCTAAAAATTCATTTGAATTGGGCAGCGTTTTGATAGAATTTGTGGAAGAGGAAGCTAGCAATTCTCCACGTTTCGATATAACTTTCTTCTTCTTTTTTTTTAGTTCAAATTTTTATTTATCTTACTCTTTTTTAGTTAATGTCTTCTTTTTAAATATGTTTTTGATGTTGGTTTGGAGGTTTTGATCTTTTTTTATTAATGTTCTTTTTTTAGTGTTTATGTGGTTGTATTGGTTAATAATAATAATAATAACAATAAAAGAAGGAATCACCATAAGCAAGCGGCGGTCCATTGTTTTTTTTCTTTTTGTATTCTTGTCAAGAACATGTTTTGTTTCGTAATAGAGATGGTTTTGATCCACTTAACCTTTAAAAGTTGAGAAAATTGTGTTTGTGGAAAAAAAAGAATTTTATATTTAAAAGATATTGGTACAATTTCTTTCATTAAAAGAACATTTTTTATACTCCTTTTAATCCGAAAATAAATTAAAAAAAACATCGTAAAATGGTCACTTAATTACTACAACCCCTTTTTGCTTCTTCAAATTTTGGTCCTTTTTTTTAAATAAAAAAAATATTTTAAAAAAATATAAAATAGAAAATGAGAAAGCAAAATAAACTTGTTAGGAAGTATTTATTTAAATTAAAAAAAGTAAGGCCATTATCTTTCTTGAAACAAAATCATTATTTAAACATAAAAACAAAAAGGTTTTAAAATAAAATAACTTTAATAAAATGCAAGGTAATAAACACCCTTCCAAAATAATCTTTTTTTTTTAAATTATCAAAAAGGCTTAAAAAGGAAAGTAGCAAAATACTTAAACAAAAAATAAAAAGCTTTAAACACAAAAAGGAAATAACATTTTGAATAAAGAGTTTTAAAACACAAAAGAATAAATGATTTTGAATAAAAAGGGGCTTTAAAAAAATATAAAAAACCTTTTTAAATTATCAAAAAAAAATATCGGATACAAAAAGAAAAAAAGCAAGCAAAAAGCCTCTCTTCAAATAAAATCAAAAATAAAAGGAACGTTTCTTTTTAATAAAAACCATTACCAAATAAAATAAAATTGAACCAAGCCCATTAAAAACTTTGTGTTTTAAATTGTGTTTTTTTTGTTTTGCTTTCGTTTGCTTTAGTATTAAGACGGCCTTAGGGATAAGTTCTACAAGCCTTAGTTAGAAATTTCGTTTGATAAATTTTTCTTCATAAAAATAAAATACACTTAATAAAATTCAAACCCTTAAATGGTAAAAAAATACTTAGACCATTTTAGGATTAATAAATTTTAACTTAGAATAAATATAAATCTTCAACAAATCAAATTTCTTTGTCTGTTAGAAAAGTGGAATCTAAATTGTGCAGTGTTTTAGTAAACGAAAATGACAGGTTAGCGCCAGAAGTGTTGGCTGTGATTAGAGTTCATTTTCGGATAGTAAGGCCGATAAAGTAAAATTAAACTTATAAACGAACAATAATTTAAGCTTTACATCGATTCGCAAAATCCGACTTTAAAAACTTTTGTAACCGACGAGGTACCAATTTTTGGGCGTCGTGGGGGTGCTAACCCTTCCTCACGCGTAATCGACTCCCGAACCCATTTTTTTGTGTTTTCACATACCAAAAATGTTGTTTTAATAAAATGTTTTTATTAAAATGACCCGTTTTAGGTGATCCAATCACACCTTCATTAAAGATTGGTGGTGACTCCATTGTTTCGTCTTTTATTAAAAAAGTCAAGACCCCTTAAAAAGGCTGTGACAAGATCCGCATAAGATTGAGGCATTTGTGAATTGGAAGCAACCTAAGCCGGTGTTAGAGGTTCATAGTTTCTTGGAGTTAGCCGGGTATTATCGATATTTTGTGGATGGTTTTTCAAAGATTCTTCTCCTTTGATGAAGTTGTTGCAAAAGGATGTAAGTTTTGAGTGGACAGAAGGTAGATAACAAGCTTTCGATAAGTTGAAGAAAGCTTTGACGCAAGATCCAATCTTGATTTAACCTGAGTCAGGGAAGGAGTTTGTAGTTTATAGCAATGCATCCTACGTTGTTTTGAGATGTGTGTTAATGCAAGAAAGAAAGGTTATGGCTTATTCATCTAGGTAGTTGAAGGCATACGAGCGCAACTATCCTACACACGATATTGAGCTCCCTGTGTTGGTGTTTGCGTTGAAGATTTGGCGGAACTATCTTTATGGTGAGAAGTGTATTGTTCACACAGATCACAAGAGTTTAAAATATCTGATGTCGCAAAAAAAGTTAAATCTTGGTCAACATGGATGGTTGGAGTTTCTCAAGGATTATGATTTGACGATAGAATATTATCCGGGTAAGGCTAATGTAGTAGCTGATGCCTTAAATAGGAAGGTTGCAGTAGAGTTGAGGGCTATGTTTGCTCGGATGAGTGTGACGCGAGATGAAGGTTTGTTGGCTGAGTTACAAGTGAAGTCATCGTTGTTGCAGTTGATCAAGGAGAAGCAACCGTATGATGATTCTTTGGTACCGCGTGTCAAGGATATAATGAATGTCAATCAGATAGATTTTTGTTTTAGGGATGAAGGTGTTTTGTGTTTCAAGAGTCGAGTGGTGGTGCCAAAAGATGAGGAGCTAAGGCACACTATCTTGACTGAGGCATATTCGAGTCCTTTTGCTATGCATCCAGAAAGTAAAAAGATGTATCAGGATTTGAAGAATGAGTATTTTTGGGTTGGTTTGAAATAGGATGTTGCGAATTTTGTTGCTCGATGTATGGTATGACAATGTGATAAGGCTGAGCATTAGTTTCCTTCGGGGTTGCTACAATCGCTAAGGATTTTGAAATGGAAGTGGGAGAGAATTACCATGGATTTTGTGACCAGTTTTCCGTTTACGCCATGAAAGATGAATTATGTATAGGTGATTATGGGTAGGTTTACGAAATGTTCACATTTTTTGGCGGTGCACACAACATATACTTTGGACAAGTTGGCGGAGTTGTATTTTGCCGAGATTGTGAGGTTGCATGGTATGCCAAAGTCTATAGTATCAGATAGAGATCCGCGCTTTACAGTAAGGTTTTGGGAGTGTTTGTATAAGGCTTTGGGTACGCGGTTGAACTCCAGTACTTCGTATCATCCTCAAATGGATGGTCAGCATGAACGAGTTATCCAAGTGTTGGAGGATATGTTGTGGTGTTGCATTATTGATTTTCAAGGATCATGGGAGAAGCAGATACCTTTGGTGGAGTTTTCCTATAACAATAATTATCAGGCTTGTATCCAGATGGCTCCGTATGAAGCTTTGTATGGTGGAAGGTGTCGCACGCCACTAGGTTGGGCGAAGGCAGGAAAAAAGTATGTTCCCTTGCCTGATGTGTTGAAGGATACCAAAAGAAGGTGAAGCTTATTAGTGATCGGTTGAAGGCGGCTTCAGATCGGCAAAAGTCTTGAATCGTAGGGAGATAGAGTTTGTGGTTGGTGATCGAGTGTTTCTTAAGGATTCACCTTTGAAGATGGTGATGAGATTTGGACATAAGAGCAAGTAGAGTCCAAGGTTCATCGGGCCTTATGAAGTGTTGGAGCGTGTTGGTCCAATTTCTTATAAGTTGAGGTTGCCTGCGGAGTTGGAGAAGATACATGATGTTTTCCATGTGTCAATGCTTCGGAGGTATAGAGCGGATCCTTATCATGTGATGCCTATTGAGGACATTGAGTTGAATCCAGATTTGACCTATGATGAGGAGCCAATGAGAATTCTGGATTCAAGCAGCAAGGTTCTTCGTGGAAAAACTGTAGGTTGGTGAAAGTGTTGTGGCGACATCGTGGAGTCGAGAAAGCCACATGGGAAAACAAGAAGGACATGTTGAAGAATTTTCTTTAACTTTATTCGCCAGGTAAATTTTGAGGAAAAAATTTCTTAAGAGGGGGAGAATTTTAACGCCCTAAATTCGGGCCTAGTTGTTAGATAAGTCGATTAGACGGTTCGGGAGAATCGGATTAGGCAATTCGAGCTAGTTTCGGGAATTAGATCTTAATAAATTGCTTTTGGCCAAAATAAAATATGGAAAAATGCTAGAAAATATTTATTTAATATTCTAAGGATTTTGGTAAATTCAATTTGAAGGAATTAAATCAGATTTTGGGACATTTTGGTCCGGTGACTAAAATGCAAAGTTTTCAAAATTGTTTTTGGTGACTAAATCGTAAAAGGGTCAAAACTTAGAATCTTTATGGATCTAATTAACCAAACTTTTTCAACACATTTTCACTTATTTTAGGCTATTTTTAAAAGGTTTTTAAATGATTTTAATATTAAAATAAAATAGATTTGATTAAAAGGATTTTAATTAACCAATTTCATTTTCTTAAATACTTTTACGCTCAACTTTCTCAGCAGCCAAACTATCAATTTCATTCTAAAATCCACATGAATCAATATCTTTTGATTTGTTTTTGATTTTCTATTTGATTCCTTTGATTTCTAATCAAAATCTACTTGGTTTCTTGAAACTTTCATCCAATATTTGCCAATTAAGGGAGAAATCAACAATTAGAGGTGATTTTTGTTTCTCTCCTCTAATTAAAGGTTCTTTATTGAAATTTCAAAGTACTTTATCCTTTACAACTGATTTTTTATGGAATTATGATTAAATCATGAATATGGTAATTAAATTGAGTTTTTATGTGAAAATATGATGAACACTATTGTGGATTTGTTTTGTATTAAATCTAATTGATTTAGATCTATCATAGGAAGTGTTTTAGCATTGTAAGAAGAGATTAATTAAAGGAATCCCGCAACTATGTGGATTGCTAATTTTCTAGGTTGTAAATAGTTAGATTTTGAGGTGATCTTGGTGTTGTAAGGTTGCTGGAGGTATAAGGACGTTATAAAGATGTTTTTGGATGTCAATTGATGTTGTTAAGATGTTAAAATCAATAGGTTTTGGCTGGGCTTTGTTTAATTGAAGTTTGATGATGATTTCGGTTGTTTTAGAGAGGCGTTGGTGGTTTTAAGTGAGGCGAAGTTTTGTTTGATGGTTGATGGAAATTAGAGATGCATGTAAATGCATTAATCCTCTATTTTTGATTGGGTAAAGCAGGGGACTTGGATCCTTTAGCTTTTGGAGAGGTTGCGGAAGCTTTAGAAGCTTGATTCTCGCATCGGCAAGAGAGCTTTGGGTTGTTGGTGAGTGGAAACGTGTTTTACTGCTTTTAAAAGGTTTGAAGATGGTTGTTGGGTGTTTAGGATAAGTTTGAAACACTTATCTAAGTTCAAAAGTAAGTATTGGTTGATCTCTCTCTCATTTTCGGTTTTACAAAATACAATCTCATGCACACGTTTATGCTTTTGATTACCTATTGTTATATGCATGTGTTAGAAATGAAAGATGTTGCAAATGAATCATATATGATGATTATTGAGAATGACAAATGATTTATGAAAGAATTTTGATAATGCTAGAATACATGGTTTAATGTATTGGAAAATGGTTTGAATTGATGCATATGTAAAATAGTAAGGTAATGCGGTTTTTATTGAGTATATTCGCAAGTGGCTGAGATAAAATGTTGTCGAATATAGTTGGATAGCCATAGGGTTTAAAGTGCACTATAATAAGTCGCCTCGTGTGTGTCGAGGGGTTAACTGTCCCATTTTCTCCACCATGAGAACCGCAGCGATCGAGGGGTTAATTGTGCCTTTTTCTCCTGCTGGTGGATTTATACGTTATAATCGTTGAGGGCTGCTCCGGTTCGAGGATGTATATGAAGTGGTCGATGGAACCACTTGGGAAATTAGTATATCCGATGTGTTTTTGCAAAATATAATGGAACTTGGTTTTGAGTCACTTGAGTTCCAATATATGATATAATATATCATGAGAAATGGATTATGTTTTGTATAATATGGTTTATGCATGAGATGCTCTTTAAGCTTGCTATTTAGAGATTTTGGCAAATGAAGCTTAAATTGAGGTTTATGATAGAAATCCATGATACAGGTGTTGCAAGTGATTTTAATGTGCATATTTGAAAAGATTTTAGAAGCATGAGATGATTTTGGCTTGAGCTTTAAATACTTGTTTTGAATTATAATGGTTTTAAATGCATTGATGACTGTTTTTGAGATTCCCTCACTAATCGTATAGCTTACGCTCTCTATTCTCATCAATGCAGAGAAATAAGCACTTTCAAATAGCAAGTAGGCAAGAGGAGATCCAAGGGTTGAAGTATTTTCATGTATGCTTTTACAAATACTTATTAGTAATAAGAGGCAATGTGACCAAGTTGTAATTTTGAGGGTTATTTGGTTACTTCCTGTTCTGTACAAGTTATATTTTGATGTTTTGGACTTGTATAGTGCTCCATATCTGGTTTTGAGGGGTTGGGAAGCATTATGCATGCTTGGGTAGAGATCTTGCCTATAGGGATTTGATTTGGATATTCTATGATTTGAATCATCCTATACCATAATTATATGATTGTGAAAATGATGTTTGGGTGTTATATGATGGTTAGATAATGTTTATGTAACACCCCCTTCCAGTATCCGTACATCGTACACGAGTAGGAAATGTCACAGTAATATAAAAATCATCTTATATTAAAAATCGAGACTATTTTTAAAAAATGTTTAATTTTACTTATAGATAATAATATTATCATGTCAAATTTTCTATCATAATACGTAGAGATTTTTCATATAGCATATCATTTAATATACATAAGCAAAACCATTACAAGGCAGGCCGGTTTAAGTAGTTTAACAAAATAAACAGATTATTTCGTACATGTCACTATTACATAAATAAAACTAGGATGCCATAAGTACTGGAAATAACCTGTTGATTCTTATGTCTCCCTAGTAGATTTGATGCAAAAGCTTCGTCCGACCTTACTTTAGTCTACCTACGTATATTATAGAAATACACGCCAAGAATATACACAATGAGGCATAAGGTAAGTAACATATATAAAATATTA
The DNA here is from genome assembly GCA_019671005.1 of Hibiscus mutabilis. Classification (NCBI taxonomy): domain Eukaryota; kingdom Viridiplantae; phylum Streptophyta; class Magnoliopsida; order Malvales; family Malvaceae; genus Hibiscus; species Hibiscus mutabilis. The sequence goes on along the minus strand of CM033736.1, from coordinate 28,031,969 downwards.
TGTAAACATGATACCTTTCAAAACATGATAATCAGCAATGTCACTTACTTTATATTGCAGGAATGTTTACGCAATAAAACATAACGAAATCGTTCTTTAACATAAAAGCATACTTCATCTTGTGAAATCACATAGCCCAAGGTAAACATCAAGTGTCTAATATTCGAGTCTGTACTTGAAAAGTACTATCCTTGACAGACTTGTAAGGCACAATAAAGTGCCTATCTTTATGATACAATTTCAAGTGTCGGTAACTTTATAATACACTTGAAGTATCAATAACTTACTTTATAATACTCTTAATGGTATACCAATATATTATCCTACTTGATATTGTATTACCAAGGGCAAACACTAAGAACAATTCCTGCAAATAATGGCAAGTAACCCAATTTCCATACATATATACATATATCATGTAAAACATCATTATATTGGAGCAGTTCATACTCCCATAATTTATAACATTCATGGTACTGCCATTTAAAAAACGTATTAAATAAAATAACTTCGTCATACATTTGTCATGCTATAAAACATTTATAATCATGAAAATATGTCATAATCTTAAAATCAATAAAATCAAATATCATGCTAAAAACATTTTATGCCTTTATAAAATATTTACCTTTAGGTCGACTTATCACAAGTCTTCCTATAATATGTATGTTAACTAACATACAATTTAAAATCATGTATGCACTCACCTTAGCCTTGCAATGCCTTTCTTCACTATACGATATTACTCTCGAACCTTCTCTTTTCCTTTTTTTTATTAAAACGAGCTTGATTGATATCAGGATCTACATTAAAATAACATATACCATTTCAAAGTATATGTTAGAACATACTCAATCCATATACAATAATGGAAAGTAAATAAATAACTATCCATTAAATATAAATTTAATCCGATAAAACTTTCTATATTCGAATCATATTCTTCACATTTTTCCATAATCCCTCGACTTTTTTTTCCAAAAATTCATATTTTAGTACCTAAGGACTCTTTTAGGCTTCCAACCACAATTCTCAAGTCTAATCCTTTCATTTATCATCCTTTACACTTTAGGACCCAAACTTTAAAAATTTACATATTGGTCCTTAATATTTCCGAATTTTTTTAAATGGTCCTAAGGTCACTATAAACTTCAAAATCAACATTCCAATCACTTAATTTAATTTTCCAACACAATATATTTCAAGAACAAGCTCAACCATAAAGTCCATAAACTTTCCAAAATTTACAATTTGGTCCCTAATGCCAAATATTTAGGGATTTTCATTCCAAACAACTTATATCATCATAATAAACCATTCTTCCTTCAACCATGTCCCTAAATTTCATATTTGACATAAACCCTAATTTTCCATCTTTCAAGACCATGAATATTTCTTCATCCAAACAATAAATTCAAGCTAATATAATATCATTCTCATCATTTCCATGATCAAAATAATTTTTTTCAAGAATTTCCCCTAATTATTTCATCATAACCGAATGATCCCTAACATTATTTTCCATGAAATTTCATCATTTGAACAATAGAAACAACATCACAAACATATTTCCAACATGAACAACCATTAAAACTCAAAATTCCAACATGCTCTTCATCCACCCAATTCACCAAACTCAACTTAGAGACATGAAAACTAAGCAAAACTTATACCAAAAGATAGAGAATTCAATGGAGAACAATTCCTTATTTCATGTCTCAAGCTTAAATCCAACCATGAAAGCTTAAAAATTGAATCAAACTTATTCTTACCTTGACTTGGTGGTTCACGGCAAGAAGGAAGAAAGATGAACAAAATTTCTCCAAATTTTCTATCATATTTTAATGCCAAATTGCATTATAAAACCATAATAATATAATAATCCTTTTAATAGTCAAAAGACCATTTTACCCTTGAGTTATGACCAATAACAAGCCAACACTTATTTATTCTTATCCTTAAAAATCATAATTATTCATAAAGTAAGGGTGAAATGGCCATTTTGCCCTTAATGAACCAATTATCTTCAAAAATGCCAATTTCACCTATTTCACCCAATACTGTATAAAATCGAATTTAAATATGATGAAAAATGATTCAAAAGCCAAAATGTCATGTTCTTCTATTTTTTCTAAGATTCCCATAAAATTTTAATAATTTTCTAAATTCGAATAATCATCCGAATTAATTTCCAAAACTTATTTCCCCTATAGCTTTTTACACAAATCCCGTACCAAAAATCTGATTCCCACCAAAATTCTTATATTGGGATAAACTATTCATTTTTGCCTTAAAATTAATTAGTGGGAAAATTACCATGTTGGTCCCTAAACTTTTCCCAACTTTTCATTTTAGCCACCAAACTTTAAAATTTTACATTTTAGTCACTAAACTAAAACCACTAACTTTTGATTCTTTGCATTTTAGTCACTAAGAAAATATTGAGGCATTACAATTCTCCCCCTTAAGAAAATTCATCCTCGAATTTTCAATACGTACTTGTCTTAAACAAATGCGTATATTGCTTTTCCATTACGTCCTTTGTTTCCCATGTTGCTTCCTCTACTTTGTGATTGCACCAAAGAACTTTTACCAATGGTATTTGCTTGTTCCTTAATTCTTTGACACCATAAGCTAATATCTTGATTGGTTCATCTTCATATATTAAATTTGACTGCAGCTCAATTTCTTCAGGTACAATCACATGGGATGGATCTGATCTATATCTCTGAAGCATCGAAACATAGAAAACATCTTGAATTTTGCTCATCTCTGGTGGAAGAGCTAGCTGATATGCAATAGGACCAACTTTCTTCAAAATTTCATACGGTCTGTTATATCTGGGGCTCAACTTTCCTTTACGGTTGAATCTCATTATTTTCTTACAAGGAGAAACTTTTAAGAATACCTTTTCTCTAACTTCAAACTGAATGTCCTTTCTTTTCAAATATGCATATACTTTCTGTCGATCAGCGGCCTTTTTAAGATTGTCTTGCACAATCTTGACTTTTTCTTCCATATCTTGTAGTATATCCGGTTTGATCAGCTTGCGATCATGTAGCTCAAACCAGTTCAATGGCGATCTGCACTTCCAGCCATAAAGAGCTTCGTAAGGAGCCATTTGAATACTTGCCTGATAATTGTTGTTACATGCAAACTCTGCTAATGGCAAGTACTTTTCCCATGATCATTCAAATTCAATGACACAAGCTCTTAACATATCTTCAAGTATCTGAATTATCCTTTCTAACTGACCATCAGTTTGAGGATGTAATGCAGTGCTGAAGTCTAGTCGAGTCCCCAAAGCTCTATGCAATGCTTTCCGAAATCTTGATGTGAATTTTGGATCTCGATCAGATACTATGGATATTGGCACTCCATGCAGTCGGACTATTTCCTTAATATACAACTCAGCATACTTGCTCAATTGATAATCTATTTGAACTGGTATAAAATGAGTTGATTTAGTAAACCTGTCTATAATTACCAAGATAGAATCTTTCTTGCTGGGAGTCAATGGCAATCCTATCACAAAATCCATCGTAACTCTATCCCACTTCCATTGTGGAATAGACACTTGGCAACAAACTCCGATATCATTCTCTTCATACCAGGCCACCAATATTGACTTTTTAAATCTTGGTACATCTTGTTTCCACCAGGATACATTGTCAACGGACTGTAATGTGCTTTAGTAAGTAAATCCTGCTTCAGATCAGCATCTTCAGGAATATATACTTTGCTTTTATAATAAAGACATCCATCGGGTTTATTCTCATAATCTTTAATTTCACCTGACTCTACTTGTTTCATCTTTTCTATACAACTTTCATCTCGATGCTGACTTTCTTTGATTCGGTCAAGCAATGATGATTTCAAATGCAGCTCCACCAATAAAGAACAATTTGATTTGCCTTCTAACTGTGCATTTAAGGTTCTTAATGCATCAAATGTTTTCTGACTCAAAGCATCTGCCACAACATTAGCTCAGCCTGGGTGGTAATCAATGATTAAATCATAATCCTTTATTAACTCTAACCATCTTCGTTGCCATAGATTCATATCTTTCTGTGTCATCAAATATTTTAAACTCTTGTGATCAGTATACATATGGAAACGTTCACCATAAAAATAGTCGCCACACCTTCAAAGCATATACTACAACAGCAAGCTTTAAATCATATGTAGGATAATTCCTTTTATGCTGCTTTAATTGTCGGGAAGCATAAGCAATTACCTTTCCATCTTGCATCAATACGCATCCTAAACCATTATAAGATGTGTCACTGTATAAAGTAAATTCCTTCCCTGATTATGGCTGTACCAAAACTGGAGCTTCAGTCAAAACCTTCTTTAATTGATCGAAACTTTCTTGACACTTTTTAGTCCAAACAAATGGGACATCTTTTCTTAACAACTTTGTGAGTGGGGCAGCTATCATCAAGAAATTCTTCATGAATCTACGGTAATAACCAGCCAATCCCACAAAACTGAAAACCTCGGTAACATTCTTAGGAATTTTCCATTCAATAATAGACTGTATCTTTTTAGGATCAACTTCGATTCCTTCAGCTGAAGCTATATGTCCCAAGAAAGCTACCTCAGATAACCAAAACTCACACTTTGAGAGCTTAGCATATAACTTATTTTCTCTAAGAATTTGTAATACTATTCTCAAGTGTGTATCATTTACTTCCTTAGTCTTCGAATACACCAATATATCATCAATGATGACTACCACAAACTGATCAAGGTACGGTTGGAATACTCGATTCCGGAGCATTAGTAAGTCCAAATGGCATCACTACATATTCATAATGGCCATTCCTTGTCCAAAAAGTTGTCTTTGGAACATCTTCCTCTTTAACTTTTAATTGATAGTAACCAGATCGAAGATCAATCTTAGAGAATACAGCTGCTTCTTTTAGTTGATCAAACAAATCTTCTATCCTTGGCAATGGATACTTGTTCTTTATTGTTACCTTATTCAAATGTCAATAATCAATACACAGTCGCAGTGAACCATCTTTCTTTTTAACAAATAACACCAGAGCTCCCCACGGTGATGTACTGGGACGTATAAATCCTTTATCTAATAATTCCTGCAACTGTGACTTTAATTCCCTCAACTCTGCAGGTGCCATTCTATACGAAGTCATAGATACTAGTTCAGTACCTGGAATAACCTCAATTCCAAACTGAACCTCTCTCTCTGGAGGTAATCCTAGCAATTCTTTCGAAAATACATCAGAAAAATCATGAACTATCAGAATGGCACTAAGGTCATTATTAATCTTCTTAGTATCCACCACATGTGCTAAGAAAGCCTCACAACCTTGCTCCAATAATTTCTTAGCTTTGAAAGCCAAAATCACATTCTTTAAACACTACGATCCTTCACCCAGCACTATGATCTCTGAACCATTAGCAGTCTTTAAAATCAACTACTGTTGACGACATCTGTACTCATAACGTTCACTTAAACTCTAGCTGAAGCTCAATCGTCTTGACCTGCAACAGCTTCATTCTCCCTTCGAGAACCCACTCTGGACGATCCTACAGATCCTCAGCCTTGACCTCATTTCATACCGACAAATCTTTCGGTCTGAACTGATCTGTATTCCCAAGCTGGACATTCTTTAATAAAATGTCCTGTTTCTCCATAATTGAAACAGGCTCCTGTAACTCTCCGGCATTCTCCATAATGTCTTTTGTTACAACCCTTACATTTGGGAGGACCTTGTTTATCTCTAAAATTCTTTGCTGATGCCGAAATATTCTTGGACATTCCAGGTTGGCTTGATTGTCCTCGAGATGATGAAAATCCAGATTTCGCTTGCTGATGATATCCTTTACCCTGCTTTGATGATCGCAAAGAAAATGATGTCTCAACACTCATTTTCTGACCTTGGGATTCTTTCTCAGCCTTCTCTTTAACATTCTCCATGGCCTTTGCTCGGTTGACTACATCCTGGAAATCTCGAGGAGTAAATGCTACTAATACTTCATGATATCGAGCATTCAATCCTTTTATAAAACTTTCAGTAATTGATATCAGGATCTACATTAAAATATCATTTACCATTTCAAAGTATATGTTAGAACATGCTCAATCCATATACAATAATGGAAAGTAAATAAATAACTATCCATTAAATATAAACTTAATCCGATAAAACTTTCTATATTCGAATCATATTCTTCACAGTTTTCCATAATCCCTCGACTTTTTTCCAAAAATTTATATTTTAGTCCCTAAGGACTCTTTCAGGCTTCCAACCATAATTCTCAAGTCTAATCCTTTCATTTCTCAGCCTTTACACTTTAGGACCCAAACTTTAAAAATTTACATATTGGTCCTTAATATTTTCAAATTTTCCAAAATGGTCCTAAAATCACTATAAACTTCAAAATCAACATTCCAATCACTTAACTTAATTTTCCAACACAATATACTTCAAAAACAAGCTCAAACATAAAGTCCCTAAACTTTCCAAAATTTACAATTTGGTCCATAATGCAAAATAATTAGGGATTTTCATTCCAAACAACTTATATCCTTCAATCACGTCCATAAATTTCATATTTGACATAAACCCTAATTTTCCATCTTTCAAGACCATGAATATTTCTTCATCCAAACAATAGATTCAAGCTAATATAACATCATTCTCATCATTTCCATGATCAAAATAATTTTTTTCAAGAATTTCCCCTAATTATTTCATCATAGCCGAATGGTCCCTAACCTTATTTTCCATGAAATTTAATCATTTGAACCATAGAAACAACATCACAAACATATTTCCAACATGAACAACCATTAAAACTCAAAAATCCAACAATCACTTCATCCACCCAATTCACCTAACTCAACTTAGAGACATGAAAAATAAGCAAAACTTATACCAAAAGATAGAGAATTCAATGGAGAACAATTCCTTATTTCATGTCTCAGGCTTAAATCCAACCATGAAAGCTTAAAAATTGAATCAAACTTATTCTTACCTTGTCTTGGTGGTTCACGGCACGAAGTAAGAACGATGAACAAAATTTCTCCAATTTTTCTATCTTATTTTAAGGCCAAGTGGCATTATAAACACCATAATAATTTAATAATCCTTTTAATAGTCAAAAGACCATTTTACCCTTGAGTTATGAACAATCACAAGCCAACACTTATTTATTCTTATCCTTAAAAAATCATAATTATTCATAAAGTAAGGGTGAATGAACCAACTTATCTTCAAAAATGCCATTTTCACCTATTTCACCCAATACTGCATAAAATCAAAATAAAATAGATTAAAAATGATTCAAAATGTCATGTTCTTCTAGTCTTTCTAAGATTCCTATAAAATTTTCATAATTTTCTGAATTCGAATAATCATCCGAATTGATTTCCAAAATTTATTCCCCTTATAGCTTTTCACACAAATCTCGTACCAAAAATTCGATTCCCACCAAAATTCTTATGCCTGAATAAACTATTCATTTTTTCCTTAAAAATAATTATTGGGAAAATTACCATGTTGGTCCTTAAACTTTTCCCAACTTTTCACTTTAGCCACCAAACTTTAAAATTTTAAGTTTTAGTCACTAAACTAAAACCACTAACTTTTGATTCTTTGCATTTTAGTCACTAAGAAAATATTGAGGTATTACAGTTTAAAGTAGGTTAGATTGAGCCAAAGTGTCATATGTTCAAACAAGAGGTCATTACAGGTCGATCTGTCCCGGTACAAATCCTCAAGGATCAATACGCGGGGACCTATCTTGGCTCAATCTGGGCAAAATTGCCTAGGTGTATCGATACTCCTGGTAACCATATTGGTACGTGTAGCTGGGAAATAAACCTGGTGTCGGTACACGGGCAACCGTATCGGTACGCCCTTTAGCCACCAAAATCCATATTTTCAAAAACACATACCCATATCAGTACACCTGAGGACAGTACCGATAGGAATTTGTATTTTATATACGTTGCAGTATAAGAAGTGTCCGTATTAGTACGCCAGCCATTATTTCTGTTAAGACGCCTTCTGAAGTTTGTATTCTTTGCAGTTTAGTCCTATTTCTTGAGTAAGCAATTAGATAAGTCTGGATGATTATTTTAAGTTGAAATTTAACTTGGTTGTATGAAATATGACTAATTAAGGATTGGTAACTTTAATTTTAAATAAGTCCCTATAATTATCCATAATTGCAATTTGGTCCCTTAAATAAAATCTTGTGTAATTGGATGTCAATTCGACGCCCGATTGAGTTGTAAATTTCACCGTTGCCAGCATGATCACCTTAAGACTTAATTGTGCATTTAGAAAATGTAAAATGGACCATTTTTTAAAAAATTCTTCTGGGTTTGTCTTGACAAACCCAATATAGCTAGCTCTGTTCGGTCTGGCGACTAGACCGGGTCAAAGGGGTTACAAAATTATTTGAGATTGAATGTGATGTATCAAGTTTCAGGATTGGAGCTGTTCTCACACAAGAAGGACAACTAATGGCTTACTTTAGTAAGAAATTTAATAGGGCTACTCTTAACTATCCAACGTATGACAAAAAGATGGACGCGCTTATACGTGCATTACAGACTTGGCAACATTATCTATTGCCAAAGGAAATCTTCATCCATACTGACCATGAAACATTGAAGCACGTCAAGAGTCAGCACAAATTAAACAAAAGACATGCTAAATGGGTAGAATTCCTTGAGTCATTTCCATACATCATCAAGTATAAAAAGGGTAAGGATAATATTGTTGCCAATGCATTATCTCAAAGGTATGTACTTTTTAATACCTTAGACTCTAAACTTTTTGGATTTGATTTTAAAAAGGAACTTTATGAATCTGACCCTGATTTTGGACAAGTTTATAAAGTGTGTGAAAAGAAATCATACGAGAAGTACTGTAGACATGAAGGCTATCTTTTCAAAGAGGATAAACTTTGCATTCCCCAAGGATCCGTTCGCGATGTTCTCATTAAAGAATCCCATGTAGGAGGATTAATGAGACATTTTGGAGTTAGCAAACCACTAAGTGTTCTACGCGAACACTTATATTGGCCAAGCATGAAGTGGGATGTTGAAAGATTCTTTGAACGTTGTATAACATGCAAGAAGGCGAATTCCAAACTACAACCCCATGGGTTATACATGCTATTGCCCATTCCAAGTGAACCATGGGTAGACATCTCAATGGATTTCGTATTGGGACTTCCGCGGACCAAGTCTGGAAAAGATCCTATCTTTGTAGTGGTGGACAAGTTCTCAAAGATAGCACATTTCATTCCTTATAATAAAACTAACGATGCCTCCAACATTGCTAATTTGTTTTTTAGGGAAATTAATCAATTGGAATTCTATGGACCATTGTATCCGACAGGGATGTTAAGTTTTTGAGTCATTTATGGTGAAACTTGTGGAGGAAAATTGCCACCAAACTGTTGTTCTCCATGACCTGCCATTCACAAATTGATGGACAAACTGAGGTGGTAAATCATGTGCTATCTACCCTGCTTTGCATAACCCTTCGCAAAAATTTGAAGGCTTGGGAATAAAGCTTACCACATGTCGAGTTCGCATACAATTGAATAGTTCATACTGCCACTAAGTACTCACCATTTGAGGTAGTATATGGATTTCATCCGTTGACTCCTTTAGATTTGATTCCTTTTCCAATTGAACAGATTGTGAACAAGGATGAGAATAATAAAGTAGAATTTGTGAAGAAGCTCCATCAACAAGTTCTAGAAAACATTGAAAATGGAACTAAACGCTATGAACAACAAGCAAACAAGGGTCGTAAGCGAGTTACTTTTGAACCCGATGACTAGGCTTGGTTTCATTTAAAGAATGAGAGATTTCCCACTTAAAGAAAATCCAAGTTACTACCTTGGGGAGATGGTCCATTTCAAGTCCTTGAAAAGTGAATGGAAATACTTACATGATAGATCTCCCAGGTGAATACAATGTTAATGCTACTTTCAATGTCGCTAATTTGTCTCATTTTGATACAGGTGACGTGTAACCCCCTCGACCCAGCCTAGACGCCTGACTGAACTGAGATAGCTACATTAGGTTTGTCGAAGCAAACCGAAGAAAGGTTACGAAAAGTCAGTACATTTTTTTATTTTATCTTGTCTAGATGCCAATTATTAATCATACATGTACATACTCGCATCAGGTGACTTTTTTGTAGAAACTAATCAAAGAAAGGCAACTAATTGCATCGTATTTATTTTGAGGACTAAAACGTTAATCGATTAGATTAAAGGACCACAAATGAATTTAAGGTTAACAATCCTCAATTAGTTAGGTTCCACGCCAACATGTCAAATTTCAGGTCAAGATGATCAACCATGTTCATGCAATTACATTAACAACATTAACGGACTAAAATGTAAGAAAACAAAACTGATTTCAATGACATTAACCGAAATAATAGCTGCCCGTACTGGTACATGATCAACCGTATGGTTACGGTGATTTATTTCAACCAACCAGTATCGCTACATCTTGCTCGGTATCGGTATGCTACAACTACCACTTAAAACATTTTCAAACGTGGAGTAATCGTACCGGTACGATGCTAAGCGTATTGGTACAATAGATTTCATCAAAAAAGTAACTTTCTAGTAGTGTAAAATTGTATCGATACCCCTGAGCCCGTACCGATACACTTAAGATTATAATGCCTAACTGTACCGATACCCAAACACCTGTACCGATCCCAGGTATCTAGATTCGCCTAGTCGTACCGATACGGTCCCCCGCGTATCGGTACGCCTAGGCCTATAATGTCATTTTTAGCTGGTTTTTCACACAACTCTAGATGCATTTAGGTCTTAGCAACTTGCATACATGCATATAAGCATTCATTAATACATTTATCATCTATTGCACCATGGTTTAACTACAACACAAGCTTATGCTACCAAAAAGATTAATCTAGAGGCATGCTCCCTAGAACACTTTTCCAAACATTCCAAGATGCTCAAATAAACATTTACCAGTACAAGCACCAAACCAACATCACTTTAATACCATATTCAACATGTTAAGCTCACCAAGGCATGCCATCCAAGCAAAACCATCTGGATGCATACCTAGATAACCACATAACATCAACCATAGGTAACGATGCACGAAAAGCATAACATCATCAATCAAACTCCATAATCACAACATTACACATGCTCAAAAATTAGGGAAAAAGAATTACAAATACCAAAATCCATGGCCAACACATTGCCTTATTAACCGAAAACTAAAACTGAGTTCATACTCAAATAGTCTTGTCTTTGGATCACTTAGTTCTTGCCTTTGCTGCCTCCAAGCTTTAATGCTCTGCATCATTAGGGAAAAGAGAGCGTAAGCACATTTGCTTAGTGATGATGGTTTTAAAACAATGATGCATTAAATCCTTTGAAAATCAAACACTTGTTTTCAAACCATGCTCACGACCTAAGCAAGTTCCAATGATTCCAATTCAAAACATGCATATCGACCATATGCAAAACAATATAATCCACATGCTTAAATCCCCAAAGCATTATAAACAAAACCATACTTACATTCCAAGCATTATATACAAAACCATGCTTAAATTCCAAAGCATTATAAAATAAGTTCAACACTGGAATTTTTCATATATTGGCATTTATAGTGACCCCGGATAGACGACCTCTATCCTTGATTAGCCGACCACTAATCTTTAGGTAACCGAACGTTAACCTTACATTTCGGATACATGGATCTCCCATGATAGTCGACCACTAGCATGACCCATGCCATGCCGACCGCATGATACAATACCCTTGTCGATCGCAAGAACAACATCAACAAGGGGAACCGACCGCTCAACCCAAGTGATAACATTATAATATGAGTAGCCGATCGCTTACCTCAAGGACTCTCAACCACGATCGATTTTTAACATATTATAGTGCACTGCATCCTATGGCATGCCAACTATATCCGAATGTTTTCTCACCTTGTCACATAGCCAATATATCATTTACCAAACCATTTACTCTCAGTTTTTACAATGCATTACCAAAATCCCCACATATGCAATTCCCATTGCCATAGCAATATCACATTCCTGACCGAAATAAAAACCAATGCTCACTAGCATTTAATATGCTTTTAAGCCACTACATATGCACTTAAAAATCATGCATTTACAGTAAGTGAAACAAACCATGTTTACGACCAAAACATGAAACACACATGTTATATCCGAACCGATATTAAAGAGGAAAGGAGGGAAACTTACTTCCAATCTTACGTAAGTGTTTCAAACTTAACCTAAGCTTCCAAATACACTTTCAAACCTTTGAAAGACTTTTAAAACCGTTTCCACTCACCGATTTCACTTCACCTTGCTAGCTACCGCGAGCAAGCCTCAAACCACCTCAAGATGCCACACCTTGATTATCCCCTATTTTGGCCACACAAAACCAGAGGAAACATGCATTAAAATGAATCCAAGTCTCTGTTACAAACTAAAATCCCGTAGCTCCCAAGATGCCCACTCAAAACTCATCCAAAACTTACCAAAATCAACCTCAAACACTTCATAATCTTAACCCATCCATAACACAATGATTAGATACATCAAACTTCATCAATAAACATCTAAAAAACCTTTCCCAACATCCTTTTACTTACAGAAATGATTAAACTCCAAAAACAACCCATAAACCTTTAACTAACAACCTAAACAATTTGAGAATCAACCAAATTCGGGATTCATTTGTTATAAAAAACTTGTGCACATAATAAAATATCCAAAATAAGATTAAAATCAATCCTCAATACTGGAAAACAGATCCACTTCGAAAATCACAAGATTCCATCAATTAAGCCTTAATTAAGCAAAATTCCATAATTACTTAATTAAAACCTAATTGAAAACCTATGTAAAGAGTCAAGAACTTGGGAATTTCAGTAAAGAACCTTTTATTAGAGGAGAAGAACGAGACTTACCTCCAATGAGTGAATTTCCCCTTAATTGGATGTTTTCCTCTTGAAAAACAATGAGATTCAATGAGATTTTTGGAAAAACAATTTGAAGAATCATTTAACAAATCAAAGAATAAAGAAAACAAGATCATTACCTTGAATCTCTGATAAGAAAAAAGAGTGTTTGGCTGAGAGTATTTTGAGAGAAAATATTAGAGAAGAAAGTATGTCAAATTGTGTTTTGGCAAAAATAACCACCTCAAAACTAAATCACTTTTAATTCTTTTAATTAAAACATTTTTAAACTAATCATAATTAAGAGAAAACTCAGATTAGACCAAATGGTAGAATAGCTCCTTAAATATTCAAAGTTTTGACTCTTTACAAAACAATCAACTTTTAAAACAGTTTTCAAAAATTGCATTTTGGTCACTAGCCAAAATGTCACCCTTCCAAAGCTCATTTTCCAAAATTGCTTTCACCAATATTTTTAATATATTAAAATATGATTTTTAAACATTTTTTCATATTTTTTATCATTCAGGAAAATATTCACTCCCGAATTCGACTCGAATCTCTAACCCAATCCACTAGACCGTCTAACCAACCCCAAAACCACTAGGCCCAAAACTCGGGGCGTTACATGACGATTTAAGGATAAATTGTTCTCAAGAAGGGGCATGATGAGATCATGTCTGCGAACGGGAATGGATTAGAAGAATTACCTAATAAACCAATCACTAGAGCAAAGGCTAAGAAATTATAGGAAGTTGTGACCCACAAATGTTATCAAGCATGGGAAGCCATTATTTATTCCAATGATCAAAGTGAACATCTCACGGATGAGCAAGCATGCAACGTGTTGCAGGTGCAATTTTACTTTGCCTTTAATTTTATGTTTGCATGCATTGCATTCTATTCGCATTAATAAGCATTGCATTCTGTTTGCAATTCATAAAATTTAGTATGCATAAGTTCGCAATGGATACGGATAGCATGAGCTAGATGCATTTAATGTTTGCATCCGTATTTATTTTTTGTTTACATGCATTCACATCATACATTCATTTCTTCTTCACTGATCACATGCATTGCACCGTTCTCATGCATTATTTGTTCACATGTTTTCTTATTTCTGTTCGCATGCAATTTAGTTTGCACGTTACTTAATCTTATTTGATTTTAAGCTTTCCTGTAGGTGTAGCTAACAACAATAAAGGAGATTGGAACCTGAAAGAGATAAACACTTATTGGAAAGCACTTAAAGACTCCATCATTCTTGAGAAGTTGATACGAGCATTAAAAATGCCACATTGAAGAACTTCATCAATTCTGAAAATGATTTCGATTTCTCAATGGGATTTATGTAACCCCCTTTGCCCGACATAGATGCCAGGCCGAACCGAGTGAGCTAAATTGGGTTTGTCGAGAAAAACCTGAACGATTAATTAGAAAATAGACTTTTGTTCCTTTTATCTTGTCCAAACGCATAATTAAGTCCTGAGGTGTTCATGCTAGCAGCAGTGAATTTCACAATCAAATCGGGCGTCAATTTGGCATCCAATTTGTCGAGAACGCATTCTAGAGACCAAATTGAAATTTTGGAAAACCCATGGAACTTCCTTAAGTCCAAAGTTACCAAACCTTAATTAATTAGGTTACATGCATTCTGGTTAAATTTCAACTTAAAATAATCATCCAAACTCATTTAATTGCATGATCAAGAAATTGGGACTAAACTGCAAAGATTCAAACTTTAGCAAAGCATATTACTAGAAATAATAGACTGGGTATCGATACACCCCTTGCCTGTATCGATCAAAGTATATTTTGCAAAAGGTATGAGTACGGTCCTCAGGCGTACCGATACTAGTAGCTTGATATCAAAATAGTGAATTCTAGTAGCCAAAGGACGTACCGATACGGTTGCTCGCGTACTGATACCTAGTGTAATTTTTGAGGGGCGTACCGATACCCTTATGCAATTTTGCACAGTCAAGAGTGGTAACAAACCCCGCGTACTGATCTCTGAGGACCCGTACCGGTACATTTGGGTCAATAATGACCTCTTGGTTGAACATATAACACCTAGGCTCTATCTAACATGCTTCAAACATCACACAAACATTTTATAACAAGTCTAACAACATTTCCTCAACCAAATAAGCATGCTAGAAGACCATTCAAACCATAGCAAGTCAATTTTAAGATCCTATACGCACGATCTCTACCCAAGCATGTAATTTTCATCCCAAACCCTTAATGCAAGTCATAAAACCTCATACAAGTCCAAAATACCCAAGCATTCAAACCATAGCAAGTCCAAAATACCAAATGAAACATCCCAAACCCTCCCAATTACAACTTGGTAACATTGCCCTCTTATTACTACGTAGCATTTATAAAACCGTACTTGAAACAGCTTTACCCTTGGATAGCTTCTTGCTTGTCTGTTGTCCAAAAACGGCTACTTTTTTGCATTGATGAGAAAGTAGAGCGTAAGCATGAAAGCTTAGTGAGGGATTCTCAAAAACAATCATCAATGCATTTAAAACCATTTGTTTTCAAACAAGTATTAAATCTCTTGCCAAAACATCTCACGCTTCTATTGCCTTTCCAAAATATGCATATTTAAACATTTCGCCACACATATATCATGGATTTCTAGCGTAAACCTCAATTTAAGCTTTCTCGTGCCAAAACATCAAAATAGCAAAGCTTAAAGAGCACCACATGTATAAACCATATTATACAAAACATAATCCATTACTCATGATATATTAATTCATATATTGACATTCAAGTGACGTAAAACCAAGTCATTTTGTTTGTAAAAACACAACGGATACACAGATTTCCCAAGTAGTTCCTTCGACCACTTCACATACATCCTCGAACCAAAGCATGGTACTACTACCCCTCAATGGTTATTTTTTATAGATCTGCCAGCGGCAGAATTGGCACACTCTTGACCCCTCGACCGCTAAGATTCTCATGGTGGAGCATGACACACTCTTGACCCCTCGACACACATGAGGCAACTTATTATAGTTCATTTTAAACCCTATGGCATTCCAACTATATCCTATAACATTTGCCACTTGCCAATATATTCTATTAAAACATATTACCTCAATGTTTAACATATGGATCAAATCAAACCATCTCCAATGCAATAAACCTGCATTTCTCATTCTCAAAATAATTTTAATAAATCATTTGCCCAACTCATATAGCATAAACATATGATCATTTATATCACATTTCATTTCTAAACATGCATATAATAGTAGGTAATACAAATCTTAAACATGTGTATGAGATTGTATTTTGCAAAATCGAAAACGAGAGTGAGAACGTCCAATACTTACTTTCGAGCTTAGACAAGTGTTTTAAACTTAATCTAAACTCCCAAAATCACCTCCAAACCTTTAATAAGTTTTAAACCACGTTTCCACTCACTGGAAACACAAAGCTCTACTTGCCGGTGCAAAATCAAGCTTCCAAACCCTCCGCAACCTCTCCAATTGCTGAAGGACCCGTCTCCCCTATTTTACCCACACAAAAATAGAGGATTAATGCATTAATATGCATCTCTAATCCTAGCAACATCTATTCTCAACTTTGCCTCACTAAAAACAATTAATCACTTTCCAAGAACAACCAAAAACATCACCAAACCCAAACTAAACAAAGCCCGGACATAACCTAACGATTTTAACATCTTAACATCATCATTCCACGTCTAAAAACATCAATTTACCAACCTTATATCTCAAGCAACCTTTTAACACCAAGAACGCCTCAAAATCTAACTATTTACCACCTAGAAAATAGCAATTCACTTAGTTTCGAGATTCCTTTTATTAATCTCTTCCCATAATATTAAAACATATCTTACATGTGATCTATATCAATTAGAATCAACATAAATTAGATCTATTATCAAGATCTGCCAAATTTCTTATCAAAACTTAATTAAAATCTCTTAATCATGATTTATTCATAAACACATAAAAAAATCAATTGTAAAGGATCAAGAGCTTATGAATTTCAGTAAAGAACCTTTGAATAGAGGAAAGAAACAAAAATCTCCTCTAATAGTTGACTTTCCCCTTAATCAGCATGATTTGAATGAAATCTCCAAGAAAACAAGTAGGATTTGATGTAGAAATCAAAGAAATCAATTAAGAAATCAAAATAAAATCAAAAAGAGAAGATTCTTGGACATTTTAGAGTAAAATTGGCAGTTTGGCTGCTAATAAATTTGAGAGAAAAGTTCAGAGCAAAAGTAGTTACGTAAGAAAATGAATTTGGTTAATGGAAATCCTTTTAATTAAATTTATTTTATTTTTATTTATTAACCATTTAAAAAAATTTAAAAATAACCTAAATTAAGAGAAAAGTTTGATTAAAAACATTGGTAAATTAGCTCCTTAAAGATTCTAAGTTTTGACCCTTTTACGATTTAGTCACCAAAATAGTTTTAAAAACTTTACATTTTAGTCACCAGACTAAAATATCCCTAAATTGGATTTTCTTTCCTCAAATTTAGTTTTCCAAAACCCTTAATATATTAATTAAACATTTTCTAACATTTTTCATATTTTATTTTAGCCAAAAATATTTATTATAAATTAATTCTCAAAACTAGCACGAATCGCCTAATCTAGTTCCCCTGAACCGTCTAATCTAGCTAGCTACCGTCTAAGACCAAGTTCGGGACGTTACAACTCTCCCTACTTAAGTAATTTCGTCCTCAAAATTTACCTAACGGAAAAAGGTAAGGAAATTGCTTCTTCATGTCCTCCTTACTTTCCACATGGCTTCCTCTACACCGCGATGTCGCCACAACACCTTTACCAACTCAGTGGTCTTTCCACGAAGAGCTTTTCTGCTAGAATCCAAGATTTTCATTGGTTCCTCATCATAGGTCAAATATGGATTCAACTCAATCTCCTCAACAAGCATCACATGCGATGGGTCCGATCTATATCTCCGAAGCATCGATACATGGAAAACATCATGTATTCTCTCTAACTCCGTAGGTAACCTTAGATTATAAGAAACTGGACCAACACGCTCTACCACCTCATAAGGCCCAATGAACCTTGGAATCAACTTAACCTTTCGTCCAAACCTCATTACCTTCTTCCAAGGTGAAACCTTTAGAAACACTCTATCTCCGACCGAAAACTCAATCTCCCGACGTTTCAAATCAGCGTAAGACTTTTGCCGATCATAAGCCACTTTCAACTGATCACTAACAAGCTTCACCTTTGCATTAGTGCCTTCCAACACATCAGGCAAAGAAACATACTTCTCACCCGCCTCAACGCAACAAAGTGGCGTATGACACCTCTTACCATACAAAGCTTCATACGTAGCCATTTGAATACTAGCCTGATAATTATTATTATAAGCAAACTCTACCAACGATAGTTGCTTCTCCCACTTTCCTTGAAAATCAATGATGCAACACCACAACATATCCTCTAATACTTGGATAACGTGTTCAGACTGACCATCCATTTGAGGATGATACAAAGTACTAAAATTCAACCGTATACCCAAGGCCTTATGCAAACACTCCCAAAACATTACTGTAAAATGCGAATCCCTATATGATACTATAGACTTAGGCACCCTATGCAACCTTGCAATTTCAGCAACATACAACTCCGCCAACTTATCCAAAGTATACGTCGTATGCACATCCAAAAAATGTGCACACTTCGTAAACCTATCCACAATCACCCACATGGAATTCTTCTTTGATGACGTCAAAGGCAATCCGGTTACAAAATCCATGGTAATTCTCTCCTACTTCTATTTTGGAACCCTCAATGGTTGCAACAATCTAGATGGAAACTGATGCTTAACCTTAACACGCTGACATACCATACAACGAGCAACAAAATCTGCCACATTCTTCTTCAACCCAACCCGAAAATGTTTCTTCTTCAAATCCTGATACATCATTCTACTTCTCGGATGCATAGCAAAGGAACTTGAATGAGCTCCAGTCAAGGTAGTGTGCCTTAACTCCTCATCTTTTGGCACAACCACTCAACTCTTGAAGCAAAAAACACCCTAATCATTATAACACAAATTTGTCTAATTACTGTCCATAATATCCTTAATATATTATACCAATGAATCATCATACGGTTGTTTCTATTTGATCAATTGTAACAATGATGGCTTCACTTCTCAACCGAGCAAACATTCCCCTCAACCGAGCAAACATCCCCTCAACTCCACCGTAACCTTTCTACTCAAGGCGTCTGCTACAACATTAGCCTTACCCAAATGATACTCAATCGTCAAATCATAGTCCATGAGCAAATCCAACCATCTCTATTGCCTATGATTCAACTTGTTTTGTGACATCAGATACTTCAAACTCTTGTGATCTGTATACATGGTACACTTCTCACCATACAAATAATGCCTCCAAATCTTTAATGCAATAACCACTGCGTCAAGTTCTATATCATACGTAAGATAATTGCGCTCGTGCACCTTCAATTTCCTAGATACATAAGCCACAAATTTTCCCCTTGCATCAACACACACCCCAAACCAACATAGGATGCATCACTATAAACTACAAATTCTTTCCTCAGATCAGGTTGAATCAAGATTGGAACTTGCGTCAAAGCTTCCTTTAACTTATCAAAAGCTTGTTGTCTACTCTCCGCCTACACATAACTTACATCCTTTTGTAACACTTTATCAAAGGAGCATCAACCTTTGAGAAACCATCCACAAAGCGATGATAATACCCTATTAACCCCAAGAAACTACGAATCTCCATCATCGACTTAGGTTGCTTTAAATTCACGAATGCCTTAATCTTTTGTGGATCCACACGAATACCTTTCGCCGAAATAACATGACCAATAAAGACCACTTGTTTAATCCATAACTCATACTTGCTCAATTTAGCATAAAGCTTATTATCCAACAAAGCTTGCAATACAATTCGTAAGTGCTGATCGTAATCTTCCTCGATACGAGAATACATGAGAATGTCATCAATGAACGCTACCACAAATTGATCCAAGAATTCATGGAATAATTGATTCATCATGTCCATGAAAGCTGTGGGTGCATTAGTCAACCCAAATGGTATCACTAAGAACTCATAATGCCCATAACGTGTGCAAAAAGCTATCTCTGGCATGCCTTTATCCTTCACCTTCAACTGATAATACCAAAATCTCAGATCAATCTTGGAAAACACTACAACACCCCAAAATTGATCGAACAAATCATTAATTGTCGACAAGGGATACTTATTCTTAATCGTCAACTTGTTCAGTTGCCGATAATTGATGCACATTCTTATCGTGCCATCTTTCTTTTTCATGAACAACACTAGTTCTCCTTACGGTGACATACTAGGTCAGATGAAACCACGATCCAACAACTCTTAGAGTTACATCTTTATCTCATTTAACTCTTTTGATGCCATACGATACTGTGTAATCAACACCAGAGCCGTATCTGCATACGTCTCAATACAAAACTCTACCTCCCTATCTAGTGGTAATCCAGACAACTCCTCCAAAAATATCTATGGATAATCACAAACGGTATAGATATCCTGGATACGCACCTCCTTTATATTTGGGTTCATAACATAAGCCAAATATGCTTGACCCCCAAGATCTAACAACTTTCACGTTTCTAAAGTCGAAACTATATTGGACAAGAATTTAACATTCTCGCCCACAACCACCATTTCATAATCCTCAGCAAGTTTCAACAAAACTCGCTTAGTTTCAAAGTTGACTATAGCCCTATGCTTGGTCAACCAATCTATCCCCAAGATTACATCAAAACCATAAAACGATAATTCCATCAAATCAGCCGTAAACACGTGACCTTGAACCATTAAAGGACATCTCTTATACAACCTCCTAGTGACTATTACCTCTCTAAAAGAACTAGTTACTCGCATACCCACATCTATCAAGAAGGCAATTATATAGAATGCATAGTAAAAGTAAATGCAATCACATTTGTGTCATTCCTTCCCACGCGATGCATATAGATCCTCGCAGGTCTACCACCCTCAGGTTAAATCGCCACTATATGAGCAACAGTCCTCTGACCTTTCTCCCAACGCTAAAAATTACCTCGACCGTGACCACAGTTTATCTGTGGTACAATAGCAGGCGTATGAGCCTATCCATCCCTAGCTAACTACGGACAATCACGCATAATATGATCTTGTGAACCACAATTCCAGTATGTACCAAGTGTCCCTCAACACTCTCCTAAATGTCGCCTACCACACCGCGCACACTCAGATGATCGAACATAGGTGTTCTGGCTGTGTTGTCTACGCCTAACACTATTTTTACCACATCTCTGGTCAGGGTGATACCTTCTATCTTGATGCTTCTTATACCGATCTCTACCAGCATCTGACTCCCACCACTAGAACTCCTCGAATGAGAGGATAATCCCAAATTCTTCTCTATATCTTTAGCTCAAGAAACCAAAACATCAAACTCAGTGTAATCTGAAGCCAGCATATAAGTCTTCACTTTCTTAATCAGCCATATCAAAAATGATCACATCGCTGACGATCATCGGGAACCAGTTCAGGTGCATATAGTTCAACCGAATAAATTGAACCTTGTATTTTGATACAGACATATTACCATGAACCAACACCATAAACTCTCGCTTCTTTTCATCTTGATATCAAGAACCCATTTACTTCTTCTGAAAAGCAGCAAAAAAGAATTCCACGTCACATTTGCATGCATCATACCCGCGATAGAAGTCGACCAACAACTATAGACATCTCCTTGAAGAAAGAATACTATGCAGCCTAACTTACAAACATCCAAACACTCCATTTGCCCAAGAATCCTCTCAGTACTTGTGAATCACTCCTCCAATGCCACATGAGCTAAACCCCTAAACTCAATACCACCCAAACTAAGCAAATGCTCCACCGAAAGTCCCGTGTTAACAGTTGCTACAGGTGCTGACGCTCCAGCCATAGTTGCTTAAAACGCTCCAGTCATTGTAACACCCTAAATTTGGGCCTAGATGTTAGATAGATCGATTAGACAGTTTAGGGGAACTGGATTAAGCGATTCGAGCTAGTTTCGGAAATTAATTCTTAATAAATGGTTTTTGGTTAAAATAAAATATGGGAAAATATTATAAAATGTTTAATTAATATTCTAAGGGATTTAGAAAGTTCAATTTGAAGGAATAAAATCATATTTTGGGAAATTTTCATCTGGTGACTAAAATTTAAAGTTTCAAAATTGTTTTGGTGACTATATTGTAAAAGGGTCAAACCTTAGAATCTTTAAGGAGCTAATTTGCCAAAGTTTTTAATCAGATTTTTCTCTTAATTTTGGCTATTTTTAAATGATTTTTAAAGGTTTAATAAATAAAATAAATGGGATTTTATTAAAAGGATTTTAATAACTAAATTCAATTTCTTACGTAACTACTTTTCTCTCAACTTTATCAGCAGCCAAACTATCAATTTCACTCTAAATTTCTCAGAAAACATTCCATTAAGATTTCCTTTTGATTTCCTAATTGATTCTTTTGATTTCTACATCAAATCCTAATTGCTTTCTTGAACATTTCACTCAAATCTTGCCAATTAGGTGAAAAATTAGCAATTAGAGGTGATTTTCATTTCTCTCCTCTAATTGAAGGTTCTTTATTGAAATTCCCAAGTTCTTGATCCTTTACAACTGAATTTTGTTATGTGTTTATGAGTTAATCAAGATTTTATGGATTTAATTGAGTTTTGATGAGAAAATTGGATGCATATTGTTATGGATCTGTTTTGAATTGATTCTAATTGATTTAGATCACTTGAAATATGTGTTTTAATGTTGTAAGAAGAAGTTAACAAAAGAAATCCTGAAACTAAGTGAATTGCTAATTTTCTAGGTTGTAAATAGTTAGTTTTTAAGGTGATCTTGGTGTTAGAAGCTTTATGGAGCTATAAGGTTGGTATAATGATGTATTTGGATGTTAATTGATTTG
Source organism: Hibiscus mutabilis (assembly GCA_019671005.1). Taxonomy (NCBI): domain Eukaryota; kingdom Viridiplantae; phylum Streptophyta; class Magnoliopsida; order Malvales; family Malvaceae; genus Hibiscus; species Hibiscus mutabilis. Next base: position 28,008,958 of record CM033736.1, on the reverse strand, counting down.
TTAAGATGTTAGATCAGTTAGGTTTGGGCTGGGCTTTGTTTGGATTGAGTTTGGTGATGTTTTCAGATGTTTTAAGGAAGCGATTGATGGATTTTAGTGAGGCAAAGTTGTGGAGTTGTGTTGTTGTGTTTAGAGATGCATGTAAATGCATTAATCCTCTATTTTTGTGTGGAAAAAGCGTGGGAGAGTAATCCTACATCTTTTGGAGAGGTTTTAGAGGCTCCGAAAGCTTGATTGAGCATCGACAAGTGGAGAATTTGGTTGTCGGTGAGTGGAAACGTGTTTTGCTACTTTTAAAAGCTTTGAAGATGGTTGTTGGGAGTTTAGAGTAAGTTTGAAACACTTATCTAAGCTCAAAAGTAAGTATTGGTTGATCTTTCTCTCGTTTTCGATTTTGCAAAATACAATCTCATACACATATTTATGGATTTGATTACTTATTGTTATATGCATATTTTAGAAATGAAAGTTGTTGCAAATGATCATACATGTTGATATTTGAGTATGACAAATGATTTATGAAAGAATTTTGAGAATGCTAGAATACATGGGTTAATGTTTTGGAAATTGGCTTAATTTGATGCCAATGTAAAACAGTGAGGTAATGTGGTTTTATTGAGTAGATTGGCAAGTGGCTGAGATTAAAAGCTTTTGAATATAGTTGGCTAGCATAGGGTTTAAAGTGCACTATAATAAGTCACCTCATGTATGTTGAGGGGTCAAGAGTGTGCTATGCTTCACCATGAGAACCGTAGTGGTCAAGGGGTCAAGAGTGTGCCAATTCTCCTGTTGGTGGATTTATACATCATAACCGTTGAGGGCTGCTACAGTTTGAGAATGTATGTAAAGCGGTCGAAGTAACCACTTGGGAAATTCCTGTATCCATTGTGTTTTTATAAATAGAATGGAAATGGTTTTTGAGTCACTTGAATGCCAATATATGATATAATGTATCATGAGAAATGGATTATAATTTGCATAATATGGTTTATACATGAGATGCTCTTTAAGCTTGATATATAGATATTTTGGCATGAGAAAGCTTAAATTGAGGTTTTTGCTAGAAATCCATAAAACATGTGTTGTAATTGTTTAAGAGTGAATATTCGAAATATTGTAGAAGTATGAGATGTTTTGGCATGAGTGTTTTCGAGATTCACTCACTATGATTTATAAGGTTACACTCTCATTTCTCATCAATGCAGATAAATAGGCTTTTTGGGACAACAAGCAAGCAAGGACTTTCCAATGGTGAAGTAATTTCCAAGTATGGTTTTACAAGTACTATGTAATAATAAGAGGCAATGTGACCAAGTTGTAATTGGGAGGGTTATTTTGGTCACTCCTAGGTTTGTGTAAGTTTCGTTTGATGTTTTGGACTTGTATGGTGCTTTATAACCTGATTGAGGGGTTAGGCTTTATTTTGCATGTTCGGGTAGAGATCATGCCTATAGGATCTTTACATGGCTATATGATGATATGAAAGATCCTTTGTGCTTAAATATTTGTAGAAATGTTGCTAAACATGTTATATGATGATTAGATAATGTTTGGGGTATGTTAGAATGAGTCAAAGTGTCATATGTTCAACCAAGACACCATTACAGGCTAGTCCGTACCAGTATGAGTCCTCAGGGATCGATACTCGGGGCCTATCTTGGCTCAATTCTTTTCAAAAATGCACAGCCTTATCGGTACGCCTCATGACTGTATTGGTATGCAAAGTTGGAAATTAATCCTGGTGTCGATACACAGGCAACCGTATCGATACGCCCTTTAGCCATTGGAATTCACATTTATGAAAATGAATACCCATATTGGTACGCTTAATGTAATGCCCAATTTTGGGCCTAGCAGTTTTGAGGCTTATTAGACAGTCCGGTAGACCGGATTAGAGATTCGAGTCAGATTCGGGATCGTATATTTTTTGGTCAGATAAAAATATGGAAAAAGGTTAAAAATCATCTTTTAATATATGATTAAAATTGTTGAAATCAATTTTTGAAAATGAGATTTAGAAGTGTGACATTTTGGCTAGTGACCAAAATGCGATTTTTGAAAACTATTTTTTAAGGTGACTAAAATGAAAAGGATCAAATTCTTAGAATCCTTAAGGAGCTATTTTACAAAGTTTTTTTGGTGATTTCTCCCTCCAATAAAATCATTTTAACATGTGTTTTAAAAGTTAATTAAAAAGGGAATTTGGTTATTAAAAAGTTAGTTATCACTTTAAAGAAAATTTACGTAACTTTTCTCTCCACTTCTTTTCTACCAAACACTCATGTTTTCATCAAAAACCAAAGGTGAAAGATCATTTTACTCAGATTATTGATTTGTAATTAATCCTTTGACATTGATTTACAAAACCTCATTGAAATCTTGTGTTTTGTTAGCTTTAAACAAGCCAATTGAGGGAGAAATCACACGATAGGGGCAATGTCCATGATCTCCTCGATTGAATGGTTCTTTATTGATATTCCCAAGTGTTTGATCCTTGATTTATGGTTTATAATATGATTTTGTGTTTTTATATTGAATTAATTGATTTAATTAGGTAAATTTGATAAAATAGAGAAATATCCATATTGGATATGTTATCCAGTGTTGAGGATTGATTTTAAAAATATCTTGGATGTATAATAATGTTGCTAAGTTGATTTTAACAATGGAATCCCGAAACTCTTGAATCTCTAATTGTTTAGGTTGTTAGAATTGTATTTTTATGGAGTTGTGGTGGTTCCTTAGTTGCTGGAAGTGTTTGGATGTTTTGATCTTGTTTTTAGGCGTTGATTGATGACATTGAAGGAGTTTAATTGTTTGATTATGGCTGGGTTGTGTTTGGAAAGGATTAGATGATGTTTTCAGTTGTTGTGGTTGGGTAATTGTGAAAGGAATGTGAGAATCCGTGAAGGATTGATGTTGCAGTGTTTTGAAAGAATTGAGATGCATTAATCCTCTGTTGTTTTGTGGTTAAAATAGGGGAGGTTGATCCGAAAGTGACCAGTGAAGCTTTGGAGGCTTCAGACACTTGATTTCGCGTTGGTGAATCAAGGTTTTGCGTATCGGTGAATGAGACGTGAATTCTAGTTTTAGAATGTTGTAAAGGTGGTCTTTGGGAGTTTAAGCTTAGCTTGAAATGCTGGTTTAAGCTCGAAAGTAAGTATAAAGTGGTTTTCTCTCTCGGTCGTGCTTTTTGAAATGGTTTTATGCACTTGTTTTGGTTTACATTATACCTACTATTTAAGCGTGTTTTAAAGTATGAGAAATACTATTTTTATCATAGAATAATGATAGATGCACGTGGTAAGTGATCCAGGTAAGTATATGGTTTATACTTATGGTTTAAAGCATGGTATATTGCTTTAGAAACGGTTTGGTTTAATGCTTGGAAAAACAGTGAGGTAAATGGTAAATGGTTATCAGATATAGTTGGCCGACCATAGGATTGATTGTGCACTATAATAAGTCACCTTGGATGTTGAGGGGTTTTGATCCTTGTACCGTAAACTCCATCCAAGTACCCTAACGGTAGAGGGGTTATATGGTACCGCAAACTCCCATTAGTGGATTAAGCATCTAACCGAGGGTTGGGGTTGGTGTCCCCGTGGGTTGAAAGTGTACCAGGTTGTAATGTACCGCGATTGTGATTGTATCGCTATTCCGGTTTAGATGGCTTGAAGTGTTGCGAGGACACTTGTTGAACCCAATGAACTATTTTGGTAAAGGAACTTGGTTGTGATCACTTGTAAGCCAATATAATTATTGATGTATCATTGAAAGGTTTATATTGTATAATGTGATTTATACATGTTTACTCTTTAAGCTTTGCATATGGTTGTTATGCATGGGAAGGCTTAAATTGAGGTTTAGCAATGGGTTTTGCTGCTGGTTAATGATACATGTTGCATATGGTTTAATATGATTGTTTTTAAAGATTTTAAGTGTATGGTTTTTAAGGCATGACAATGTTTTAAATGTTGGTTGAATATTTCAATGTGTTGTTGAGAAATGGTTTTAAATGCATTAATGGTGTTTTGTTTTTGAGCACTCCTCACTAAGCCTAGTGTGCTTACACTTTCTTTGTCCATCAATGCAGAGAATTAAAGGCTTGGAAGGCAGCAAGAAGCAAGGGATCACAAAAAGACATGTTACCAAAGTATGTTTTAGACAAGACTATAAATAATACGGTCAATAGGGTTTTCGTTGTTGTTTTGGGAGGTTTTTGTATTAAACTCCCTGGTTGTGCGATTTTGTTTTGCTGCTCTTGGATTGTAAATGGCCATTATGGATTGTTTTTGGTGATGGCTTCAAGATGCATGCTTTGCTTGCTTGGTTTTAGGAAGCATGCATATAGTTTGAACCTTTGATAGCATAAGCTTGTCTTGTTTACCAAATCTTGTTGCAAGTATTAGAATATGCTTAAATGGATGTTTGTACGCATGTATGCTAGTTGCTAAAACCCAAATGTATCTAGATTTGAGTGTGAAACCAGCTAAAAATGACATTACATGCCCAGGTGTACCGATACGTAGGGGACCGTATCAGTACGACTATGCAAGTTTTGGCTTGGCATTTCAATACGGGCATGAGGGTACCGGTACAGTACATTGCTACTAGAATTTGCTTTTTGAAACAAATCCCGTGTACCGAAACACATGTTGACCGTATCGGTACGTTGTGTGACGAATTTAAATAGGATTTTAGGTTGGAAATGGCGTACTAATACGGGTTAAGGTGTATCAAAATGATATGAGCACCATATCGATATGGTTAGTAGCGTATCGATACGGGTGGCCGTTATTTCAGTTAATGTCATGGATTTGCATTTCTATTTTCTTGTGTTTTAGTCTCTGAAAATTGGTGATGCATTTGAATTATAATGGATGATCTTTTTGATCTTATTTTTGACATGTGGGCATGGAATCTGATTAGTCAAAGGTTGGTAACATAAAAATGAGTTAAGTCCTTGTAGTTTTCCAAAAATTGCGATTAGGTCCCTAATCTGCCATTGTGTCCAATTGGATGTCAATTCGATGCCCGATTGAGTCGAGTTTTCACCTGTGATCAGTATGGACATGTAGGACGATAATTTTCATCTAGATAAGATAAAAGAAAAAATGGACGTGTTTCAGGTTTCTTCTTCACAGTTTACTTTGGTAAACCTAATATAGCTCACTCGGTTCGGTCTTGCGACTAGGGAGGGTCGAGGGGATTACATTTGGTGGTATCAGAGCCAGGTTTGTGATAGTTGAGAGTTGGTATGATTATTGTGATTTTGCTATGAGATGTAATCAGATGTTAGCTCTGCACGATGATTAAAATATGCATGTTGATTGCTTATGCCATGTTGGGGGAAATTTGGGAAACCTATTGCCTTATTATTATAGTCTGAAATGTTAAGATTTTGAAATGGAAGTCTTTGATCCTTGCTTGAAGCTGGCCTGACTATTTTTTTGTTTTGAAATGATTGTCATGCCTTAAGAAATGTGTTATGTTAAGACCGAGAGGAGAAATGAGAACTAGCATGATGTTGTTGCCTTTGGGCAGTGAGTAGAGGAGAGTGTTGTGTCTCCTATGGGTTTGTCACCCCTGAAGTATGTACCATCTGTGCCAATTGGGCCAGGGTTTGGTGATATGATGCCTTAATATAGGCGATGTTTTGAGCTTTTATGATGTTGTTGCTGGAGTGCATGTGTTTGCACCGGCTGTTAGGCAAACACGGTTGCTATTGGAATATCCCTATAGTTTGGGAGGAGTTGAGTACCGTGGGTTGTGACCAGAGGCATCCGAGTCATGTATGACCAGTGTTGTTCATGTTATGGATCGAATGGAATGTATTGGCACCCGTAGGTTGGGATATGTTGAATCTCTGTTGCATGATGATGTTTTTAGTTGGTGGACAGTTGTATATGCGGGCGTGGAACCCCATGATGTGGATTGGGAGTCTTTCCATGCTATTTTTAAGAAGAAGTATCTAGGGTTTGGATAGTTGGACGAAAAAGAAACAATAGTTCATGGCTTGGGTTCAGGATCGTATGTATGTAGCTGAGTTTAGGGTATAGTTTGTTCAGTTAAGCCGGTATGCTCTTGAACTGGTACTGATAGAGAGGTATTGCTGTTATCGATTCTGTTATGAATTGGTACAGGATGTTAGGGTGTACATGTTAGCTTTTGACTACACCATTTTCGATGTGTTGGTACACAGGCGAAGTACATCGAGCAGAACCTGGTTTTATTGGTTTTGTGTAGGAGGTTCTGGCTCTGGCAAGAGAATTGTGAAATCTGGTTCTGATAGTGTTCAGCTTGAAAAAAGTGTGGTAAAGATATCGCCCTTAGTTGAGGCGAGGTGATGATAGTGCTGGGTGAGGACTGCGAGGTCGGAGTATCCAGACTAGAACAGTATTTAATACATGTTGGGTATGTGGATCATGTTGTTAGCGTTTGTGGGGATCGTAGTTTTAACGATCGTCTCTTAAGTGTCAGATGTAGAAATGTAAGTGGCTAGTTTCTCCGGTGAGACAGTTGTTGCTAGAATGATGCTTGAAAATTTCCTTTGATGAGTTAAAGGTCTTGAGGATGCGGTTGTTTTGTTGGAGTTGTCGCTCCACAGTTTTTGATGTAATCCTAGGTTTGGATAAGTGGCTGGAACACAGAGCTGTGGTTGATTTTAAATCCTATAAAGTTTCCTTAAAGCTTGTTGATGATTACGAGGTGGTAATCACGGGCGAGAATGTTAAATTAGTGTTTAATGTTTTTTGGCTCTAGAGGCTAGTCGTTTGGTGGATTTTGGTTGCAAGGTATTCCCAACCTATGTTATGAATCCAGGGTCAAAGGAAGTACATGCTTAAGATATTTGTACGGTATGTGAGTTTCTAGGTGTTTCGAGGGAATGGCTTGGTTTGCCATTGGATTGAGAGGCTGAGTTTTGGATTGAGTTGTATAAAAACACAGCTCTGGTGTATATCACTCTCTGTGCATGGCTCGATAGAGTTGAAGGGGTTAAAGATGCAACTTCAAGAGTTGCTTGATCAAGGCTTTATTAGGCTTAGTGTTTTGCCGGGGGTTGTGCCGGTGTTGTTGTGGAAAAGAAGGATGGCACGATGCAGATGTGCATTGGTTTTTGGTGGCTTAACAAGTTGATGTTATGTTGATCAGTTTAGGGATGCTTCGGTGGTTTGTAAGATTGGTTTGAAGTCTGGGTGTTATCTGTTGGAGGTAAAGGATGTGGTTGTGATTAGATTTTCCTTCTGTGAGGGGTACGACAGTGTGCGTTCTTGGTTATGCCGTTAGTTTAATCAATGCATGGGTTGCTTTCATAGTTATGATGAGTTGGGTAGTCCATGAGTTTTTGGGTCAGTTAGTTGTTTGCTTATTGATGGTCTTTTCGTGTACAGAAGCACCGAGAAGGGTTTTGATTGATAAGTATGGATGGTTTAGTAGATATTTGGTGAGAAGTGAATGTTGGTCTTTGTTTGGAAATATGAGTTTGGGTATGTTGCAAAGAATTATGGTTTTGAGAATGTTATTAGTAAGTGTGAACAGATGAACATGCACAGTGCAAAAACACTTATATCTATATGTAAATATGTCAGTACATGCATACATTTGGGCATGACATTAGAGGTTTTGCATACATACACATAGACATCTATGAGGTGATGGTGTGATGGTGTAAGTAAGGTTGCATACATACACATATGTAAATATGTCAGTACATGCATACATATGTTCACACTTACGGATGACTGATTGAAAATCAATGGAGTGATGGTGTAAGTAAGGTTGCGTATGCAAGTTGTTTTGGAAATATGGTTCTTGGAGTTCTCAAGGTTTTAAGAGGATGTTAATGATTGATTCTTAGAAGATTGGCTTGTGCTAGTTTTTGAGCGACCAAAGTTAGAGTTGACAGTTTGTGGGTTTGCTAGATCCAGTTTTTAGCATCGAGGTTTGTTGAGATTGTAGTACTGTAAGTGAAGTTGTGGCTTATGCACCTAGATAGTTAGGGGTGCATGAGCGCTTTTGTCATACGCATGTTGTGAAGCTTGCCACGATGGTGGTTGTTTAAATGTTTTAGAGACACCAATTCTATGATGAGGAGTGTGTTGTGTACACGGATCAGGCGTGGTTAGAAAAAAATGAATGATGACTTGAGTCTTTGACAACTTGGATGGTTGGAGTTGTTTAAGAGTTATAGTTTGATGATTGGATATCGTCCGAGCTAAGGGTGTAGCTGTTGCCTTGTATATGAGAGTTGCGGTGAAGTTGGGGATGTTGTTTACGCGGTAGGGTATGATGCGTGATGGAGGCTTGATGGTCGAATTGCAAGTGAGGTCATCCGGGTCACAATTGATTAGAGAAGGGAAACTTTGTGATAATGTGTTATTGCCGCATTTCCAGGTTATCGGGGAAGGAAATCTGATGGATTTTCGCGTTAATGATGATAGGGTGTTGTGTTTTAAAGATCGGAAAATGGTGTCTCTTAATGTTTAGTTGAAGCGTTTTGTTTTATTTGAAGCGCATGCCAGTTCTTTTTGAGTTGGTCTAAAGGAAGATGTGGTTGATTTTGTTGATCGATACATGGTATGACAGTGAGTGAAAGTTGAGCATCAGTTTCTTTTCAGGTTGTTGCAACTGTTGAGGATAACGGAATAGAAGTGGTAAAGAATCACCATGGATTTTGTGTCTGGATTGCCTTTGAAACTAACCAAAAAGGATTCCATTTGGGTGGTTGTTGATTGAGTTGTGAGGTGTGCGCACCTTTGTGTCTATGCTTGCGATATGTGTTTTAGATAAGCTGGCAGATTTGTTTATTGCTGGGTTAGTGTGTTTGTACAATGTGTCTGAGTCCATAGTGTGGACAGAAATCTGTGGTTTATAGCGAGGTTCTGGGGGTGTTGTTTTGAGCTTGAGTGAATGCTTGAGTTACAGTCCTTCGTGTCATTTCCATACGGATGGTCAGTTGGAGCATGAAATTTAAGTTTTAAAGGATATGTAACCCCCTTGACCCGGCCTAGTCACAAGGCTGAACTGAGCAAGCTACATTAGGGTTTATCGAAGTAAATCGGAAAGAGAGAACCTCAACTGCGGCCATATTTTTTTCTTTTGTCTCGTCTAGAGGCATTATTACTTCCCTACATGTGCATGTTGTTCACATGTGAGGACTCAACTCAATCAGACATCGTAACGATATTCAATTGGGAACAAACAAAAATTATGGACTATTTCGGAAAACCAACAATGTTTAGGGACTTTTCCAAGTTTTAAGTTACCAAACTTTAATTAGATATATTTCATGCTCAAGTGTCAAAAATCAGCTTAATACGATCTACCATACTCACACAATTGATACAACAATACTCAGGGACTAAAACGAAAGAACCCAGAACTGCCTTTCTATGACATTAACAGAAATAACGGTATCTGTATCGATATGCCGAGTCTCGTATCGATACGGTTGTGCACCCCTAGTTTCGATACGACAATACCCGTACCGGTATGCTACTTCGAATATAAAATACCCTTTTTAATTTCTATTAAACACCGTACCGACACAGTCACGTAGTGTTTTAGTACATGGGCTCATCTCAAAAAGAGAAATTCCAGTAACAGTTAGGCATATCGAAACACCCATACCCGTACTGAAGCACCCTGTTCATATTTTCCTAGCTGTACCGATACGGTCCCTCATGTATCGGTACGCCTGGGCCTATAATGTCAAGATTAGCTATTTTTTCACTCGAATTTAGATGCTTTTGGACCTTGGCAACTTGCACACGTGCATATAATCATTTTAATGTACATAAACTATCATTTATACCAAGGTTAAGCAACCCATTCAACTTCAAGGTTTCGAAGGACCACTCTAGAGGCATGCTTCGTAGACCAGGTTGCCAAATATACCAATATGCACAATTTAACCATTCACAGCATAAGGAACATGCCAACACAACCTACACAGCATACTAAGCCTGTTCAAACCAACAACACATAGCAATCACATGGAAACTCTAGATGCATATCTAAGCAATGTCCATCCACAACTATGAGCTAATATTAACGTCAAGCTTAGCAACATCAAACCATCATCACAAACCAGCATAGAACCATACCTAAAATCCATAACGAAACATAATTACAACCCTCAAAAACCATGGTGAACACATTGCCTTATTAACCGGAAATATAAACCGATTTTATACTCAAAAATAGTTTATCTCTTGGATTCCTTCAAACCTTGCCTTTGTTGCCCCAGATAAACTACCTCTATCCTATACATATCGGATACATGGATCTCTCATACCATACCTAGTTTAACCGCATGATATCTCAAACCTTTCCTAGTTAAACCGCAAGATTTGACACCCTCGCCTTGTTAAACCGCGAGATTTCACCCTTGCCTAGTTAAATCGCAAGTGTATCGACCTTGCCTAGTTAATCTGCAAGATCACCATCAATTTGGGTTGCCTAGTTAAACTGCATGCCCCAAATGAGGTCCCCAACAGTCCAAGTGGCCTTGTTTAATCGCCATACCTCAAGGACCCATGCCCACAATTGATTTTGTTCATATTTTATAGTGCACTTTTAATCCTATGGCATGTCAACTATATCCGATTATTTTCTCACCATGTCACATAGCCAATATATCAATTACAAAACCATTTACTTATTGTTTTACAATGCATTATGCAAAACACTACATATGCAAATCTCATTGCCAAAGCAATAACACCATTCCCAACCGGAATTAAAACCAATGCTCAATAGCATCTAATATACTTTCAATCCCCTGCACATGCACTCAAAAATCATGCATTACCAATAAGTAAAACCTGCCATGTTTATTACCAAAACATGAAAACAACATGCTCATATCCAAGCCGATATTCAAGATCAAAATAAGGGAAACATACTTCCGAGCTTAGGTAAGTATCTCACGCTTACTCTAAACTCTCAACAATCTTTACAAACCTTTGTAAAGCATTTAAACCTAGTTTCCACTCACCGATATGTTTCGCCTTTCTCGTCAACGCAATACAAGCTCCCGGCAAGCCACAAACAATGTCAAGCTTCGGCGCCTTGATTATCCCTTGTTTTAAACACATAAAACCAGAGGATAAATGCATTATCATGCATTCAAACCACTGCCTCAAAGAAAAACCTCGCAACTCTCAGGTTGCCCACTAAGAAACCATCCGAAACAAACCAAAAAAAGCATCAAACGTATCCAAAACTTAACCCAGCCATAAACAAACGATTCAACCCATCAATCAACATCAATTAACATCCAAAAACCCTTTCCTGGCATCCTTTTACTTCCAGCCAAGATTAAACTCAATTATCACCACAAAAACTCAAATCTAACAACCTACACAATTAGAGATCCAAGAGTTTCGGGATTCTATTGACAACAATAACTTATCAACTTCAAAATACATCCAAAATATGTATTAAAGCAATCTCAAATAATGGAAATTAGATCCACTTCGAAAATTACCTTGTTTCATCAACATTACTAAATTAACTCAATCAATCATTGATAAAATAATAAAATCAGTTTACAATCAATAAATCAACGATCAAATACTTGGGAATTTTAGTAAAGAACCATACAATAGAGGATATCACGGACCTTACCCGTATTGCGTGATTTCTCCCTCAATTGGTTTGATAAAAGCTAAGAAAACACAAGATTTAGATGAGATTTTGTAAAACAATATTAATTAATCAATCACAAACCATAAAAACAAGTTAAAAGACTACTCTCCTCTGGATTTTGATGAAAACTTGAGTGTTTGGCTGAGGAGAGATTGGAGAGAACAAGTTGAGAGAAAGTTATGTGAATTTTCATTAAAGAGCTTAACTAACTTTTTAACTAAAATCCCTTTTTAATTAACTTTAAAACACATGTTAAAATATCTTTAACTAAGGGTGAAATCATTAGAAAAAACTTGGTAAAATAGTTCCTTAAAGATTCTAAGAATTTGACCCTTTTCGTTTTAGTCACCTTAAATAGTAGTTTTCAAAACTTACATTTTGGTCACCAGCCAAAATGTTTGATTTCCAAATCTTATTTTCCAAAATTGATTTCACCATTATCCTTAATGTAATTAATAATGATTTTAGACTATTTTTCCTCAATTTTATCACCTTTAAAAATATTTGAACCAATTAAATCCCGAAATCAACTCGAAACTCTAATTACGGTCCACCAGACCTTCAAACCAACCCTTTAAAACCTCTAAGCCCAAAACTGGGGTGTTACAACTCTCCCCCAATTAAGATTTGAAATTACCTAGAGGAAACAAATGCGAAAACTGCTCTAGCATCTTCGACTTGCGTTCCCACGTTGCTTTCTCAACACCACAGTGCCACCGCAACACCTTAACAAGCTCGACAGTCTTGCCACGCAGAACCTTCTTGCTAGTATTGAGGTCTCTATAGGTTTCTCATCATAAGATAAATCTGCCCTCAACTCCACATCCACCTCTGGCATAACATGCGATGGATCTGATCGATATCTCCTCAACATCGAAACATGAAACACATTATGAATTTTCTCCAACTCAGGAGGCAACCTCAACCGATATGCTACAGGACCTACACGCTCAATAACCTCATACGGTCCAATGAACCTCTGACTAAGCTTACCCTTACGTCTGAATCTTATCACCTTTTCCATGGTGACACTTTCAAGAATACGCGATCGCCCACCGCATAATCAATTTCTCTACGCTTCAAATCCGCGTAAGACTTATGCTGATCCGCAACTGCTTTTAAGCGATCACACACAAGCTTAACCTTCTCATCTAAGTCCTTTAACACATTTGGCAGGGATACATGCTTTTCCTTTACCTCATCCCAACACAAGGGCGTACGACACTACCGGCCATATAACGCCTCACAAGGTGCCATCTGTATACTCGCCTGATAACTATTGCTGTAAGCAAACTCAACTAGAGGCAATTACTTCTCCCAGGTTCCTTGGAACTCAATAATGCAGCATCTCAGCATATCCTCCAAAACCTGGATAACCCGCTCAGACTGCCCATCCGACTGGGGGTGATACGCGTTGCTGAAACTCAACCTCGAACCCAAAGCCTGGTGCAAACTTCTCCAAAACCTTGTCGTAAACCTTGGATCTCTACTAGAGAAAATGGATTTAGGTACCCCGTGCAAACGCACTATCTCAGCAACATACAAATCTTCCAACTTGTCCAAGGTATACATTGTATGGACTAGAAGAAAATGTGCACACTTTGTGAACCGGTCATCAATCACCCAAATGGAATCCTTTTCAGTCTGTGTCAACGGTAATCCTATCACGAAATCCATGGTGATCCTCTCCCATTTATATTCTGGAACTTTCAACGGGTGCAACAATTCGGATGGAAATTGGTGTTCAGCCTTAACTCGTTGACATACTAAGCACATGGAAACAAACTCAGATACATCTTTTTTCAACCCAACCAGTAGTATGCCTCCTTCAAATCACAATACATCTTAACACTACCGAGATTCATAGCAAAAGGATTCGAATGAGCCTCTATCAAAATAGTGTGCCTCAACTTCAGATCATTTGACAAAACTATTCGACCCTTGACACACAAAACTCCATCATCACCAAAATAAAAATCTGTCGGATTACAATCCACTGTTCTTAACATGCTCAACCAAAGAATCATCGTACGACTGCTTAGATTTGGTCACTATGACAACGTAGGCTTAACTTGCAATTCCGCCAACAACCCACCTTCCCGCATCACACTCAACCTCGCAAACATAGCTCTAAGCTCAACCGCAACCTTACGACTCAAAGCATCCGCAACGACATTGGCTTTACTAGGATAATACTCAATTGTCAAGTCGTAATCCTTAAGCAATTCCAACCACCTTCATTGCCTAAGATTCAAATCTTTCTGAGACATCAAATACTTCAAGTTCTTTTTGTCCGTAAAGATCACACACTTCTCACCATAAAGGTAACGTCGCCAAATCTTCAAGGCAAACACCACAGCCACCAACTCTAGATCATGAGCTGGATAATTGCACTCATAAACTTTCAACTGCCTCGATGCATATGCTACAACCTTCCCATCCTACATCAGTACACATCCCAAGCCAACATACGACGCATCACTATAAACCATAAACTTCTTCCCAGATTTCAGTTGAATCAACATAGGAGCATGTGTCAAAACCTCCTTCAACTTTTCAATTGCTTCTCCGTCCACACAAAAGGAACATTTTTTTATAGCAACTTGGTGACCGGTGCTGCAATACTCGAAAACCCCTTAACGAAACGACGATAATAACCAGCCAACCCAAAAAAACTACGCACCTCCTATACAGACTTAGGTTGCTTCCAATTGAGAATAGCCTCAACATTCTGGGGATCAAAACGAATACCCTCCGCAGAAACCACATGACCAGGGAACATCACTTCCCTAAGCCAAAACTCGCACTTGCTTAACTTACCGTACAACTGGTTATCCTTCGAAACTTGCAACACAAGCCGCAAATGCTGATCATACTCTTCCTCGATACGGGGGTACACGAGAATATCATCTATAAAAATCACCATGAACGGATCAAGATACTGATGGAACAGCCTATTTATCATGTCCAGAAATTCAACCGGGGCATTCGTCAAACAAAAAGGCATGATCAGGAACTCATAATGCCCATACCTCGTACGAAACACGGTCTTATGCACACACACGTCCTTAACCTTAAACTGGTAATACCCCGATCTTAGATCGATCTTTGAGAAAACTTCTGCTCCACGAAACTAATCAAACAAGTCATCAATCCGCAGCAATGGATACTTGTTCTTCACCATCAACTTATTCAACTGGTGATAGTCAATGCACATACGCATCGGACCATCCTTCTTTTTCACAAAAAAGAACATGAGCACCCCATGGAGAAATGCTTGGTCAGATGAACCCATGGTCTAAAATCTCTTGAAGTTGTGACTTGAACTCCTTCAATTCCTTTGGTGCCATCCTATAAGGAGCAATAGACACTAGTGTTGTACCCTCATATGTCTCAATACGAAACTTCACCTCCCTATCTGGAGGTAAACCTGACAACTCTTTAGGAAAAACCTCAGGAAAGTTTCACACAGTCTGAATGTCCTGCACTTGAACACCCTTGGCTTCCAGATTCATAACAATAGCCAAGTAAGCTTGGTAGCCATCAAACACCATCTTCTCCGCTTGGATAGCTGAGACAACATTGGACAGAAACTTTACATTCTCACCAACCACCACAACTTCATAATCGTTAGCCATCCTCAAGGAAATCATTTTGGATTCGCAATCCACAACTGCCCTGTGCTCACTCAACCAGTCCATACCCAAAATAACGTTAAATCCCTAGAATGGCAATTCCATCAGATCCACATCAAACTCATGACCTTGCACCATCAAAGGACAAAGCCGTTACAACCTTCTTGTCATAACCGTCTCCCCAAAGGAACTAGTTACTAATATGCCAACATCTAAGATCTCAACAGGAACATTCAGCATAAACACATGCTTACTCAAGATATATGAATGCGTAGACCATGAATCAATCAAAGATAGAAATGACAAGGATTGCAAAGTAAAAGTACTTGCGATCACATCTGTGTCATTACGACCCTCACGGTGATCAAAGATCTAAGTCAATCCACCACCCTCCGATTACACCGCTACAGCATGATCTATAACCCTCTATCCATCCTTGCACCTCTAAAAATTACCCCTACCACAGCCTCGGCCCCTAGCAGGTGCAGTACCCTGTACCGGTGTATCCCTCGCAGCCCGAGGACAAACACGCTTCAAGTGATCAGATGAGCCACAAATACAGCAAGCTCTAGCATTACCCCAGAACATACCCATGTGGCGCCTACCACAACGCTCACACTCTGGTGTAACACGAGCTCTTTGAGCACCTTGGCCAACTCCACCTCCATGTATGTGATCTGGCTTATGTCTCTTGTCCCTAAACTTCCTATTCTTCCTCTAATAATAGCTAAAGTCAGCCACTCTCTTTCCCAAGCTCGCATCCGCAACCCGAACTGGTACACCCAAGGAATGCTCGATATCCTTAGCTCGATTGACCAACACATCAAAATCCGTGTAATCTGCAGCCAGAAGATACGTCTTAATGTACTTAACAGATATGCCTCCCTGAGATAGTGACATAAACTAGCACTTCTTCATATCTAAATACTAGGTACCAAGATACTTCTTCTTGAAAGCTCTCTGGAAGAACTCCCAAGTAACGTCCGCCTCAGGAACGCCAGCAATTGTGGTCACCCACCAATGGTATGTATCTTCTTGCAGCAGAGATACAGTGCAACCCAAGTTACTCTCTTCATTACAACCCATCTGATTCAAGATACGAACCGTCTTTTCTAGCCAACTCTCAGTTGCCTTAGGGATCAAACCCTAAAATTTCTCACCTCCCAAACTCTTAAGACGTTCCAAGGGTAAACCTTGATTAGCCACCACAACATGTGTCGATGCTTATGCCTACACTCCAGCCATTGCTGCTTGGAAAGCCCTTGTTATTACCTGAACTAAGGGAGTCAAATCACCATATACAGGCACTTGGTGAACCTTGGGTGCTTCACCTGCCCCCAACGTCAACTGAGGAACCACTGGAGGAGTAGGAGGTAAAACATGAGGGGGATTCTCTTCTGTCTCATTATTCTGCCCAACCTCAGCAGTATTAGCCATCGATCGTGTCTCACGTCAAGCCATACTATCAAAAGCATCAAAACACATTAAAGTTAGGCTAGCATCAAGGAAAGGATCCAAGAAAACTTTAAAACGCATTTAAAATCCTTGGTAATAGGCAATGTGTTCCCAAAACATACCCCAATAGGATATTAAAAAATCACCTAATGTATACAAAATCACCGTACAGTTCAAACAACATCAGCTAACCAAACGACAACATCCAAACTTCTCGCAAACCTGGCTCTGATACCAACAAATGTAAACCCCTCAACCCGGCCTAGTCGCAAGACCAAACCGAGCAAGCTACATCAAGGTTTACCGAAGTAAACCGAAAAGAGGGAACCTCAACCGCGACCATATTTTTTTTAATCTTGTCTAGAGGCATTATTACTTCCCTACATGTTCATGTTGTCACAGGTGTGGACTCAACTCAATCGGACATCATAACGAAATTCGATTGGGCACAAACACAAATTAAGGACTATTTCGCAAAACCAACAATGTTCATGGACTTTTCTATGTTTTACCAAACTTTAATTAGATATATTGCATGCTTAAGTGTCAAAAATCAGCTTAATACGATCTACAATACTCGCACAATTGATAGAACAAGATTCAAGGACTAAAACGAAAGAACCCAGACCTGCCTTTCCATAATATTAATAGAAATAACGGTATTCGTATCAATACATCGAGTCTCGTATCGATACGATTGTGCACCCCTCGTTTCGATGCGACAAGACCTGTACCGCTACGCTACTTCAAATATAAAATACCCTTTTTCATTTCCATTAAACACCATACCGATACGGTCACGTAGTGTTTCAGTATACGGCCTCATCCCAAAAAGAGAAATTCCAGTAACTGTTAGGCGTATCGAAACACCCATACCCGTACCGAAACACCCTGTCTATATTTTCCTAGCCGTACCGATACGGTCTCTCACTTATCAGTACGCCTAGGTCTGTAATGTCAACATTAGCTAGTTTTTCACTAGAATTTAGATGCATTTGGACCATAGCAACTTGAACAAATGCATATAATCATTTTAATGTACATAAACTATCATTTATACGAAGGTTAAGTAACCCATTAACTTCAAGCTTCCGAAGGACCACTCTAGAGGCATGCTTCCTGGACCACCTTGCCAAGCATACCAATATGCACAATTTAACCATTCACAACATAAGCAACATGCTAACACAACCTACACATCATACTAAGCCTGTTCAAACCAACAACACATAGCAATCACATGGAAACTCTAGATGCATATCTAAGCAATGTCCATCCACAACTATGAGCTAATATTAACGTCAAGCTTAGCAACATCAAACTATCATCACAAACCAGCATAGAAACATACTTAAAATCCATAAGGAAAAAGAATTACAACCCTAAAAAACCATGGTGAACACATTGCCTTATTAACTAGAAACATAAGCCGAGTTCGTACTAAAAAGTCGTTTATCTCTTAGATCCCTTCAAACTTTGCCTTTGCTGCTCTGGACTTTAATGCTCTAGATCATTAGGAAAAAGAGAGCGTAAGCACACATGCTTAGAGAGGACGCTCATAAAACAATGATGCTTTAAAACCATTTGAAAACTATATGCTTGTTTTCAAAAAACATGCTTACAACCAAAGCATTTTCCATGATTCCAACCGAATCAAAGCATAGCAACCTTTATGCAACATCGTCTACATTCCATGCATAAATTCTAAATCATTATAAACAAACCATGCTTAAGTGCCAAAACATTATAAAATAGGTTCAACACATGAAATTTAACATATATTGGCATTTATGCCTAGTTTAACCGCATGATAACTCAAACCTTATCTGGTTAAACCGCAAGACTTGACCCCCTCGCCGTGTTAAACTGCGAGATTTCACCTGTGCCTAGTTAAATTTCAAGTGTACCAACCTTGCCTAGTTAATCCGCAAGATCACCATCAATTTGGGTTGCCTAGTTAAACTGCATGCCCCAAATAAGGTCGCCAACCGTCCGATTGGCCTTGTTAACCGCCATACGTCAAGGACCCATGGCCACGATCGATTTTGTTCATATTTTATAGTGCACTTTCAGTCCTATGGCATGCCAACTATATCCGATTGTTTTCTCACCATGTCACATAGCCAATATATCAATTACCAAACCATTTAAATACTATTTTACAATGCATTACGCAAAACACTACATATGCAAATCTCATTGCCAAAGCAATAACACCACTCCCAACCAGAATGAAAACAAATGCTCAATAGCATCTAATATACTTTCAATCCCCTGCATATGTACTCAAAAATCATGCATTAACAATAAGTAAAACCTACCATGTTTATTACCAAAACATGAAAACAACATGCTCATATCCAAGCCGATATTCAAGACCAAAATAAGGGAAACTTACTTCCGAGCTTAGGTAAGTGTCTCACGTTTACTATAAACTCCCAACAACCTTTACAAACCTTTGTAAAGCATTTAAGCCCAATTTTCACTCACCGATACGTTTTGCCTTTCTTGCCAACACAATACAAGCTCCCGAAAAGCCATAAACAATGTCAAGCTTCAAGATTTAACTTAGAGGATAAATGCATCATCATTCATTCAAACCATAGCCTCAAAGCGAAACCCCACAACTCTCAGGTTGCCCACTAAGAAACCATCCAAAATAAACCGAAAACAACATCAAACGTATTCGAAACTTAATCCAGCCATAAAATAATGATTTAACCCATCAATCAACATCAATTAACATCCAAAAACCCTTTCCTAACATCCTTTTGCTTCCAGCCAAGATTAAACTCGATTGTCACCACAAAACTCAAATCTAACAACCAATACAATTAGAGATCCAAGAGTTTTAGGATTCTATTGATGACAACAACTTATCAACTTCAGAATACATACAAAATATGTATTAAAGCAATCTCAAATACTGGAAATTAGATCCACTTTGAAAATTACCTTGTTTCATCAACATTACTCAATTAACTTAATCAAGCATTGATAAAACATTAAAATTTGTTTACAATCAATAAATCAAGGATAAAATACTTGGTAATTTTAGTAAAGAACCATACAATAGAGGAGATCACAGACCTTACCCCTATTGTGAGATTTCTCCCTCAATTGATTTGATAAAAGCTAAGAAAATGCAAGATTTAAATGAGATTTTGTAAAACAATTTTAATTAATCAGTCACAAATCATAAAAACAACTTAAAAGACTCCTCACCTCTGGAATTTGATGAAAACTTGAGTGTTTGGCTGAGGAGATATTGGAGAGAAAAAGTTGAGAGGAAGTTTTGTGAATTTTCTTTAAAGAACTTAACTAACTTTTTATCTAAAATCCCTTTTTAATTAACTTTAAAACACGTATTAAAATATCTTTAATCAAGGGAGAAATCATCAGAAAAAACATTGTAAAATAGATCCTTAAGGATTCTAAGAATTTGACCCTTTTCATTTTAGTCACCTTAAAAAGCAGTTTTCAAAACATGCATTTTGGTCACCAGCCAAAATGTCCAATTTCTAAATCTTATTTTCCAAATTTCATTTCACCATTATCCTTAATATAACTAATAATGATTTTAGAATTTTTTCCTCAATTTTATCACCTTCAAAAATATTTGAACCAATTAAATCCCAAAATTAACCTAAAACTCTAATTCCAGTCCACCAGACCTTCGAACCAACCCTTTAAAACCTCTAAGCCCAAAACTGGGGTGTTATAGGATATGTTGAGTTGTTGTACCACTGAGTTCCAGGGAACGTGGGAAAAGCAGTTTCCTTTGGTAGAGTTTGCTTTAATAACAGTCATCAGACAAGTACCATGTGGCACTGTACGAGGTGTTGTGTGGTAGGAAATGTCGTACGCATGTGGGTTGGGCTGAAATAGGTGAAGGTAAGTTCCCATGTTTGATGTGTTGAAAGGCACTAGTGAGAAGGTGAAGTTGATATGTGAGCGCTTGAGAGCAACTTCGGATTGTCAGGAATTCTATGTAGATTCGAAACGTAGTGTTATAGAATGTACTGTTGATGATCGCGTGATCCTGTTGGTGTCGCCTTGGAAGAATATTACATGTTTTGGGCAGAAAAGAAAGCTTAGTCGAGGTTTTGTGGACCATACAAGATTGTTGAGCTTGTGGGTCCTATTGCTTATTGTTTGAGGATACCTCCTATGTTGGAAGGGTTCCATGATGTGTTTCATGTGATGATATTGCGAAGGTATCGGCTGGATTCCTCGTATGTTGTACCGGTGGAAGGCATTGTATTGGGATCAAATTTATCTTGTAATAAGGATCAGGTGGAGATCCTTAATGCTAGCAGTAGGGTTATGCATGGTGAGACGGTTGAGCTTGTTAAGGTGTTGTGGAAACACCGTAGTGTTGAGGAAGCCATGCAAGAACATAAGTTAGAGATGTTGGAGCAGCTTCTGCTTTTGTTTCCTCTGGGTAAATTTTAGGGATGAAATTTCTTAAGTGCGGGAGAGTTGTAACACCCCGATTTTGTCTAGTGACCAAAATGCGATTTTCGAAAACTATTTTTCAAGGTGACTAAAATGAAAAGGATCAAATTATTAGAATCCTTAAAGATTTATTTTACCAAGTTTTTGCTGGTTATTTCCCCTCAATTAAATCATTTTAACATGTGTTTGAAAATTTAATTAAAAAGGGAATTTGGTTATTAAAAAGTTAGTTACATTTTAAAGAAAATTTATGCAACTTTTCTCTCCACTTATTTTCTACCAAACACTCAAGTTTTCATCAAAAACCAAAAGTGAGAGATCATTTTACTCATATTATTGATTTGTAATTGATCCTATGACTTTGATTTACAAAACCTCATTGAAATCTTATGTTTTCTTGGCTTTAAACAAGCCAATTGAGGGAGAAATCACACAATAAGGGTAAGGTCCATGATCTCCTCTATTGAATGGTTCTTTATTGATATTCCCAAGTGTTTGATCCTCGATTTATGGTTTATAATCTGATTTTGTGTTTTCATATTAAATTAATTGATTTAATTGGGTAAATTTGATAAAATAGTGAAAGATCCATATTGGATCTATTTTCTAGTGTTGGGGATTGATTTTAAACATATCTTGGATGTATTATATAGTTTCTAAGTTGATTTTAACAATGGAATCCCTAAAGTCTTGAATCTCTAATTGTTTAGGTTGTTAAAATTTTGTTTTTGTGGAGTTGTGGTGGCTGTTTAGTTGCTGGAAGCGTTTGGATGTTTTGATTCTATTTTTAGGTGTTGATTGATGATATTGAAGGAATTTAATTGTTAGATTATGGCTGGGTTGCGTTTGGAAATGATTAGATGATGTTTTTTGTTGTTGTGGTTGGGTAATTGTGAAAAGAATGTGAGAATCCGTGAATGATTGATGTTGCAGTGTTATGAATGCATTGAGATGCATTAATCCTCTATTGTATTGTGTTTAAAACAGGGGAACTTGATCCGAAAGTGATCAGTGAAGCTTTGGAGGCTCCAAACACTTGATTTCGCGTTGGTGAATCAAGGTTTCGCGTATTTGTGAGTGAGAACGTGAATTCCAGTTTTGGAATGTTGTAAAGGTGGTTTATGGGAGTTTAAACTTAGCTTGAAATGCTGGTTTAAGCTCGGAAGTAAGTATAAAGTGGTTTTCTCTCTCGGTCGTGCTTTTATGAAATGGTTTTATGCACTTGTTTTGGTTTACATTGTACCTACTGTTTTAGCGTGTTTTAAAGTATGAGAAATACTATTTTTGATCATGGAACGATGATGGATGCACGTGGTAAGTGATCCATGTAAGTATATGGTTTATACTTGTGGTTTAAAGCATGGTATGTTGCTTTGGAAATGGTTTGGTTTAATGCTTGGAAAAACAGTGAGGTAAATGGTAAATGGTTAATTATATTGACAAGTGATGTGGTTTTAAAATTGTTATCGGATATAGTTGGCTGGCCATAGGATTGATAGTGCACTATAATAAGTCACCTTGGATGTTGAGGGGTTTTGTTCCGTGTACCGTAAACTCCATCCAATACCCTAACGGTAGAGGGGTTATATGGTACCGTAAACTCCTGTTAGTGGATTAAGCATCTAACCGAGGGTTGGGGTTGGTGTTCTCGCGGGTTGAAAGTGTACCCGGTTGTAATGTACCGCGATTGTGATTGTATCGCTTTTTCGGTTGAGATGGCTTGAAGTGTTGTGAGGACACTTGTTGAATTCGTGTATCTGATGAACTATTTTGGTAAAGGATCATGGCTGTGATCACTTGTAAGCCAATATAATTGTTGATGTATCATTGAAAGGTTTATGTTGTATAATGTGATTATACATGTTTACTCTTTAAGCTTTACATATGGTTGTTATGCATGAGAAGGCTTGAATTGATGTTTAGCAATGGGATTTGATGCTGGTTAATGATACATATTGCATATGGTTTAATATGTTGGTTGTTAAGGCATGATAATGTTTTAAATGTTGGTCGAACATGAGTTGAAGTGAGATTTCAATGTGATGTTGCGAAATGGTTTTAAATGCATTTATGGTGTTTTGTTTTTGAGCACTCCTCACTAAGCCTAGTGTGATTATGCTCTCTTTGTCCATCAATGCAAAGAATTAAAGGCTCAGAAGGCAGCGGGAAGCAAGGGATCACAAAAAGACTTGTTACCAAAGTATGTTTTAGACTAGACTATATGTAATACATGCAATGGGGTTTTTGTTGTTGTTTTGGGAGGTGTTTTGTTAAATTCCCTAGTTGAGCGATTTTGTTTTGCTGCTCTTGGATTGTAAATGGCCATTATGGATTGTTTTTGGTGATGGCTTGAAGATGCATGCTTTGCTTGCTTGGTTCTAGGGAGCATGCCTATAGTTTGATCCTATGATCGCATAAGCTTGTCTTGATTGCCAAATATTGTTGCAAGTATTAGAATATGCTTAAATGGATGTTTGTATGCATGTATGCAAGTTGTTAGGACCCAGATGCATCTAGATTTGAGTGTGAAACCAGCTAAAAATGACATTACAGGCCCAGGCGTACGGATACGCAGGTGACCGTATCGGTATGGCAAGTTGCTTTTGGAACAAACCTTGCGTACCGAAACACATGCTGACCATATCGATATGGTGTGTGACAAATTTAAATAGGATTTTAGGTTCGAAATGGCGTACCGATACGGGTTAAGGTGGACCAAAATGATATGAGCACCATATCGATACAGTTAGTAGCATAACGATATGAGTGGTCGTTATTTTAGTTAATGTCATAGATTTTCAGTTCTATTTTCTTGCTTTTTAGTCCCTGAATATTGGTGATGCATTTGAATGAGATTGGAAGATCTTTTTGATCTGATTTTTGACACGTGGACATGGAATCAGATTAATCAAAGGTTGGTAACATAAAAATGAGTAATGTCTTTGTAGTTTTCCAAAAATTACGATTAGGTCACTAATTTGCCATTATGTCCAATTGGATGTCAATTTGATGCCTAATTGAATCGAGTTTCCATCTATGATCGATATGTACATGTAAGACGATAATTATGCATCTAGACAAGATAAAGAAAAAATGGACGTGTTTCGGGTTTCTTTTTCACGGTTTACTTTGGTAAACCTAATGTAGCTCACTCGGTTCGGTCATGCGACTAGGCCGGGTTGAGGGGGTTACACTTAAAGACCATACTACACGCTTTTGTAAATCACACTCGTTGCAATATGAATAGGGTTCGTACCGGTATGAAAGTTGTTATTTTTGGTAAAAAAGCTTTTTGAAGTTTAAATCTTCACAGTTTAGTCCTTGTTTCTTTATCTTGCAATTGAATGAGTTTGGATGATTATTTTAAGATGATATTTAAACTATATGCATGGAACCTGTCTAATTAAGGATTGGTAACTTCAATTTTTATAAAGTCCTCATAATTTTCTATAATTGTAATTTGGTCCCTAAAGTGCAATCTCGTGCAATTCGATGCCAATTCGACGTCCGGTTGAGTTGTAAATTTCACCGTTGCTAGCATGATCGCCTTAGGTCTTAATTATGCATTTAGAAAGATAAAATGAAAAAATAAATAATTTTTGAGTAATTTTTTGGGTTTGTCTCGGTAAACCTAATGTATCTCGCTTAGTTCGGTTTAACGATTAGATCAGGTCAATAGGGGTTACATTTGTTGGTATCAGAGCGAGGTTATGATTATTGGGAGGTGGGTTATGGTTGTTTGATGTATTGTTGTTGTGTGATTCTGTTGTATAACATGCACAATTGTCATTTCCAGGTCATGTGTTAAATTCACATATTTTCGTGTCATCAAATACTTTTTCGTGTCATCAAATACTTTAAACTTTTGTGATTCATATAAATATGACACTTTTTACCATATAGATAATGTCACTAGATTTTTAAAGAAAAATCATAACTGTCATTTCCAGGTCATGTGTTAAATAGTGCATTTCATGAGTTTTGATCTGCCTTGATGTATAGGCTACTGCCTAATATTCTTGCATAGGCACGCAATCCAAACCACAATGAGATATATCATTGTACAAAGTATATTCTTTTCCTGGTTCTGGTTGAATTAGAACTGGTGTCTTAGTCAAAACTTTCTTTAATCTTTCAAAACTTTCCTGACAACTAGAACTCACATTTAAAAAACTTGGCATAAAGCAGCTAATCTCTTAAAGTTTGTAGTACCACATGAAGATGGTAATCATGCTCAACTTCGGCCTTTGAATAAACCAAAATATCATCTATGAAGACCACAACAATCCATATAGGGTTGGAATACCATGTTCGTCAAATCCATGAATACATCAGGAGTATTTGTAAGTCCAAACGGCATCACTAGAAACTCGTAATGTCCATAACGAGTACTGAATCTTGTCTTCGATACATTTTCTTCCTTGACCTTGAGATGATAATAATCCTGATCGAAGATCTATCTTTAAAAATACTACTGCATCTTGAAGCTGATCAACTAAATCCTCAATCCTTGGTAGGGAATACTTATTCTTAATGATTACTTTATTCCATTGTCAATAATCTATACATGATCATAGGGAACCATCTTTTTGCTTTACAATTAATACCGGGGCACCCCATGGTAATTCACTTGGTCAAATGTAACCTCGATCTAGCAATTCTTGTAATTGAGCTTTTAGTTTCCTTAACCCAATTGGTGTCATCCTATATAGTACCATTGATATCAGCTTAGTTCCAGGATAGACATCAATCCCAAACTGTATTTCCCTATCTGGAGGTAACCCTGGTAACTCATCCGAAATTATATCAGGAAATTCCTTTACAGTCAGGATGTCTTAATCTTTTTAGGTGTCTTTTGAGTATCCACCATATAAATTAAACATGCTTCACATCCATTGCATAACAGCCTTTGAGCTGTCATTGCAGAGATTACTGACTCTAAACAGTCGGTTCTTTCCCCCACAAGGATTAATTCAAAACCTTTGGGTCCTTGAAGTACCAACCTTTTCTTCTTACACTTCATATCTGCATCATATGCAGATAAACAATCCATTCCAATAATGACTTCAAATTCATAGAATGGAAGTTCCACTAAATCTGCCAGGGAACTTAATTCCTTGAATTTCTAATGAACCTTTCTTGCATATTCCAATTACTTGTGCATTGTGTCCAAGAGAATTATTGGCAATCACATTACTAAATATTCTCCATAGAAGTCTTTCTTTGTGCTACTATCTTAGTACCCTTATATATATTAATCGAACCCGAATCAATTAATACAATTACAGGTTCTTTCCATAGCCTTCGCTCTGTTCATAGCCTCTTGGAAATTTGATAAGTTCATGCCTAATAGAATCTCCTAGGGCCTTGGACGAAGCTTCTCTATAAACCATTCACATCAAGACCTTTTGATCGGCATAAATTTAACTACGTACCGACTCAGTCTATTAAAATCTAACTCGTACTCATAGACAGTACGAGTACCTTGTTTCAAACTTAGGACTGCTGCACATTTATCTTTTAACGAGTTGCCAACATACTTGACTTTAAACATTCTTCTTTCTTCTTTTGATTCCCATAATTAAACATTTAACACAGTCCATCAGTACTTAACATCATCTATTTCTACTGAAACTTATTCATGTTATTGAAGAGCATAATCAAGTTACACAGTAGTACATCGGTAACATGACATCCTAGGGGCATGTACTTAACATTAAATCACATTAAACTCGATTTAGCCTCCAGAATCGGCTAAACCTATAGCTCTAATACCAATAAATGTAACACCCTTAACGTATACTCATAGACCGAATATACACTAAAGATGTTACAGAGTTGTTAAGAAAACTTGACTTGAAATATTTTTTTATTATTTTTTATCAAACTTTATATTGTAGTTTAACCCTTTTTTGGTTTTGAATTAAAAACTACGTCAGTCTATAGAAGCTAGTTTTGACCCTAAATTGTTTTATAAAATTTATAAATGTGTTATTGAAATAAAAATATAATTCAGGGAGAAAACTATGTACCCTGCCTAGACCTTTTCTTGATTTTAAAATTACTATGCGATTAGGGTTAAACTATACTTAACTACATCAAAAATATAACTACTTATAGCAAACCAATTTCTAAATTCATACATTGTAATAGTACATAAACACATTATAAACTTAATATTACAAAACATTTTTTCTCTTTAAATCCACTACATATATGTACATGCCCACTAGACATCAAACTTACAACTTAAGATGTACATACCTTGATTTCTAATGTAACTTGATTTTCCAATTTAATAGCTCCTTCTTGCCATTCTACTTGGGAGAACCTACGTGTGGAATAACACACGCTAAGTATGAACTTAGTGAGGCAATAATCTTATTTATCAAAACATAAAATAAAGCAATACATGTTATACATTAACCTAGCATAGTTTCTGTCTAAGGTAGTATCGTACTAACAAAGTTTTCATAGTCAGTCAATATTCATGTGCAAGTCATAATTTTTCTAACTTATTCTAGTTTCCAATACTCCATCATTATCAAGTAAATCATATACATGGCATAGTTCACATACATGGCATATTTCATACACATGGCATAATTTATATATATGTGGCATGATTTATATACATGACATAATTCATTTAAATGTCATGATTCATATACGTGACATCATTCATATACATGACTTAATTCATATACATATCATGATACATCTACATGGCATAATTCATATGCATGGAATAATTCATATGCATGGAATAATTCTTATACATGTCATGATTCATGTACGTGATATGATTCATTTCCATGACTTGATTCATTTATATGACATGATTCTTTTACCTGACATAATTCACATACGTGATTTAATTAATATAAAAGGCATGTTCATTCATGGCATGGTTCATATACATGGGATGGTTCATATTCAAGACATGATTCATATACATAACATGATTCGTTTACATGACATAATTCATTTACGTGACATGATTCTTTTATCATTGCCCAAAGTATGCTATATGAGATCAAAGTACAAGAGTCATCTTGAAATGACATTGTAGTGTCTAACGTTAACGTGAAGATGAATACGTACTCGGGAATGCTCTTTGTTCCCCATAAACATGAAGCACCTCGAAAGTGCACTCGGCATAGTGGGCGTGGATCCCTAGGGTGCATGTGACATAATCATTTTGTCACAATATTTGTTTGATAACATGAACATGAGGGTGCAACTGCTAAAGACTTTATGGCATGCCAACTATACCACAGACTCTCATACACAATACTTGGGCATTTCTTTTATCATCAATCATTCATCATAATCAATCATATAAATAAACATTTCATGTTTCATCATAAATGCTTATGGTAAACATAGATCATCATATAAATAAACATTTCATATCTCATACTTCAACATAATTGGTCATGGAAAACATAAATTATCATATATATAGATAATGCAACATCATTTTAATTTAAGGTCGACTATTCGCAAGTCTTTCTAATTGCATTTTAAAACATATAAATGCACTCACCTGGGCCATGAATAGTATGCCTCACTAAGCTTACTTGAGGTTCTTATCTTTCTTTTTATCATTTGGTTCTCCTTCAATCTCTTTTGGAATTGTATAAGACCAGTCGAACATATACATTACCATTCTCGTATTCGACTTAAATCTAACATTGCTAACTTGATTCTTAAGCATAACTATTCGAATATACATCATTGCCGAAATAGTCCCTAGGTTCTTAGTGACCATTTTGAACATTAAACAATTGTTCAAGCCTAATTTGAACAATTTCCATAATCATTTACTAATTTTGGACTATTACCTTTTTGTCCGTAAACTTTATAAAAGTGACATTTTAGTCACTACTTCACTTTTGTACATAAATTCATGTACAAATAAACCATTCATCTATTTTCTAACATTCTTGAAATTTTTCCTTCAACTTTCAACTTTATTCACTTTGGTCCTTCACTAATTCTTTATTTCGAAATAAGTCCCTTATCCTTCCTTTCTTGACATTTCAATCCTTTAACTTTCATAACATGCTTGAATCTTCAATTCTATCAATTTTCCATAAATTCAAAACCAATCCCTAATTTTTACTAAATTGACGAATTGATCCTTGAATTTATAAAAAAATTCATTTTGGTCCCTAATCACCAATTCAAGCTACTTTCACCATAATTCAATGATTCCAATGCTAAAATAAAATTTATAATAGTTTCCCTAATTTTCCAAATTTTTGAAATAGTCCCTAAATTTACAACTTGGGAAATTATTCAACATATCATCAAAATAGGTCTCCTAACATCATAGTTCAATCAATTCCATCCTTAATTTAGCTTCCTAACCAAAACCCCAAAATTTTAGGGTTAGGGTTTACAATCTCTAACATGGAATTTATCCAATTTCAACCTTAATTCCATGTTTGAGTCATCAATTTAACTATCTACAAGTCTAATTCCATCATAAACTTCAATTTCCATAATCAATCTTCATCCATAATATAACTCATACTTGACTTTTATCATGCAAAAATACTATCAAATTGAAGAGAATCAAGTGTAGAACAATTTACCTAAATAAATTTTGCTTGAAACGTGTCTTGATTTCTTAAAAATTTGGCTTGAAAGTTGGAAAAATTCTTTCCCCTTCTTTCTTTCTTGTTTTTTAACAGCCCAAAATAAGATGAGGAAGATTTTTCTCATCTTTTAATTAGTTTATCCATTTGTTGAAAATTAAATGAAATTTTAATTCATTTAATTAGTAAAATTACCAATTTACCCTTTTCATCCAATGGCCAAGACTTAAAATTATCAAAAATCAATGGCCATGATCAATTCCATGTGTAATTCACCTTTCAAAATTCCCCAAAATTTCTCAAAATATTTCAAAAATGCCATCCATGGCAAATGGCCAATTTGCCCTCGAACTAAACTTTATTTACTCACATTTCTAAAAATGCAATTCCATAAAAATGGACCCAATTGGTTCTATTCTAACCAGCTTCCTTCCTAAAATTTATGATTTTTATTCGATCCAAATATTCAAATTTTATTCAATACGATTCCCAAATTTTCTTTCTTTGAGCTTTATTGCTTTATAGCCATTCCATCGTAATCTAACTAAATCTAGTTAGAATCAAACAAACAATAATAAAATATTCATAAAATAATATTTTATGAATTTTCCATAATCTTTGGAACTGTCTTTAAAATTTCAATTCGATCCGATATATCGATAATTATCGGGAATTTTTATTGGATACATTTTCTCTTATAAATTCATATCAACAAGCCATTACGAATATTATTGATTCAAATTGAATCCTTTTTATTAGTCAAAATATTGAATTTGGGACCTTCCCAACAGGTCACCCATCCCTGTGCTACTCTGGTCTGAGCACGCTTAATATTTTTTATTAGATCCAAAATTAGAATAATATAAGCCTAGTATGAAAAATCCGGGTAACACAGAAATACCACTATTGGGGGTGAACTATTCATTTACGGGTTTAACTTACAAAACTTTTGGAAATTACACTTTGGTCCATAAACTTTTCCAAGGTTTACACTTTAACCCCTAAACTTTCAAAAATTACATTTTAGTCACTAATCAAAAATTGGGATATTACATACTTACTGTAAATGCATGGTTTAAAAGTACATATGCAATGTTTAAAAGTGTTTTGAATGCTAAAGAGTATTGGTTTTTATTCCTGTCGGGAATGTGATATTGCTATGGCAATGTGAGATGTATATGTGGGGATTTTGTGTAATGCATTGTAAAATAGTGAGTAAAAGGTTTTATAAATGATATACTGGCTATGTGACAAGGTGAGAAACATTCGGATATAGTTGGCATGCTATAGGATAAAATGCACTATAATATGTCTAAAAATTGACCGTGGTTAAGGATCCTTAAGGTATAGCGGTTGGCTACTCGGACTATATTGTTATCACTTGGGTTGAGCGGTCGGTTCCCCTTGTTGATGTATAGCTTGCGGTCGGTAAGGTTATAAAGTTATGCGGTCGGCATGGGGTAGTCTTGATGATGGTCGGTCATTAAAGGAGATCCGTGTATCCGATGTATAGGTTAACGGTCGGATAACTAAAAGTTAGGGTCGGCTAATCAAGGATAGTGGTCGACTATCCGGGGTCACTATAATTGCCAATATATGAGATTTCTATTGATGAACTTTTTATAATGCTTTGGGAACTTAAGCATGGTTTACGTTTATAATGCTTTGGGACTTAAACATGGTTTTGTATATGATGCTTTGGGATCTAAGCATTTGATATTTATATATTGTCTTGCATATGGTTGATATGCATGTTTTGGATTGTAATCATTGGACTTGCTTAGGTCGTAAGCATGGTTTGAAACAAGTGTTAATTTCAAAGGGTTTAAATGCATCATTGTTTATGAGCATCCTCACTAAGAAAGTGTGCTCACGCTCTCTTTTCCCTAATGATGCAGAGCATTAAAGCTAGGAGGCAGCAAAGACAAGGATAAAGTGATCCAAAGACAAGACTATTTGGGTATGAACTCGATTTTAGTTCCGGTTAATAAGGCAATGTGTTCGCCTCAGATTTTGGGATTTGTAATTATGTTATTCCCTAGTTTTAAGCATGTGTAATGTTGTGATTTCTGAGTTTGATTGATGTTGTTATGCCTTTTGTGCATCGTACCTAAGGTTAATGTTATATGGTTCCCTAGTTATGCATATAGTTGGTTATGCTTGGTTGGTATGCTTTGGTAATCTTAGAATGTTGAATGTGATAAGGATATGGTGTTGGTTTGATGCTTAAACTGAGATTGGCCTATTTGTGCGTTTGGTATGTTTGGTTTCATGGTTTAGGAAGCATGCCTCTAGAGTGCTCCTTTGGATTTGTGTAACATGTTTGGCTAGGTAAATTATGGCATGGATGAGTGTTTGTGTAAGTATGAATGTTTGTATGCATGTATGTAAGTTGTTAGGACTCAAATATATCTAGATTCGAATGAAAAACCAGCTAAAAATGACATTATAGGCCCAGGCGTACCAATACTCAGGGGGTCGTACCGGTACGTCTAGACATTTTCGGAAGGGTGTTTTGGTACAGGTGAAGGAGTTTCGATACGGTATCAAGCCACTGGAATTTTACTTTTTAAAAGAGAGCTCGCGTACCGAAACACTATCACCCCGTATCGATACGATATGAAATAATTAAAAAGGGAATTTTACTTTCGATATGGCGTGCATGCCTAGTGTAAAATGTCATTCCGTTTCGATACGAGCCTTAGTGTTCGAACGAATTCTTAAAATGTCATTTTGGGCAGTTTTGAATTCTTTTGTTTTACCATGGTTCTTGTTTTGTCGATTCAGTGAGCTTGGATGATCGTTTTAATCTAGAATTTGACATGGTGGCATGAAACCTGACTAATTGAGGATTGCTAACTTAAATTTCAGTTTTGTGCCTTAAATTTAATAGTTTTACAATCTAGTCCCTGTACAGTGTAGTATGCAATTGGTGGTTCTTTCGTGCTTGATTTTCTTTGATTTCTCAACCGCAGCAAGCATGAACATGTAGGTTTAATAATTCGCATCTAGGCAAGATAAAAAGAAAAAAAATGGACTAAATTTTCGTAACCTTTCTTTGGTTTGCTTCGGCAAACCTAATGTAGCTCACTTAGTTCGGTCGAGCGTCTAGGCCGGGTCGAGGGGGTTACATGATTACTTACTGTTATATGCATATTTTAGAAATGAAAGATGTTGCAAATGATCATACATGTTGATATTTGAGTATGACAAATGATTTATGAAAAATTTTGAGAATGCTAGAATACATGGTTTAAGGTATTGGAAATTGGTTTGATTTGATGAATATGTAAAACAATAAGGTAATGTGGTTTTATTGAGTATACTGGCAAGTGGCTGAGATTAAAAGTTATCGGATATAGTTGGCTAGCCATATGGTTTAAAGTGCACTATAATAAGTCCCTTCATGTGTGTTGAGGGGTTAAGAGTATGCCATGCTCCACCATGAGAACCGCAGTGGTTGAGGGGTCAAAAGTGTGCCAATTCTCCCCGCTGGTGGATTTATACATCATAACCATTGAGGGCTACTCTGGTTTGAGAATGTATGTGAAGTGGTCGAATGAACTACTTGGGAAATCCGTGTATCCGATGTGTTTTTATAAATAGATTGGAAATGGATTTTGAGTCACCTGAATGTATCATAAGAAATGGATTATAATTTGTATAATATGGTTTATACATGAGATGCTCTTTAAGCTTGCTATATAGAGATTTTGGCATGAGAAAGCTTAAATTGAGGTTTTTGCTAGAAATCCATTATACATGTGTTGCAATTGTTTAAAAGTGCATATTCGAAAGATTGTAAAAGCATGAGATGTTTTGGCATGAGCTTTGATACTTATTTGAAAGTAAAATGGTTTTAAATGCATTGATGAGTGTTTTCGGGATTCCCTCACTAGGCTTTATAAGGTTACACTATCCTTTCTCATCAATGCAGAGAAATAGGCACTTTGGGACAGCAAGCAAGCAAGGACAATCCAAGGGTGAAGTAATTTCCAAGTATGATTTTACAAGTACTATGTAGATTAATAAGAGGCAATGTGACCAAGTTGTAATTGGGAGGGTTATTTTGGTCACTCCTGGGTTTGTATAAGTTTTGTTTGAGGTTTTGGACTTGTATGATGCTTTATAACCTAATTTGAAGGGTTGGGATACATTTTGCCTGCTTGGGTAGATATCATGCCTATAGGATCTTTACTTGGTTATGTGATGATGTGAATGATCCCTTGTTTTGCTTAAATGTTTGTAGAAATGTTGCTAAACATGTTATATGATTATTAGATTATGTTTGGGGTATGTTATATTGAGCCAAAGTGTCATATGTTCGACCAAGAGGTCATTACAGCTTAGGAATTGGTACGTAGGGCCTTTCTCGGCTCAATTCTATTAAAAATGCAAAGGCTTATTGGTACGCCTCATGGCCATATCATTACGTGAGGCTAGAAATTAAGCCTGGTGTCGGCACATGGGCAACCGTATCGCTACGCCCTTTAGCCACTGAAATTCATATTTTCGAAAATGATTACTCGTATCGGTATGCTTGAAGAACGTATCGATACACCTTTGTAAATTACACTTGTTGCAATACAGATAGGGGACGTACCGGTACCCTAGTCAATTAATTCTGGTAAAAATGCTTTCTGAAGTTTGAATCTTCGCAGTTTAGTCCTTGTTTCTTGATCTTGCAATTAAATGAGTTTGGATGATTATTTTAAGATGAAATTTAACTTGTATGCATGGAACCTGACTAATTAAGGATTGGTAACTTTAGTTTTAATAAAGTCCTCATAATTTTCTATAATTGCAATTTTGTCCCTGAAGTGCAATCTCGTGTAATTGGATGTCAATTCAACGCCTGATTGAGTTGTAAATTTCACTGCTGCTAGCATGATTACCTTAGGTCTTAATTATGCATTTAGATAAGATAAAATGAAAAAAAATGATCATTTTCTAAGTAATTCTTCTAGGGTTTGTCTCGACAAACCTAATATAGCTTGTTCGGTTCGGTCTGGTGATTAGACCGGGTCAAGGGGGTTATAGTCATAGCCTGAATCAATGGTGTCATGTCACCAAAAATTGGTCTTGGCGATTCCTGAGGTACACCACCCTCTACTCCAGCACCAACAGAAGGAATCGGAGGAGGAGGAGGTAACTCATTATAATGCCCATCCACAACACTATCCATGTAAGCTCTCGTCTCAGTCCTTTTTCTCTCGAAATATGATTCTAAATCATGATAATGCAACAAAAAAATCAATTAGGGTATCTGGAAGCAAGAATCCAAGATGCTAATGTTTCAAAACAAAAATCATTTCGCGCTCTTAGTAATAAGGCAATGTGTCCCCAAGCTTTTACCCCAACATAACAAATTTCAATCATAAACACACAAAATCAAACGTCATGCATGCTATTCAACATAATTATACAACAATATTACCTTAAACAACCATAACCCACAGCCCAACAATCATAACTTGGCTCTGATACCGCCAAATGTAACCCTTTTGGCCCAGATAGATGCCAGACCGAACTGAGAGGCTATATTGGGTTTGCTGACAAACCCAAATGATTAATTAGAAAATGGACTTTTTTCCTTTTATCTTGTCTAAATGCATAATTAAGTCCTAAGGTGTTCATGATGGAAGCGGTGAAATTCACAATCAAATCAGGCGTCAATTTGACATCTAATTGGTCGAGAACACACTCTAGGGACCAAATTGCAATTTTGGAAAACTGAGGGAACTTCCTTAAGCCAAAGTTACCAAACCTTAATTAATTAGGTTACATATATTCTAGTTAAATTTCAACTTAAAATAATCTTCCAAACTCATTTAATTGCATGATCAAGAAACGGGACTAAATTGCAATGATTCAAACATCAGCAAATTATATTACCAAAAATAATAGATTGGGTATCGATACACCCCTTGCCTATATTGATATGCGTATTTTTTCAAAGGTTATCGATACGGTCCTCAGGCATACCGATACTAGTAGTTTGATATCAAAATAGGGAATTCTAGTAGCCAAAGAGCGTACCAATACTATTGCTCGCATGCCGATACCTAGTGTAATTTTTTAGGGGCATATCAATACGGTTACCAGGTGCACCGATACCCCTGTGCAATTTTGCATATTCTAGAGCCACAACAAACCCCACGTACCAATCCCTAAGGACCCGTACCGGTACAACTTGGTCTGTAATGACCTCTTGGTCGAACATGTAACACTTAGGCTCCAACTAACATGCTTCAAACATCACACAAACATCTTCTAGCAAATCTAACAACATTTCCTCAACCAAATAAGCATGCTAGAATACCATTTAAACCATAGCAAGTCAATTCAAAGATCCTATAGGCATGATCTCTACCCCAAGCATGCAATTCTCATCCCAACCCTTTAAAGCAAGTCATAAAACCTCATACAAGTCAAAAATACCAAATGAAACATGTCCAAAACATGTAGTAACCCAACAACCCTCCCAATTACAACTTGGTCACATTGCCCTCTTATTACTACGTAGCATTTATAAAACCGTACTTGAAATATCTTCACCCTTGGATTGCTTCTTGCTTGCCTCCTGTCCGAAAATGGCTACTTTTCTGCATTGATGAGAAAGGAGAGCATAACCATGAAAGCTTAGTGAGAGATTCTCAAAAACACTCATCAATGCATTTAAAACCATTTGTTTTAAAACAAGTATTAAATCTCATGCCAAAACATATCACGCTTCTTACCATTCCAAAATATGCATATTTAAACATTTCACCTATAACCCCCTAGACCCGGCCTAGTCGCAAGACCGAAACGAGCGAGCTACATTAGGTTTACCGAAGTAAACCGGAGAGAAGAACCAAAACTGTGACCATTTTTTTATTTTATCTTGTCTAGAGGCATTATTACTTTCCTACGTGTTCATATTGTCCATAGGTTAGAACTCAACTCAATCGGGCATCGAAGCGACATCCAATTGAACACAAACGCAAATCAGGGACTAAATTGCAATTTCAATAAAATTTAGGAACTCAACCCAATTTTACATTACCATCCTTTAATTAAATACATTTCATGATTAGATATCAAAAGTCAGCTTAAAACGATCACCCATGCTCATTCAATTGACATAACAAGATCCAAGGACTAAAATGAAAGAATTCAAAACTGCCTTTCCATGACATTAACAAAAATAACGGTTAACCGTATCGATACACTAAGGCCCGTATCGATGCGGTATTGCAATATCATTTTAGTATGCTTTGTACCATACCGGTACGCTATATCGAATACAAATTCCCATTTATTTCCTTTAAACATCGTACTCGATACGATCACATAGCGTTTTGATACGCGAGCTCGTTCACAAAAAGTAAAATTCTAGTAGCCCTTAAGCGTATCAAAATGGCATCCCCTGTACCGAAACACCCTGCCCGATTTTGCCTTGTCGTACTGATACGATCCCTTGCGTATCGGTACGTCTGAGCCTATAATGTCAAAATTAGCTGGTTTTTCACTCAAATCTAGATGCATTTGGGTTCTAGCAACTTGCATACATGCATATAAACAATTAAACACTAAGAAACTATCATTTAAACCAAGGTTAAGCAATCAAAACAACCTCATACTCCGATGGACCACTCTAGAGGCATGCTTCCTAGACCACTTTGTGAAACTTACCAAAATGCACAATTGAATTATTCTCAGCATAAGCAACATGCCTATACATCCAACACAACCTATTAAACCTAATCAAACCAACACAAAATGGCAATCCACAAGGGAACTCTAGATGCATACCTAAACATCCATTCAACTTCATCTATAGGCGAGGATTAACATCAAGATAAGAAACCTCTAACCATCATCAAAAACCAGCATAGAATCATACTTAAATCCACAATGAAACAGATTTACAACTCCCAAAACCATGGTGAACACATTGCCTTATTAACCGAAACATAAACCAAGTTCATACTCAAAATTTGTTTATCTC
Source organism: Hibiscus mutabilis (assembly GCA_019671005.1). Lineage (NCBI taxonomy): Eukaryota > Viridiplantae > Streptophyta > Magnoliopsida > Malvales > Malvaceae > Hibiscus > Hibiscus mutabilis. The sequence goes on along the minus strand of CM033736.1, from coordinate 27,971,156 downwards.
TTGGATCCCTTCAAACCTTGCCTTTGCTGCCCCAAACTTTAATGCTCTGCATCATTAGGAAAAAGAGAGCATAAGAACACATGCTTAGTGAGGATGCTCATAAGACAATGATGCATTAAACCATTTGAAAATTATATTTTTGTTTTCCAAAACATGCTTATAACCAAAAGCCTTTCCATGATTCCAATCGAATCATAACATAACAACTTTTATGTAACATCATACACATTCCATGCTTAAATCCCAAAGCATTTTAGATAAACCATGCTTAAATCCTGAAGCATTAAAAACAAACCATGCTTAAATCCCAAAGCATTATAAATAAACCATGCTTAAATCCCAAAGCATTATAAACAAGGTTCAACACATGAACTTTCACATATATCGGCATTTATAGTTATCCGAATAGACAACCTCTATCCTATACACATCGGATACATGGATCTCTCATACCATGCCTAGTTAAACTGCATGATACCCCAAACCTTGCCTAGTTAAACAACAAGATTTGACACCCTCGCCTAGTTAAACCATGAGATTCTACCCTTTCCTAGTTAAACCGCAAGTGTACCGACCTTGCCTAGTTAATCAGCAAGATCACCATCAATTTGGGTTGCCTAGTTAAACCGCAAGTCCCAAATGAGGTCCCCCAACAGTCCGAGTGGCCTCGTTAAACAGACATACCTCAGGGACCCATGGCCACGATCGATTTTGTTCATATTTTATAGTGCACTTTTAATCCTATGGCATGCCAACTATTTCTGATTGTTTTCTCACCTTGTCACATAGCCAATATATCATTTACAAAACCATTTACTTACTATTTTCAAATGCATTAAACAAAACATCACATAACCAAATCTCATTGCCAATGCAATAACACCATTCCCAACCGAATGAAGACCAATGCTCAATAGCATTTAATATACTTTCAATCCCATGCATATGTACTCAAAATCATGCATTACCAGTAAGTAAAAGCCTGCCATTTTATTACCAAAACATGAAAACAATATGCTCATATCCAATCCAATATTCAAGATAAAAATAAGGGAAGCTTACTTCTGAGCTTAGGTAAGTGTCTCACGCTTACTCTAAACTACCAACAACCTTTACAAACCTTTATAAAGCATTTAAAACCAGTTTCCACTCACCGATATGCTTCGCCTTTCTAGCCAACGTGATGCAAGCTCCCTACAAGCCACCAAAACAATGTCAATCTTCGTCGCCTTGATTATCCCTTGTTTTAATCACATGAAACCATAGGATAAATGCATTATTATGCATTCAAACCACTGCGTCATAACAAAAGCCTGCAACTCTTAGGTTGCCCTCTAAGAAACCATCTGAAACAAACCAAAAACATCATCAAACATTTTCGAAACTTAACCCAATAATAAAACAATGATTCAACCCATCAAACAACATCAATTAACATCCAAAAACCCTTTCCTAACATCCTTTCACTTCCAGCAAAGATTAAATTCGATTATCTCCACAACAACTCAAATCTAACAACCTAAACAATTAGAGATTCAATAGTTTCGGGATTCTATTGATAAAAACAACTTGTCAACATCAAAACACATCCAAAATATGTATTAAATCAATCTCAAATATTGGAAATCAGTTCCACTTTGAAAATTACCTTATTCCATCAAAATTCCAAATTAACTCAATTAAACATTGATAAAACATCAAAATCAGATTACAATTCATAAATCAAGGATCAAATACTTGGGAATTTTAGTAAAGAACCATACAATAGAGGAGATCACGAACCTTACCCCTATTGTGAGATTTCTCCCTCAGTTGGTTGATAAAAGCTAAGAAAACACAAGATTTAAATGAGATTTTTGTAAAACAATATCAAATAATCAATCACAAATCATAAAAACGAGTTAAAGAACTCCTCACCTCTTGATTTTGATGAAAACTTGAGTGTTTAGCTTAGGAGAGAATGGAGAGAAAAAGTTAAAACAAAGTAAATTTTCTTTTAAGAGCTTAACTAACTTTTAACTAAATCCTCTTTTTAATTACTTTAAAACACATGTTAAAATATCTTTAATTAAGGGAGAAACCATCAGAAAATACTTGGTAAAATAGCTCCTTAAAGATTCTAAGAATTTGACCTTTTTCATTTTAGTCACCTTAAAAAGTAGTTTTCAAAACTTACATTTTGGTCACTAACCAAAATATCTTATTTTCGAATTCCATTTTCCAAAATTGATTCCACCAAAAAACAATATATATTAAAAGATGATTTTTAACTATTTTTCCATATTTTTATCTTATAGAAAAATATACGATCCCGAATCTGACTCGAATATCTAACCCAGTCCACCAGACCATCTAATAAATCTCAAAACCGCTAGGCACGAAACCGGGGTGTTACATCACCAAACATGTATCATGGATTTCTAGCATAAACCTGAATTTAAGCTTTTTCATGCTAAAACGTCAAAATAGCAAAGCTTAAAGAGCACTGCATGTATAAACCATATTAATTCATATATTAGCATTCAAGTAACCCAAAACCAATTCATTTCTCTTTTTTGTTAGTTTGTTTTTGCATGCATTGAGAATAATGCTTCTCTTGAGTTTGGGGGTTTGTCTTGTTTTGATTTTGTCTGTCTCATTGTAGTTCGCATACATGACTTGCCATGAAAATTTCTTGTTTAATTGCTAGAACCTGCTATGATATCCTATGATGAGTTAATTGCCATGACATTTAGTTGAAAGAACCTTTGACTTTAGGATTGGCATAGAATTAACTTGAAATCATCTATGATGCCTTTAGTACTTACACTGTTGTGACTTATCGATCTTAAGAAACCTAGTAAATGTTAGGTTGTTAATATATATATAGCTAGAGGTGCCCATCTTGCTCTAGTCTAAAAATGAAATAATTACTAGAGGTGTCCATGTTGCTCTAGCCGAAAAAAAAATATTTTGCTAAAGGTGCCTAATTGGCTCTAGCTGAGTAAATTGCCTCAAAATTATAATTAAAAATGTGGTTTGCTTGGAATCTTGTTGATTGACTTGTACATAACTCTACACACACTTGCACCAGTATTATAGTTTATTTTTTAGTGATTTTCTGTGATTTTTGAAGGTCAAAAGGTAATTGATTCTTTATTGCCACAGTTCTGAGGATTGAAGTCAGGTTCGAAACATGTTATTTGGTAAATGCCTTGGCAGATAATTGTTGTTAGTTATTGCATTGCTTGAGGACAAGCAATAGTTCGAGTTTGGGGGTGTGTTGAGTGTGAAAAAGTACTACATTTTGTACCTTTTTTACATAGATTATTGTTTAGACTTAGGTCCGTTTAGTTGCATTTTTAGTTGTTCATGCATAAATTCATAGTCCTTTTGTTTATTGGACTTGGCCTTATGTTTTGCTAATTTTGTGTAGAAATCACTGCTATTTTGTTCTTTTTGTGCATGAATAAATTGTTGAGCCAGTTGCCGAGCTTTTGTCTGGGCAAGTCGGAGATAAGAGTAGATTTTTTAAGACTTATCATTTATCCTTATCCCTACCCTTATCATATTGGATAAAGCCCATATTTAAAACAAGAGCTATCGTTAATAAAGATAACGAGATTATCCCCTCTAATTTTTAATTCAAATGAAGATCTCCCCCTCTATATAAGTGAATCACATCTACAACAAACTAAGAGGGAAGGATTGGATCGAGAATCGAATCAAAGAGAGGATCAAATGAAGGAGGAGTTCGACTTTCTAGAATATTTTTCTCTTTTTATCTTTTGATTAAACCGATGTCTATTTTTTGTATTTGTTGATTTCTTCCAACCCAGCCATGAACTAAAATAATTGGCTTGGGTTAATATGTTTATGATGTTTGTCAACGAATGAATTGTTTTGGTTTTTAATTCAATATTCGGTGTTTATCCAAATCTTAGCATGTTATTATAATTTCAAGTGAACTTTGGAAAGGGCAATGAATCCATTTATCTAGGCTCAGGAGAGCTAGATTCAAGAAACAATTGAATATGGTTTCCATTGAAATAACCGTTGGTGGAAACTAATTCGCCTTAGGGATAAGGAGTGAATTTCAGTAGACTAATAAGTGTTTAATGATTGATGATGTCCACCCAAGGTTAACACAAGGATGTATTACCAAGGCTTGCACAGTCATCAGTTCTTCGGTTAGGGATAATTTGAAGACATTGAAGACAACTCTATCGACCATAAAAGGGTAATTAATTAACACAACAATTCAGCCGACAACTGCATCATTACACTCAATAACCCATCCTACTCTCTCAACTCGGTTTTTTCTTTCATTTGTCAAATTCATCTAGATTTATTTATTTTACTTGTTTATTACCACTATGTATCACCATCAATTTAATTAATTTTACAGTACAAGAAGCTAAAAGTAAAGTTTCACTAATCCTTAAGAGACGATATTAATCTATATTATTACTTGCGACATGTTTACTTGCACCGCTTGCATATCACTGAAATCAAACAACAATAGTTTATGCATGAAGGATAGTAAGGTTTTGTTTACTGTCATAATTAATAGAGAATATGATATTATGCATATATATAACCCCCTCGACCTGGCCTAGATGCCAGACCGTATCAAGGGAGATACATAAGGTTTGCCGAAACAAACCCAAAGAAAATTAACACGAATTAGGTATATTTTTTCTTTTATCTTGTCTAGATGCATCTTTTAAACCGATCATCAATTAATTTAAGTTACCAATCTTCAATTAATCAGATTACAAGCTTACATGTCTAATTTTGACTCAATCTTGTAACCCCCTCGACCCGGCCTAGTCGCAAGACCGAACCAAGCGAGCTACATTAGGTTTACCGAACTAAACCGTGAAAAAGAAACCCGAAACACATCTATTTTTTTCTTTTATCTTGTCTAGATGGAAAATTATCATCCTACATGTACATACTGAGCACAGGTGAAAACTCAACTCAATCGGGCATCGATTTAACATCCAATTGGTCACAATTGCAATTTAGGGACCAAATTGCAATTCCATAAAACTATAGGGACTTAGGTCATTTTTATGTTACCAACCTTTAATTAAACAGGTTTCATGCATACATGTCAAAAATCAGCTCAAAAGAATCATTCAAGTTCATTCAATTGCATCCACAACATTTAGGGACTAAAATGCAAGGAAACAGAACTTTAGAAAATTGCAAATAACCAACCTAACTGCCACCCGTATCGGTACGAGTACACGTATATCGATACAGCCTTATCATTTCAAAATTCCCAAATTCCAGTAGCTAAAATCCATTTCGATACGCTCACGCGAATAGAAACACCCTTTAGTAAAACGGTATGTCGTATCGAAACAGGTACCCGTGTATCGAAACACTGGCCTATTTTGCCTAAGCCTGTATCGAAACAGTTGCCCGCGTACCGGTATGCTAAGCCTAAAATTGCCTACTTGTACCAAAATAGGGACACCCGTACCGGTACGCTTGGACCTGAAATGTCCACTTTTGATGGTTTAACATACTTTTAACCATACCAAACCACCCTATCATGCTTTTAACACACATCCAACATATCCAAGGATCAAACCACAACAAGAAAACTTAGTTTCAACATCAAATCTTGACATCATAACACAATTGTAAATCTAAAGGCATGCTCCCTAAAAACCAAGGAAAGCAAAGCAAGATAACCCAAGCCATCACCACAATCCAATCAAAATGGCCATTTACAAACCAAGAGTAGCAAACCAAACTAGCTCAAACAGGGAGTTTAACAAAACATCACCCCCAAAACAACAATGGAAACCCCATTGCCTTTATTACTTATTGTCCAGTCCAAAAACATACTTTGGTTACCAAGTCTTTCAAGATCCCTTGTTTCCCGCTGCCTTCCAAGACTTTAATCCCCTGCATTGATGGACAAAGAGAGCGTAAGCACTCTAGGCTTAGTGAGGAATACTCAAAAACAAAATACCATCAATGCATTTAGAACCATTTCTCAACAACACATTGAAATCTCATTTCAATCATTCTTTAAACGTCACTTAAACATCATCATGCCTTTAAAACCATGCACTTAACATTTAAAACAACAATTTTTCCAAGCATTAAACCAAACCGTTTCCAAAGCAACATACCATTCTTTAAACCTCAAGTATAAACCATATACTTACATGGATCATTTACCTCGTGCATCCATCATCATTTCATGATTAAAAATAGTATCTCACATACTTCAAAACATGCTTAAATAGTAGGTACAATGTAAATCAAAACAAGTGCATAAAACCATTTCGTAAAAGCACGACCGAGAGAGAAAACCACTTTATACTTACTTCCGAGCTCAAACTAGCGTTTCAAGCTATGTTTAAACTTCTATAAACCACATTTAAAACATTCTAAAGCTGGAATCCTCGTTCTCACTCATAGATACGTGAAACCTTGATTCACCGACGCGAATTCAATTATCTAAAGCCTCTAAAGCTTCACCGATCTCTTCCGAATCAACCTCCCCTATTTTAACCACAATACAAATAGAGGATTAATGCATCTCAGTGCATTCAAAACACTGCAACATCAATCCTTCACGAATTCTCACATTCCTTTCCCAATTACCCAACTACAACAACTGAAAACATCATCTAATCCTTTCCAAACACAACCCAGACGACAATCTAACAATTAAACTCCTTCAATATCATCAATCAAAACCTAAAAACAGGATGAAAACATCCAAACACTTCCAGCAACTAAACAACCAACACAACTCCGCAAAAACACAATTCTAACAATCTAAACAACTAGAGATTCAAGAGTTTTAGGATTCCATTGTTAAAATAAACTTAACAACATTATAATACATCCAAAATATGTTTAAAATCAATCCTCAACACTGGAAAATAGATCCAATATGGATATTTTACTATTTCATCAAATTTACCCAATTAAATCAATATAAAAACACAAAATCAGATTATAAACCATAAATCAATGATCAAACACTTGAGAATATCAATAAAGAACCATTCAATAGAGGAGATCACGGACCTTACCCCTATTCTGTGATTTCTCACTCAATTGGCTTGTTTAAAGCTAAGAAAACACAAGATTTCAATGACGTTTTGTAAATCAAAGTCAAAGGATCAATTACAAATCAATAATATGAGTAAAATGGTCTCTCACCTCTGGTTTTTGATGAAAACTTTAGTGTTTGGCAGAAAAGAAGTGGAGAGAAAAGTTGAGAGAAATGTTAGTAAATTTACTTTAAAGTGATAACTAGCTTTTAATAACCAAACTCCCTTTTTAATTAACTTTTTAAAACACATGTTAAAATGATTTAATTGAAGGGAAAAATCACAAGAAAAAACTTGGTAAAATAGCTCTTTAAGGATTCTAAGAATTTGATCCTTTTCGTTTGATCACCTTTAAAAAATAGTTTTCAAAAATCGCATTTTGGTCACTAGCCAAAATGTCACACTTCCATATCTCATTTTCAAAAATTGATTGCACCAATTTTAATCATATATTAAAAGATGATTTTAACCCTTTTTCCATATTTTTATCTTACCGAAAAATATACGGTCTTGAATCTGACTCGAATATCTAGCCCGATCCACCGAACCGTCTAATAAGCCTCAAAACTACTAGGCTCAAAACTGGGGCGTTACAACTCTCCCCTCTTAAGAAATCTTGTCCCCGAAATTTACCCAGAGGAAACAAAAGCAGAAGCTGCTCCAACATCTCCGACTTAAGTTCTCACGTTGCTTCCTCAACATTGTAGTGTTTTCCCAACACCTTAACATGCTCAACCGTCTTACCACGCAGAACCCTACTATTGGCATTAAGGGTCTCAACCATATCCTTATTACAAGATAAATCCGATCCCAACATAATGCCTTCCCTCGGTACAACATGCGAGGAATCCAACCGATACCTCCGTAACATTGTCACATGAAACACATCATGGAACCCCTCCAACACAGGAGGTACCCTCAAACAATAAGCAACAGGACCCACACGCTCAACAATCTTGTGTGGTCGACAAAACCTCAGCTAAGCCTTCTTTTCTGTCCAAAACACGTCACCTTCTTCCAAGGCGACACCAACATGATCACCCGGTCATCAACAACACACTCTATAACACTACGCTTCAAATCTGCGTAGAGTTTTCGTCAATCTGAAGCTTCTCTCAAGCGCTCACATATCAACTTCACTTTTCACTGGTGCCTTCCAACACATCAAACATGGAAATGTACCTTCCCCTATTTCAGCCCAACCCACGGGCGTACCACACTTCCTACCACACAAAGCCTTGTACGGTGCCACATGCATACTTGTCTGATGACTGCTATTAAAGCAAACTCTACCAAAGGCAACTATTTTTCCCACGTTCCCTAGAACTAAGGTGTAAGCAACTCAACATATCCTTCAAAACCTGAAATTTACGCTCCAACTGACCATCTGTCTAAGAATGACACGAAGGACTGTAACTCAATCATTCTCTCAAGCTTAAACAAAACCCACAAAACCATGCTATAAACCACAAATTTTCATCCACACTATGGACTTAGGCACATTGTACAAATACACCAACTCGACAATATACAAATCTGTCAGCTTATCCAAAGCACATATTGCAAGCATAGCCACAAAGGTGCGCATAGTTTGCAACTCAATCAACAACCACCTAAATGGAATCCTTTTTGGTTGGTGTCAAAGGCAACCTAGACACAAAATCCATGGAGATTATTTCCCACTTCTATTATGGTATCTTCAACAGTTGCAACAACCCGAAAAGAAACTAATGCTCAGTTTTGACTCACTATCATACCATGCATCGATCAACAAAATCAGCCACATCTTCCTTTAGACCAACTCAACAAGAACTGGCATGAGTTTCAGATAAAACAACACGCCTCAACTCAACATTAAGAGACACTACTTTTCCGATCTTTACAACACAACACCCTATCATCATTAACGTAAAAATCTATCAGATTTCCTTCCCCGATAACCTGGACATGCGGTAATAACACATCATAACAAAGTTGCCCTTCTCTAATCAACTGTGACCGGATGACCTCACTTGCAATTCAGCCATCAAGCCTTCATCACGCATCATACTCAACTGCGTAAACAACATCCTAGCTCCATCGCAACTCTCATATACAAGGCATCAGCTGCAATCTTAGCTCGGACGATATTCAATCATCGAACTTTAAGTTTTAAAAACTCCAACCATCCAAGTTGTCAAAGACTCAAATCATCATTCATTCTTTTTATAACCACACAAGATCTGTGTACACAACACACTCCTCATCATAGAATTGGTGTCTCTAAAACATTCAAACAACTACCATTGTGGCAAGCTTCACATCATGCGTAGGAAAAAAGTGCTCATGCACCCTTAACTATCTAGGTCCATAAGCCACAACTTCACTTGCAATACTACAATCTCAACAAATCTCAATGCTAAAAATTGGATCTAGCAAACCCACAAACTGCCAACTCTAACTTTGGTCGCTAAAAAACTAGCACAAGCCAATCTCCCAATAATCAATCTTTAACATCCTTTTAAAACCTTGAGACCTTCAATAACCATATTACCAAAGCTACCTACATATGCTACCTTACTTACATCATCACTCCATTAATTTTCGATCAGTCATCTGTAAGTGTGAACATATGTATGCATGATTACTTATATGCCCTCATAGATGTCTATGTGTATGTATGCAAAACCTCTAATGTCATTCCCAAATGTATGCATGTACTAACATATTTACATATATATATAAGTGTTTTTGCACTGTGCATGATTAGCTGTTCACACTTACTAATAACATTCTCAAAACTATAATTCTTTGCAACATACCCAAAGCTCATACTTCCCAAACAAAGAGCAACATTCACTTCTCCCCAAAAATCTACTAAACCATATATACTTATCGATCAAAACCCTTCTCGGTGCTTATGTACACGGAAAGACCATCAATAAGCACAACAACCTACTGACCCAAATACTCATGGACTACCCAACTCATCATAACTATGAATGCAACCCATGCATTAATCAAACCAACGGCATAACCAAGAACGCACAAGATTGTACCCCTTACATAAGGAAAATCTAAACACAACCACATCCTTTACCTCCAACACATAACACTCAGACTTCAAACCAATCTTACAAACCACCGAAGCATCCCTAAACTAATCAACATAACATCAAATTGTTTAGCCAATAAAAACCAATGCACATCAGCATCGTGCCATCCTTCTTTTCCACAACAACAGCGGCGCAACCCCCGACGAAACACTTAAGCCTAATAAAGCCTTGATCAAGCAAATCCTAATGTTGCATCTTTAACCTCTTTAACTCCCTTGAGCCATGTACAAAGAGAATTAGACACAACCGTGTTTTCATACAACTCAATGCTAACCTCAACCTCTCAATCTAGTGGCAAACCTGACCATTCCCTTAAAACACCTAGAAAACTCACATTCCGCATGATTATCCTGAGCAAAAGCCAAAAGCCACCAAACAACATAGGCTAGGAATACCTTGCAACCAAAAGCCACCAAACAACTCACCTCTAGAGCCAAAACAACATTAAACAGTAATTTAACATTCTCACTCACCTCTAGAGGCAACTTGCTAGGATTCAAAATCAACCACAACTCTATGTTCCAGCGACTTATGCAAACCTAGGATTACATCAAAAACCATAGAGCGGAATCTCCAACAAAACAACTGCATCCTCAAGACCTTAACTCATCAAAGGAAATTTTCAAGCATCCTCCTTGCAATAATCGTCTCACCGAAAGAACTAGCCACTTACATTCCTACATCTAACACTTATGTGACGATCGTTCAAACTATAATTCCCACAAACATTAACAATGCCAAGCACATGAGTTTACACTCTACATATCAAATGAGGATAATCCCGCCTCATGAGATCACACGATCCACATACCAAACATGTATTAAATACTATTCTAGTTTGGATACCCTAACCCCACGTTCCTCACCCAGCACTATCATTACCTCGCCTCAACTCAGGGCGATATCTTCTATCACACTTCTTTTCAAACTGAACACTATCAGAACTAGATTATGCAATTCTCTTGCTAGAGCCAGAACCTCCCACACGAAACCAATAAACCTAGTTTTGCTCGATGTACTTTGCCTATGTGCCAACACGTCTAAAATGATGTAGTCAGAAGCCTACATGTACACCTTAACATCTTGTACCAATTCATAATAGAATCGATCACAACGATACCTCTCTACCTGTACCAATTCAAGAGAATACCAGCTTAATCAAACAAAATATACCCTAAACTTAGGCTCATATCTAAACCCTAGATACTTCTTCTTAAAAACAGCATGAAAATACTCTAAATCCACAACGTGGGGTTCTATGCCCGTAGATATAGTAGTCCACCAATTAGAACATCATCATACAATAGAGATTTAACACATCCCAACCTACAGGCTCCAATACACCCCATTCAATCCATAACCTGAACAACATAGGTCATACATGACTCGGATGCCTCGGGTGACTACCCACGGTACTTAACTCCTCCCAAACTACCTGGATATTCCAAAGGCAACCTTGTTTGCCCAACAGCTGGTGTAAACACACGTACTCCAGCAATAACAACATAAAAGCTCAAAACATTGCCTATTTCAAGGCATTATATCACCCAATCCTGGCCCAACCGGCACAGGTGGACATACTTCGAGGGTGACAAACCCCTAGGAGACACAACACTCTCCTAAGCTCATTGCCCAAAGGCAACAACATCACGTTTGTTCTCATTTCTCCTCTCGGTCGTAACATAACATGTTTTCTAATCCATGATAATCATTTCAAAACAAAAATAGTCAGGCCAGCTTCAAGCAAGGATCCAAGATTTCCATTTCAAAATCGTAACATTTCATACTATAATAATAAGGCAATGATTTTTTAAATTTCCCCCAACATGTCATAAAGCAACCAATGTGATATTACAATCACAGTGCATAGCAAGCAATAGAGTATAACTCACACCAATATTGCAACAACCATACCAACTCCCAATTATCGCAAACTTTGCTCTAATACCACCAAATGTAACCCCCTTGACCTGCTTAGCCGCAAGATCGAACCGAGTGAGCTACATTAGGTTTACCGAAGTAAACCGTGAAGAAGAAACCTAAAGCACGTCCATTTTTTTTTTATCTTGTCTAGATTCACAATTATCATCCTACATGTACATATTGACCATAGGTGAAAAATTAACTCAATCGGGCATCGATTTAACATCCAATTGGCCACAATTGCAATTTAGGGACCGAATTGCAATTCAATAAAACTACAAGGACTTAGCTCATTTTTATGTTACCAACCTTTAATTAAACAGGTTTCATGCATACAAGAATAAAATCAGCTCAAAACAATTATTCATGTTCATTCAATTGCATCCACAACATTTGGAGACTAAAATGCAAGGAAATAGAACTTCAAAAAATTTCATATAACCAACCTAACTACCACCCATATCTGTACGAGTACACGCGTATCGATATGACATTATCATTTAAAAAATCCTAAATTCTAGTAGCCAAAATCTATTTTGATACGTCCCCGCATATCGAAACACCTTTAAGTAAAATGCTATGTGATATCGAAACAGGTACCCATGTACCGAGATGCTGGCTTATTTTGCCTAAGCTCGTACTTAAATAGTTTCTCGCGTACCGGTACGCTAAGCCTGAAATGGCTGACTCGTACCGAAATAGGGACACCAGTACCATTACGCCTGGACCTAAAATGTCCACTTTTGTTGGTTTAACATGCTTTTGACCATACCAAACCACCCTATCATGCTTTTAACGCACATCCAACGTATCCAAGGATCAAACCACAACAAGACAACTTAGTTTCAACATCAAATCTCGACATTATAACACAAGTGTAAATCTAAAGGCATGCTCCCTAAAAACTAAGGCAAACAAAGCATAATAACCCAAGCCATCACCATAATCCAATCAAAATGGCCATTTACAAACCAAGAGCAGCAAACCAAACTTGCTCAAATAGGGAGTTTAACAAAACATCTCCCAAAACAACAACGGAAACCCCACTGCCCTTATTACTTATAGTTCAGTCCAAAAACATACTTTGGTTACCAAGTCTTTCAAGATCCCTTGTTTCCCGCTGCCTTCCAAGACTTTAATCCTTTTTATTGATGGACAAAGAGAGCTTAAGCACTCTAGGCTTAGTGAGGAATACTCAAAAACAAAACACCATCAATACATTTAAAACCATTTCTCAACAACACATTGAAATCTCATTTCAATCATTCTTTAAATGTCACTTAAACATCATCATGCCTTTAAAACCATGCACTTAACATCTTTAAAAACCAACATATTAAACCAAATGCAACATTTATCATTAACAACCAGCAATCCCATTGCTCAACCTCAATTTAAGCCTTCCCATGCATAACAAACCATATGCAATGCTTAAAGAATAAACATGTATAAATCACATTATACAACATAAGTCTTTCAATGATACATCAACAATTATATTGGCTTACAAGTGATCATAATCAAGTTCCATTTATCAAAATAGTTCATCGGATACACGGATTCAACAAGTGTTCGCGCAACACTTCAAGCCATCTCAACCGGAATAGCGGTACAATCATAATCGTGGTACATTACAACTGGGTACACTTTCAACCCACGGGGACACCAACCCCAACCCTCAGTTAGATGCTTAATCCACTAACGGGAGTTTACGGTACCATACAACCCCTCTACCGTTAGGGTACTTGGATGGAGTTTATGGTACACAGATCAAAACCCCTCAACATCCAAGGTGACTTATTATAGTGCACTATCAATCCTATGGCCGGCCAACTATATCTGATAATAATTTTAAAACCACATCACATGCCAATATACTTAACCATTTACCATTTACCTCACTGTTTTTCCAAGCATTAAACTAAACCGTTTCCAAAGCAATATACCATGCTTTAAACCACAAGTATAAACCATATACTTACATGGATCACTTACCTCGTGCATCCATCATCATTTCATGATTAAAAATAGTATCTCACATACTTCAAAACTTGCTTAAATAGTAGGTACAATGTAAATCAAAACAAGTACATAAAACCATTTTGTAAAAGTACAACCGAGAGAGAAAACCACTTTATACTTACTTCTGAGCTTAAACTAGCATTTCAAGCTAAGTTTAAACTCCCATAAACTACCTTTAAAACATTCCAAAGCTAAAATCCTCGTTCTCACTCACCGATATGGAAACCTTGATTCACCAACGCGAAATCAAGTGTATGTAGCCTCCAAAGCTTCACCGATCACTTCGGATCAACCTCCCCTCTTTTAACCACAATACAACAGAGGATTAATGCATCTCAATGCATTCAAAACACTGCAACATCAATCCTTCACTGTTTCTCATATTCCTTTCACAATCACCCAACCACTACAATCAAAAACATCACCTAGTCCTTTCCAAACACAACCCAATCATAATCTAATAATTAAACTCCTTCAATTTCATCAATCAACACCTAAATAGTAGGTACAATGTAAATCAAAACAAACACATAAAATCATTTCGTAAAAGTATGACCTATAGAGAAAACCACTTTATACTTACTTCCAAGCATAAACTAGCATTTCAAGCTAAATTTAAACTCCCATAAACCACCTTTAAAAAATTCCAAAGCTAGAATCCTCGTTCTCACTCATCGATATGCAAAACCTTGATTCACCAACGCGAAATCAAGTGTCTGAAGCCTCCAAAGCTTCACCGATCACTTCCGGATCAAACTCCCCTCTCTTAACCACAATACAACAGAGGATTAATGCATCTCAATGCATTCAAAACACTACAACATCAATCTTTCTCTGATTCTCACATTCCTTTCACAATTACCCAACCACTACAACCGAAAACATCATCTAGTCCTTTCCAAACACAACCCAGCCATAATCTAACAATTAAACTCCTTCAATATCATCAATCAACACCTAAAAATAGGGTCAAAACATCCAAACACTTCCAGCAACTAAACAGCCACGACAACTCCACAAAAACACAATTCTAACAACCTAAACAATTAGAGATTCAAGAGTTTTGGGAATCCATTGTTAAAATCAACTTAACAAAATTATAATACATCCAAAATATGTTTAAAATCAATCCTCAACACTAGAAAATAGATCCAATATGGATCTTTCACTATTTCATCAAATTTATCCAATTAAATTAATTAATTCAATATAAAAACACAAAATCAAATTATAAGCCAAAAATCAAGGATCAAAAACTTGGGAATATCAATAAAGAACCATTAAATAGAGGAGATCATGGACCTTGCCCCTATTGTGTGATTTCTCCCTTAATTGGCTTGTTTAAAGCTAAGAATACACAAGATTTCAATGAGGTTTTGTAAATCAAAGTCAAAGGATTAATTACAAATCAATAACCTGAGTAAAATGATCTCTCACCTCTGGTTTTTGATGAAAACTTGAGTGTTTGGTAGAAAAGAAGTGGAGAGAAAAGTTGAGAGAAAAGTTACATAAATTTACTTTAAAGTGATAACTAACTTTTAGTAACCAAATTCCCTTTTTTATTAACTTTTAAAACACGTGTTAAAATGATTTAATTGAAGAGAGAAATCACCAGCAAAAACTTGATGAAATAGCTCCTTAAAGGATTCTAAGAATTTGATCCTTTTCATTTTAGTCACCTTTAAAAATAGTTTTCAAAAATCGCATTTTGGTCACTAGCCAAAATGTCACACTTCCAAATCTCATTTTCAAAAATTGATTTTACTAATGTTAATCATATATTAAAAGATGGTTTTAACCCTTTTTCCATATTTTTATCTTACCAAAATATATAGTCCAAAATCTGACTCGAATCTCTAGCCTAGTCTAGTAGACCGTCTAATAAGCCTCAAAACCGCTAAGCCCAAAACTTGCGGTATTACAAATCTGATCATCCATACTCATTCATTTGCATATGTAATAGCCCAGGGACTAAAATGTAAGAAAAAAATAGAACATCAAAATAACTGAATTAGCTTCTAGCGGTATCAGTACCCTTATCTTGAGTATCGATACCTACATACGAATTCCAAATTCTCAGATTCTAGTAGCCACAACCAATATCGATACCTTGTCCTCAGTTTCGATACCCCAGCCAAATTGTGCGCACCTATATCGATATGACTTCTCGAGTATCGATACCCAGGCTAAATTTTGCCTACTAGTATCAATACTTGGCCTCGAGTATCGATACCCCTGGACTTGTAATATCCAATTTAGCCAGTTTTTCATCCAATTAGCAACCCAAACATGTTCCAATCAAGTAAAACATTATGCACCATCATCCCAAATGTAAAGGCATGCTTCCTAAACTCACTCAACTCCACATCCAAACTAGGAATCAAGGCATTTCTTAGCTTAGGCATAAAACCATTGAATTACTAACATCAATCAAAACATTTTTGCATAACAATGGCCCTAGACATAAGCATTCAAGTAACATACTAATGACATGATAATCAATGAACTTTAAGCCATGAGCAATATCCTATCAAACATACTTCAACCAAACATCAATATGAGCTATCAACCATAGCAACCAACATCAACAACATCATTCAAAACCAGATTACAAATCCCCAAAATATGGTAAACACATTGCCTTATTAACCTAGTTTAAAACTAAGTTTTATAATCAAACAATTGTTTCGCTCTTGGATTCCTTCTCACCAAACAACAATAGCCCCTTCAACTTTATTGCTCTAGATCAAAGGGCAAAAGAGAGAGTAAGCTCACTTGCTTAGTGAGGATGCTCTAGAATAAAACATTGATGCAACGTAAAACTCATTTTGAAACCTTGTCACACTTGAGTGACCATATCTGTAATACCTAAAAAATGTGACTTAAAATAATTAATGTGATTTGATTATTGTTCAAATAAATCAAATAAGGGTTTTAGGACTCAATCAGAATTGTAGTAAACTTGAGGACCATATTAGAAGGGCACAAAAGAAAAATAATAAATATAAAGTTTGCATGTTGTAATCACTCATTTTATCCGTGTTTGTTAATTTTGCTACATACTAATATAGTAATTAATTAATATTATTATTACATGATTATGTATATTTACGTGCATGAGTGTTATTAATATATGTAAAATATAAGTGTGATGTGTGAATGCATGTATGGTATGTATGTTATGTTATGTATTAGTATTAGTAATTATTATGGTATGTGTTTCATATATGTTGTCACATATGCTTCACATTGTTTGCATGTATATATTAATAAATATGTGTATTTGTATTAATTATGTATGTACTACTCGTAAGTATTTGAATGTATGTGTATGTTATATATACGTATGTGTGTCCGTGTGTGTATTTATATACATATTATTTTTATTATTATTATTATCGTTATTATTATTATATGTTTATATAAACAGATAAATGTTGAAAACCAAATTAAATTAAATGTCCAGTCTAATATTATTACATAACCCAAAAATATATTACAAGGCCCGTTTCCAGCCAACCCAATAGTCCAAATAACCCTAAAAAACCCTAACCCAATTCATATTTGCCCTAATTTCTTCTTTGTCTCTTGCAGCCACACGATCTGAGCCGTTGGATCAAGATTTGATCAAACAACCCAGATCATAAGGATAGGGACCCTTCGGATGCCGCGTGGGATTCACGCTCGGGCTGGTTTATTTCTCACACGCGCATGGCATGCACGTGTTGACCATCCATATCTCAAGGCTCCATGTGTCTTTGATCCGGGCCATTCGATCTTCAAACAATCCTGGCCGTTGGATCAGATCTGATCAAACGACCAAGATCTCTTCTGGCCGAATGAATCCCTCCACCATACCGACGTACCAACCACCGAGCATGGCTGAACATGCCAAAATCACAAAAAATAGAGATTATCAGTAACCAAATCCATCAAGATATGTATTTTTTTCTTTCTATCTACCAAACAAAATCAGAACCAAAAGGGGCATATATATCAAATGTATCCAACTATTTTGTACCAAGTTACTAGTTCCAGAAATAAAAAAAAAAAAAAAAAGTTTCTAGTGGTAATCACCTTTCTGAATTTCTTTTTGCATGTATGTATATTCGAAACAAAAAATAAAAAAGTTAAAAAGTGAGAAGTTACCCAGTGACCGTCAGTCTTCCCTCGCAGGTGATAAGCCATTAGTTCCCAAAAACGGGATATAGTGAGGAGGATTCTTGGGGGCCTCAGTTTATGAAAACAAGTTTAAAAGGGGGTTTTGGTTTAAAAAATGGTTATAGTTTCATAAAAAAGGGGCTAATAGTTTGGATTTCTGGAAAGTATAGGGTTTCTTCGTTTTTTTAAAGAATGAAGGTTCGATTTCGTTTGTTTGGTCGGTTGGATGTTGTCCGGTGGTGGCGGATGGCGGCTGAAACGTCTGACCACCACCGAAATCTGGAAAATAAGGTGGACGATTTTTGTATCTGAGTTTTAACTTTGGGTCGGTTGGGATAAAATGAAAAGGGAGGAGAGTTTATTTCTCAGACCCAAAAATAAAAATGGCAAAAGCTTTAATCCTGAACCAAAGGGGTCAACTTATAGTGTTTTAATCTATGGAAAATGGTCTAATCACACACTAAGGACCTCTGCGTTTCCGTTGTTTGCACTTTGAGTCTACCCCTTGGTCTATTTGCAAGGCCGATCCCCCTCTTTTTTGTTTTCTTTCAATTTCGCCCCTAAATTAAACTAATTCAATCTATAAATGGTAAAATTACACACTTAATCATCCCGTGTTTTTGATATTTCCAATTCAAGCTTGCCGTATGGGTTTTTTGCATGTTTAGTCCTCATAGGTCTTTTTTGTTTTGTAATTAAGTCCCTAAATTGGCATTTATTTTTGTTTTATTTCTGCATTTTGTTTCTGTTTTCTCTTATTTTTAGTCATTTTGCAGTTTCTTCTTTATTGTTAAAATATCATGCTTAATTATATCTTAGTTCGCATATTAGGTTCATTAGCATTGTTGATGCATATGTTTTTTAGAATTATGATTACTTTGCTAGTTCGTGGTATGCATATATGTTAGCATGTATATTATGTTTTTTTTTTTTGCATTGTAGGTTACATGTTAGTATGATATTATTTGTTACATGAAAATGTCATGATGTTTTAATGTATGCTTAATTTGTGTCATATGATAAGTTTTAATGTAGTATTATTGTAATGGTGTTTTATTAATTTAGTATCATATTATATGTATGGCATGCATATATTGTATTTGTGTTTTCATGTGTTTAAGCATGTTAGAATTAATTAATTTAGTTTTGGAAGCATGTCTTTTTTTTGCATGTTTATATTTATATTTTTGTTTTATTATTATAACATGTTACATTGTTTTTGTTCATGCATTTTATTTTTAATATTATTATACTTATGTCCTTATGTTTTTAGTTCCATGCCTTTGTGAATATTTGTTTATAATGTTTTTTTTTGTAAGTTTGCATAACGGATATATATTTTGTCAATGCGGTACCCTTTTATTCGAGCGTAAACGTGGCCAGCATCAAGGGCAGTGATGGTGGTTTATCGGTTTACTCTCGAATAACGGGCTCTTAAAATTTACTTGCATTTATAACCAAATTTTAATTTAATCGTTACTTTAATCTGGAAAGTTTAATAGTAATGAAGCGGTAATTATTAAAGTACCGATTTTGGGCGGTGCAGGGGTGCTAATCCTTCCCTATCCGTAACTGACTCCTGGACCCAACTTTTTTAAAATCTCTGGTTTTATGGCGTCCAGCCTACCTTAGTGGCCGGTGACTACTCTATTTGCTAATAAAACATGGTTTTTACAAAACCCCACGGAAAACATATTTTAAATACCCGAAAACCCCAAACACCTTGAAACTCGTTTTTAGCGAAAAAGAAAGAGATCGCTACAGATGGCGACTCCGCTGGGGAAAACTTTTTTATTTTTTCAAAAACAAATGGGAGTCAAGCTTTTTAAATAATTACCGTTTTATGAATATCAAAAGTTCTAGATTAAAGTGACTATTAAATTAACATTCAGTTATAATAACGCGTTTATTTTAACGCATTTAAAATTTGGCATATAAAATCGTCCTTTTTAAGTGGGGGGAAACGCTAGTGCTTTCGTGAGGATATGATTCCTCCGTATGGGCCTAGAAAAATACCTTCGGGGCTCGAGTACCTTATGTTTTCGTGAGGATATCCTTCCTTCGTAGGGGCATAAGCGAATGGGTCCCCCTGAATTCAACCCGGTTGAAAAGAGCCTATAATGAGTGATGATCGGGGGCCTTGCTAATCTTAGTAGGGGACAACAAGGACAATTCGGGTACCTCCTAGCACCAACACTGCATGTAGAGAATATAAAAACCCACCCTTTTAGAGCCATGCGGATAACCTAGGTGTTTTAGACGGGATGTAAATAGGGTTGTTTTGTGTGTTTATCTTATTTAACTTGCCCTTTTATTTATGTGTTTATTGATTTTATCGAGTACTGACTCATTTTCTTTTTTGTTTTGCTTTTTATGCATATATCATTGCATCTGTATTACATAAAGGTACTGGATCAAGTGGTTTGCCCGAACAAAAAATCTTTCATCATGTAAAAAAGGTATCTTAAGAAGGACGAACTCAATTTTGTCGTCAGATATTGATCAGAAGTCAATCAGAGGACCCAAGGTAACAGTTTCTCGAGTGAGCGTATAGTGTTAGGGTATACCTACGTGAGCCTCCAACAGAATGACCTATGGGAGCTTAAAATGATTTGGGAAGGATGGGATCGAAGACTACATGACTTATTCTGTGATAGTTACGGCGACATAGCTCAGTTAATGTATGTCTGAGTCAACCAACCTTTACCCTGAGCCATCTTCCAGTTCTGGAATCCTGCTTTTGCTGCTTCACTTTAAACGGGCAAAATATGATACCTACGATGGATGAATACATGGCCCTACATAATCAGAAGAATGTCCAGAAAGATTGGATCTATACGAAGCCACCAAGGAACCAGAATTACCTTTCGAAGCTCAAAACTTTTACCGGGATGAGTGATGATTGGGTTAATGGCCTAATTCATGTTCGAGGAGACAGCCTAGCCTTTGCATGGGAGAGTATCCGAGACTTCATACTCGTGCACCCGGACGAGGTAAAGATGATAGACCTATTAGCCTTAGGGATATATGGTTTGGTCATCTTGCTGGGGGTCCCTAAAAACATCGATGTAGCCATCCTATATCTATTTGAGCGACTGAAGAGGAAGGCGAATCTAGTACCAGCAATCTTAACCGAAACTTTCATTTCTCTAAACGCAAGCTGAAAACATGAAGAGGGACATTTCAGAGGGTGTACGCAGTTGCTAGAGGTTTGGTCCCAGAGCCATATGTGGAAGACACTAACAAGGGTTTTACCAGGAATATCATTTCGAGACTTTTCACCTTTACAGGAGTACTTAGTGAAGGAATGGCGAGAAGACTTGAACATGAAGAAATTGACCTAGATCTTTAGGAACATTCAAGACGAAGTCATAGTGTGGAGAGTTCTGTGGCTCAGCAGGGTTAGTTACTTCCTATACAGTTGTGGCAAATATGACTGGTTGATGATGTTAGGGCTATACGGTGGAATTGCTTGTGCTCCGCTTTTGGTGTCCCGACAATTTGGATTGCGACAGTTTGTTCCATTCACCACTAGCATAAGTTGAAGCGAGTTTCCTTTCAAGGGCGAGTTCATGGTGAAGATTCAGACCATCATGAGAGCTTGGGATCACTGTTATTGGATAAGGGTAGAAGGAGATACTGAGTCCATGACTACCCAAGATTACGATCTTTGGAAGCACCTGAGGGTTAACGACAAGATTCTAGAACCCGACCAAGGACCAACCATGTCACTTGAGGAACATATGAGGATAGTACCATCCGAGGCTTCCATTTTGCGAAATGAACTCAAAGAGGTTAAGAGGAGGATGGAGGGTTTACAGACTAAGCATATGGATGAGCTCTACAGGGCAAGTTTAGAGGTCGACGAAGGGATGGGACCATCAGGCAACTGAAGAAGTTGAATGCAGATCTGAGTGAGAAGAATGCTCTTTATCAGAAAGATACTCTCCAGCTCCAAGAAAAGGTGCAGAATGCCAGCCGAAGCCAGTTCCTAGTCGTGGAAAAGGAAAGGATGGACGATATGCGTTTAGTTAAAGAAGAACGAGAAAAAGGCAAGCAAGCAATCGAGAAAGAGGTAGAAAGTTGCAAGTTAGCCATCGAGAGTGAAAGACGGTCTTTTAGAGACTCCACTAACCAAGAGAAAGAAAGAGCTAGGCAAGATATTGACAAAGGCAAGCAAGCAATCATCTATGAAAGGGAGAACACTGCCGTTTGGAAGAGGAAATCCATGGGGAGTAGGAATAGACTACTAGAGATGCAAATGCTGTACAATGACACCGTTCAAAGCCTAAGTCAGAGCCAAGATCAGAACGTCAACTTAGAAGAGAGACTGGCAGAGTTAGAGCAGTCATTTCAGACCTATCGTTGGAGGAATAGTTTCATCGAACTACAAGAACGGGAGCGTGAAATCGGTCGGTTACGAGCCCGCATTGAATCACTCGAGGCAACCGTTCAGGACTACAGGGGGATAATTTGGGTATTTGAAGAAGCAGCAGTAGGTGGAGACAATTATTGGCGGCGAAGACTTCGTGATGCCTCCCAAATGATTCAAGACAGAGACCAGTATTACATGACCCTAATGGGGGAGATACAACAAGTTGCGGGACATGTGACGAATTTAGCTGCAGAAGCCGAAGCCCTTCGACCTTTCATAACCTTGGACATGAAAGAAGCGTTTAGGTTCATCAAACTACTTAGGGCTATCGAGAAGTTAGGAGATAGAGCTAGGGCTTATGTGTAGAACTCTACTTTAATATTTTGTACTCTGGACCCTTTAATTCCCATGAAAGTAGTTCAAAAGGGTGATTAGCAGCGGAATCAGTACCTTTATTTGCATACATTCTTGCATGACATCATGGATTATACATGCATTTAACTATTTTTGCAAAAATATTAATAGTGCAAATATTGTGGCAGTGAAATTAAAAGCTAAGCCGCAACCATTCAGCATCCATACCTTACTCGGTTCCAAAGCAAACTAATGGAGGATAGAATAGTCAAATTGGAAAAAGGGCAGAAGGATTTGGAAGCACACTTCAATGAATCTAGACAACACCTTAGTGAGCAGATTGCTCGATCACAAGCTGCGATTGTATCTAACTTGACTGCATTACTGGAAAAAAGCCTTGGGAAAGAAAAGACTAAAGGCGAAGTCGCTCAGGAGTCAGAAGGTACCACATCTCACAGCAAGGTTCAACCAAAGATGCCAAGTCTGGCAAGAAGAGTATACATTGACCCTGTTGGGATATTTGCTAGTCTATAGGTAGGGGCATCTAAGAGCCATCCCATCGATACAGAGGCATTCTATGAAGAAGAGGTACCAGATCTGAATTTGGTCGAGAAAATTAAAATTGAAGTGGAAAAGAAATGGGAGGAAAGATTCCATCTTATGGAGGAAAAGTTTAGAGCACTGCAAACCACAGATGAGCTAAGGAATAAAGCCTAGTAGCCGACCTTGTTTTACCACCAAAATTTAAGACTCCGGAGTTCGACAAGTATGATGGAACTACATGTCCTTCCGTGCATGTTACCATGTACTGTCAAAAGATGGCAGCCTACATCAAGGATGAAAAGCTTTTGATCAATTATTTCCAGGATAGTTTGACTGGAGCAGCAACCTGGTGGTACACCCAATTAAGCCGGGCAAGTATCAAATCCTGGAAGGACCTTTCGAAGGTGTTTATTGAGCGGTATTAACATGTGACAAATATGACCCCGACATGATCATGTTAGAAAACATGGGACAAAATTCTAATGAGAGTCTGCGACAGTACGCCCAGAGGTGGCGAGAGGTGGCCGCTCAGATCCAGCCACCAATTCCCGAACATGAGATTACGCCCCTATTTGTTAATACTCTGAAGGGAACGCTATTCGATCACCTCACTAATAATACAACTCAGAGTTTTGCCGATTTGATCAACACTAGGGAGTATCTAAAATTGGCAATTAAGAGTGGCAGGATTGATAGTGGGGATAACTCTCGGAAGTACAACAAGAAGAGAGAGAATGAAGTAAACACTATGAGTACTTACAATGCCCCAAAGAACTTCACAGTCTCTCAGCCGCAAGCAACTACCGGGAAGGCTCAGAACCAAAGAGAAGAGGGAACTCCAAGAAAGAAAAAAGAGAAAGCATCATTTACTTTGTTGCATGTTTCATACTCTGAGCTTTATTCTCAATTGCACAAGGCTGATTTGGTCTGCCCGTACTATGTTACTCCGTTCAAACCTCTATTTCTGTCATGGGATGATCCTAACACACATTGCGATTAACATGGCGGTTCCACTGGTCACCCCACAGAAAATTGCCTCACGTTTAAGAAACTCGTGCAGAGTTTGATTAAATCTGGGGTATTGAAATTTGATGAACCGAATGTGGCCACTAACCCATTGCCTAATCACGGGAATCACAAAGTGAACGCTGTCGAGGAATGCTTCGCTATGAATGCTAAAGAAGATGTGGCAGAAATTAAGTCTCCCTTACGGTGGGTATTCCAATAATTATGCAAGGCTCGTTTGATTGACAGGGGCATGGTAGTGGTACAAAAGGGATGCAAAGCTTATTGCGAGTTACACCAGGACGGAGGACACGACATCCAGCAATGTGAAGAATTTAGGAGATTGGTTCAACAACTGATATACAGTAAAAGATAGAGTTCTTTGAGGATGTTGCAGGAATGAAGGGGTCAGATGTATGCGCGTCAGACAGCCCTAACATCTAATATGTAAAAGATAGGCCTTTCGTCATCTCCTTCAGATTAGAGGGAGCAAGTTCATCTCAAGGAGAAGCTACAAAGGTGGCTCCCAAAATCATCATCTTAGCACCATCTCTGTTCCCGTTTAAAGACATGCGGCGAACCCCTTGGAATTATACAGCAAACTTAACCATACCGGAGAAGTCAAAGCCTGATGAAGAGAAAGAACAAATGATAGAAGAAGAGCCGACACAAGAAGATTAACAAACAAAGAATGATGAAATTGTCAACGAAGTAGGCCACTTCACGAGGAGCGGCAGGTGCTACTCTTTGGAAGCCTTGAAATCGGCCAAAGCTAAAAAGGATAAGGGAGAAAGTAAATCAGTTGGTCCAGAGATATTTGGAGAGGAGCCCACTCCAAAGATTAATGAGCCGATAACTGTGACTCGGGCACATAAATTTCTGAAGTTCCTGAGGCATAGTGAGTACAATGTAGTAGAGCATTTGCGAAAGCAACTAGTAAGGATTACGGTGTTGGAGCTGCTTTTGAGTTCTAAAAAGCATCATGAGGTATTACTAAAGGTGCTGAATCAAACATTTGTACCCGGTGACAGTTCTATGTCTAAGATAGATAGAATAGTGGGGCATATCACAGCATACAACCACATCACATTTAGTGATGGCGAGATCCTGAAGGGAGGTATAGAGTCCACCAGAGCTCTCAACATCACGACCCACTGCAAAGGGTATGTGTTACCAAGAGTACTAATTGATAATGGGTTAGCATTAAACGTACTACTATCGGTGATTCTATAAAAGCTATTGATATATGATTCCCATATGAAACCCTGTCACAAATCTGTGAGAGCCTTTGACGGTACTCAAAGGGGAGCACTTGGAAAGATTGAGGTACCTTTGTTGATCGAGCCGACAGAGTACACGATTGATTTTGTGGTGATGGACATAAAGCTGAACTACAGTTGTTTATTGGGGAGACCATAGATTCACTCTGCTGGAGCCGTCCCGTCATTACTTCATCAGAAATTGAAATTTGTGATCGAAGGCAAGCTGGTCACTGTAGAGGCTGAGCAGGAAATTATTCCCTCGATAACATCAGATACCCCCTACATCCAAAATGATGAAGATGCATTGGAATGTTCTTTCTGAGCATTAGAACTTGTAAATGCTACATTTGTTGCGGAAGGTAATCGGATCCCTTGTCCCAGGTTATCCAACTCTACCAAGATGACTGTTTCAGAAACTTTAGGCCGATAAGCTAAAACGAGAAGAGGGCTAGGAAGGAAATTGCAAGGAAGCCTACGACCCATAAGTGTCATCACCAAGAAAGATCATTTTGGACTTGGCTACAAACCGAGTATTCAACAAATGAGAGAGGAATATAGAAGTAAAGAAGAGCAAATGAGGTCTAAACTTAAGGGAGAAGATATTTTATGGAGACTGATGTCTTTCCCTCATGTAAATGATATTTTTGTCTTTGGAGGAATTGACCGTACAGTACAGAAAGTGGAGGAAGCAATTCAAGAAAACAACATACTCAATGAGAATGAGATGTTCAGTGAATCGCTTGAAGGGATGTCCATTAACATGATAGCTGAAGATGACAATGGCAGCAACGTGTTGAGCATCATCCGCCCTTGCCATCCCAGGGAAAATCTCAATAACTGGAGCTACATTGATCTACCTGTAATCTTTAGGGCTAGATCAGAGTAATTCTCCGAACCAACCCTTTTGTTTTCGCCCATGAGCAATGAGGATCTTTTGTATAGGGCATCTATGTTAACTTTTTGTTTGCAATGAAAGAATGTATTTCTCATTTTCTCAAGTGGCAAACATTTCATTTACTCTATTCATTCATTTTTACTCATATTCACCTGCTTCATTCAAAATTATTCTCTTCCCAATACACTCGTTCTCATTTCATGCAGCTTTCTCATAATTAACTGTATGAATGATTATGAATCCAATCCCGAGGTAGATTTCGAATTCCCCGAGGTCTCAGCAGAAATTGAAGAGGAGGAGGATGAGGCAGAGTGCGAGGTTCCTGAGAGTTGGTAAGGATGATGGCCAACAAAGAAAGGCAAATCATGCCCCACCAAGAAGAAACAGAAATTGTGAACTTGGGAACCGATGAGGAGAGAAAAGAAGTGAAAATCGGGACTACATTTTTCTCAAAAACCAGGCGCGAACTGATAGCCCTACTCCAAGAGTTCAAGGACGTCTTTGCTTGGACTTATCAAGATATGCCGGGTTTGAATACAGACATAGTGGTGCACAAGCTGCCAATGAGGCCAAGATGCAAACTAGTCCAGCAAAAACTCAGAAGATTGAGGACTAACATACTGTTAAAGATCAGAAAAGAGGTGAAAAACGATTTTAATGTTGTTTTCTGAAAGTGGCCAAATACCCTAAATGGGTTCAAAAATCGTGTCAGTGCCAAAGAAGGATAGGAAGGTTCGTATGTATGTAGATTACAGGGATCTCAATCGAGCAAGCCCCAAAGACAATTTCCCTTTGCCACATATTGACACGTTGGTTGACAATACCGCGGGACACTCATTGTTCTCGTTCGTGGCTAGCTTCTCAGGATACAACCAGATAAAGATGGACGCAGAAGACATGGAGAAGACCATATTTGTAACCATGTAGGCACGTTTTGTTACAAAGTGATGCCTTTCAGACTCAAGAACGCATGAGAGACTTATCAGAAAGAAATGGTGACTCTTTTCCATGATATGATGCACAAAGAGATAGAAATATACGTAGATGATATGACCGCTAAATCCCAAATCGAGGAAGAGCACCTTTGAAACCTCAGAAAGTTATTTCAAAGACTACGAAAATACCAGCTGAAGCTGAACCATCCAAGTGCACCTTCGCGGTCACATCTGGAAAACTCTTGAGGTTTGTAGTGAGCAAGAAAGGGATTGAGATCAACCCAGAACAAGTAAAGGCCATCCAGGACCTACCACCGCCTCATACTCAGAAAAAAGTTTGAGGTTTATTGGGAATGTTAAGCTACATCTCCCGTTTTATCTCTCAATTAATAGATAAGTGCGACCCAGTCTTCAGACTATTCAGGAAGAATAACCCAGGGGTCTGGGATGAAGATTGTCAAAAAGCTCTAGAGAAGATCAATAAGTATTTGATGAATGCTTCGATTTTAGTCGCGCGGGTACTAGGCAAGCCCTTAATCCTTTACTTAACAGTTTTTGAGAACTCGATGGGTTGCATTTTGGGGCAACATGATGAGTTTGGGAAGAAGGAAAGATCCATCTACTACCTAAGCAAGAAGTTCACTGATTGTGAAACACGGTACCCGCCAATTCAGAAGCTATGTTGTGCTTTGGTTTGGACTACCAAAAGGCTTAGGCAGTACATGTTATACCATACCACTTGGTTGATATCTAAATTGGACCCCTTTGAAGTTTTTGATGGAAGCACTGCATTAACGGGGAGGATGGCCCGTTGGCAGATGCTGTTATCTGAATTCGACATTGTATATGTGAGCCAAAAAATGGTGAAAGGAAGTGCTATAGCGAATTTCTTAGCTAGTCGTGCTTCGGATGATTATGAATCATTGAACTTCAATTTCCTATATGAGGATTTGATGTGCATTACAACTGGGGAAGATGTTGTTTCAGATGACGGCTCGTGGAAGCTTTACTTTGATAGAGCCTCCAATGCCCTTGGCCACAGAATATGAGCTATACTAATTTCTCCAGAAGATGTCTACTATCCCTTCACCAGAAGACTAGAATTCTTCTGCACAAACGAATACGAAGCTTGTGTCATAGGACTAAATGCAGCCATTAAAAGAAAGATCAAAGAACTTAGGGTATTCAAAGATTCATCCTTAGTGATCTACCAGTTGTGGGGAGAATAGGAAACTAGGGATCCGAAGCTAGTCAAATACTACGAGTTGATCCAAGAGCTCACTAAAGAATTTGAGAAGATCAGTTTCACCTACGAGTTACTCGTCCCCACTTTCATTAGGGAATAGAGATAGGCTGAAGCAATCCAGAAGGTATTTGGTCACTGTTTGAGTTTTTAAATCTTGATACATCTTATTACTCCTAGGGTTCATAGTTAATGAACTATAATTGGTCTCTATTAATATCTTCTTTCTTCAGATTATCATTGTCAGAAACATATACTTTACCTCAATAATATAATTAACCATTTGGCTTAATTTCATACTCCTGTACTTTCCTAGTTTCAGCTTGTCTCCTCTTTTCAAGACATCTTTCATCCATAGACTGCAAATCTTTGAATTGATCCAATAAAGATGACTTTACTAACATTTTGTTGTTAAGGAACCATCTTGTCCCACAGACAATGTCTTTTGGCTAAAAATATCTTTCACTACATTAACCTTCTCAGGTGATAATCGATAACCACATCATAATCCTTTAAAAATTTCAACTCGTCTTCATTGTCGTAAATTCACATATTTTTGTGTCATCAAATACTTTAAACTTTTGTGATTCATATAAATATGACACTT